>OX451208.1:9624589-10224589 GCA_949628255.1 Macrophya alboannulata
GTTTACAAAACCTGCAGGGCAAGGAATATAGCAATTGGAAGTTCGGTTTTTTTTTTTCACACATATTTTCTACGACTTCGATGCTTCTCGGAAACGCAAAAATTCCTTCGACTGATAGATATACTTTCCCATTGATACCTGTAGGAAGCGAGAGCTATATATAACATAACTGAATCGTACCTACTTTTCGGAACACTGAGCAATGTAACAAGATCTGATCTCTTTGGATCCATTCCTTTCTCCTTTCATTGGTGCTTATCTTTTCAGATCTCTTTTATCGAGTCGTACAGTCACGCTACAACCGTTTTATTGCTGTTCAATAAACGTAAATAGATCGACGGTCCGTGCATAAGCTCGAGCCACTGATGCCTCGAAACAAGATCAAAGCTTCAGCTTCCCTTACCGACTCTCGCATCCTTCGCAAGCCCTTCTTACGGTATTGAAAAATATTTCACGATTGAAACGCACGTGAATTTTGTATACCGGAGATAAATATAACTGCTGATAAATCTACGTCAGATTATTCAGCTCTTAGCTCCGGCTGCCACGATTTGCAAAAATGCAGGTAAACTAAACGAGATAAATATACGGAACTGGCTGCAACACTGCGGGCGAAAGCTGAGATTGGTATACTTATACTTTAATTTGAGACAGCAAGTATTTGTAATTTACTGATTGGGGCAACTGTTACCGAGTTCTTCTGGTATTACGAAGTTATGTGAGAGATGAAAAATTCGTCGGACGAGGAATGCTCTATTTACCTTTCCAATTGTGGCTAAAAAAATTGAATTTTTCCCTTTTTTTTTTTTTTTTTTTAGTTCATCCAGGTCAGAATTAATATCAGTATATTATCGTTCTCCGCCTAGCAGAAATGATAACCACGAATGTTAGCTGGAAAACACGCTGAAAAGCAGAACATACATATATATATATGTGTATATATTTTTTTGTTCCCTCCCTTATTTTCTCCATACCTTCATTTCTCTTTGCCTACATCCGAGCAAGTGGCGTGTCGGTCCCAGGAACCTCAACCCCTATACGAGTTTCTCGAAATTCTTTCTGGAAATAATATACGAGCTTCGGAATGTTTCTCCCTCTCTTTCTATCTCTCTCTCTCTCTCTCTCACAGAACCAGAAAAAAAACACACACACACACGCGAAAAATTGGAAAAAAAAAACTCAGGAACCCGGGCACGAATAAAGATGGAACGCGGTACTCGCGGCAGTGAATTATCGGGTTGTTTGTATTTAATTTCATATAAATTTCAACCCGCCTTCTCTCTGCTCCTTTTCATCTTTGTGTGTACACCCCTTGTCAAGTATAGAACTACGAAGATTGACTAACTAGGTCGTCCTCGGCATTCGTACCCTACTATTTCGTCGTTCAGAACAGTTTGTTTCTTTGACTCAACGGACTGTGTAAACGAGCTACACCGAAGTAAACAGGTGATTACTCTGACTCTTCTCGTAGACGTCGTGTCGCGTCGATTAGAGAGTGACTCGCTAATTTGTTTCTCGCTCTAGAACGTCGCGACGCCCCCAAAGATTGGGGGGTAAGAACTTTGAGCAGGCGAGAAATTCTTGACTTATATACAGACGCGGTACTTTAGCTCGTTATCATCATTCAAGATAATAGACGGTTTCTTATTCGTCTCCTCTCGCTTCTCGATACACTCTTCGTTATCAATTTATACAACCAATCTGAATAATTTACACATTATCGCACAGTCTCGGAAATTGAACGAGAAAATAAATCGCCTTCTTCATTTACGAAAGGGGAAAAAAAGCTAATGCACACCCCGTCTCTTCTCATGTTTCAGAATGACACCATGCAAGTAGTTTGGCAGTATCATGCCGAGGAACCGGTATCTGCTGCCGGTGTTCTACCCGATCACGGTGACGTCCGAGGATCGCGTCCGCTGTACCTTGTCCAACGTGACGCTCAGCCACGAAAAAGTTCAAGAAATCAGGAACAGGAGACACCGCTTCAAATATGGGACGTCCTTAACCAACAGGTGAGTTGCGAAATATTTTTTCAATGTCTATGGTCGATTGAACCAGTAAAGAGTGTTCACCGTCCTTGCTCGATGCACCAACTGGATTCTAAACAGACCGACTGACTGTCGTTCAAGTAATTTTCACTTACTTCATTCGTTAGGTACTTACTTGAAAAATAAAGGGCGATGCTTTGATGCAAAAGAGGTATAAAAAAAATTCAGAAAAAAAAAATGTTGATGCGTTAAACGCGACGTAGAAAGTGAAGTTGAAGCCTTTGAAATTACTTGGGACCCCGCTCCGCCAAGCTCGAATAATTAAAGATCTTTAATTATCGTCGAGGGAGGCTGATTTTACAAAATCCACCTATTTGCTCTTAACCGGGTATGAGAATCGTCACTTGTCAGTAGCCGCTGCTGGGGTGTGGAAGGGCTCGGCTTAGCTGTACAGCGTCTTGCCAACGTACCGACTTTGACGTAGATTATGGCACGAATAAATGAGAATAGATGTCGTACGCGTTCTTCTATTTGTCGATAGAAGGATATAGAGGCTCGGGTGGGTACTACTCGTGCATCGTAATCTACGGCCTCCCGACGTTAATGAACGAATAGTTTTTGCCGGATGCGACCTACGCTCGATTTATGTCGTCATAAATTCGGCCGTACAATGCCTCCGCGTTGCACCCGATAAAAATCCACCCCCGCCTGCGTACGGTACGAGTATTTTCACCCGTACCACGAATCCGTATAATAGCGTGTGATAAAAACACGTAAACACTGCATATCGAGCCCAGTATTCGCTAAAATAGATATTCCAGCTTTGTGGACGCACGCGCTGACCTGTTTATAAGTTAATCATTATATTGCGGTGATCATTCAATGTCGTCGAAGCTATTATATTTCGACTTTATATGTATTAATCATTCAGAGGCGTATCATACGCGGTTGATGTTGCTCTGTTATTTCGGAATAACGTATTCTTTTTCTTCGTAGAATTGTTAACTCGAAGAGATATCACGTATAACATTGTGTAATTTCGTATCTTCTTATTTCTTATTTCACTTTTTGTTCCTTTCTTTTTATATTTCTCCTTACGTTTTCATGGAAGTCACGAAGTGCTCGTTGACCGGATGGTCAATACGGGATAGAAGAGAAAAGAAAATGAAATAACATGAAATAAAATGAAGTAAAATAAATACCTTTTTCGGGGAATAAGAAAAGTGTTCGAGCTAATTTCACAGAAACCTGAAGAGAAAATTGGCTCACTAGGGAGTCGGGACTTGGTTGTAACGCAACTAAAACAGAGATCGAGAAAATGGGGAAAATTATATTTTCTACGCTGAACGGGGAAACGGAACGGCGTGCCGTGCCGTGGCGTGGCGTGGCGTGGCGTGGCATAAGCAGTGCTGGTGGCGGAGCCAGAGATCCGAGGCGGTTTTCCAATTACAGAACACATTACAACAACGGAGCGCAACTTTTTATTTTATTAACTCACAAAGGCTGCCGCCACTCACTTAGGTGCGCCTTGCTTGGTGAGACCCCCGCGGTCCCTGTGGCTCTCATTCGATTCGATTTGACTCGACTCGACTCAACTCGACTCGACTCAACTTAACTTAGCTCGGCTCGGCTCGGCTCGGCTCGACTTGAAATCAGAAAACGTTAATAAAATGCAAAGTTATTCATACATACTAAATATTTCTTCGCAACGGGTGGGTGAGGAGTGGGCAAGGCAAGTCAAGTCAAGGCGAGGTGAGGGAAGGGAAGGCAAGCCGAGGGAGACTTTTGTGCGAAAATTTCCCTTTTCCACAAGTTTCAATTGAACAAATAAGTGAGGCGGTTGAGAGTGAAATGAATTCCATGAAGTTTCAGACTCGAAGTTATTTTTTCAATCAGAGTCTCGTCACTTTCCTCCTTATCTCTTTTATATACCGCTATACTCTCCCTTTCTCTCTCTCTCGCCTTTAAAATCTCTATTTAGCACGCAGGCGCTTCTGAAACTCCCGCTTTATGAAAATGTCGATTGAATTTTACCGCCTTAACTTTTCTCCGTTGGATTTTGCTCGGAAAATGCGGATTAAGCTCAGCCTAGACCGCGCCCACATACATTTCTCGATCCCTGGTTAGGTACATACATACATACCTTCGCTACCTCGGTACGCCGATCTCGCCTGATGTGTATCTCGTTCAAAGTTATTCCAAAAGATAACGATCCGCGTTCGCGCGCTTTTGGCGATACCTATACCTATATGTACGGGTATATGTGTGCGTGGGCGAAAAAGACCGAGAGAGCTAAAGAGGAAGAGAAATAGAAATAGAAAGAGAAAGATAAACGGGGTGGTATACGCCGCGAGGGCAACGTTTACACCCGAGCGAGTTTTGTAGATTAGGCTTTGTCCAGCGGCAAACAGAAAATGAAAGAGTCAGCGTTTCACCGAGGTCCGGCTACGTAATCCTTGAGACACGGGTCGAGGTAAAAACTACCTAATAAAATCCCCAAGCTCGAGGGAACGATATGTGCAAACTTTTCATGGACCCATAAAATCCACCTACGGTTACGTAATATTGCCTAGTCCGTTCATAACGTGCACCGACCTCACCATGCACGACTGACTATCAGATTAGCCCTTCGCGTTGACTTAACAAACCCAGACAAAAAAAAAAGAAAAGAAAAAAATAGAAAACGAATCCTCTTTCAATCAAACTCATATTTTACTTTATTCTGTTCACCAGGTTCGCCTACCCATGGAAGATGACACGCTACTTTGGTGCCGGGTGCTGAAGATGCCCACAATTCGCCACAAGCACCACGTCGTAAGGGTGAGTAAAGTTCGATGAAATACGTCAGTCTATAGAATTTTATATCTTCCTGCAGCTATCCACCATTTTGGTTGAAATATGATAACGTTAATCATATTTTTCCCTCATATCAGGGAATCCCTTTGATTAATCCGCGATTTTCGGCTGTCCCTAATTATTCTGGCTCCTAATCGGAACTATCTTCCGCGGTACATTCAGAGAGGTAATCGTGTTGCAGTGGGTCCGGGGATGCCGGATAGCTAAATTGGCGTTCTTGTAGGGTGGGGGAGCGAAATCGGCGCGATGTCGACGACACGTGCAGGGGTCGTCCCAGCCCCACTTATCGCGAGCCCTTCGAGTTTAAATTGCCGGTATAACGTGATTAACGAACCCAAAGACAACCGAGTTGTGCCAAGCCTTTGATTATCTATTCCCTTTCAAGGAACGATATTGGCCATTCCAACCACGTCGAACCTCTTCGTACCGTATATTTCAGAGCTAACGGCGCGTGGAGTGACTCGAAAATGCGTGTGGAGTACGCCATACCACAATCCGCGTCAAACGGACGTACACTTTTCACAGATGTATAGACCAAAAACACCTCATCTTTATCAAATCTTGACTAATGGGATCGACCTTTCTATGTCAACCCTAATCGATCGCCATATTCTTAATGGTTACAGTACGAACCGGTTATTCAGCCGGGTAGTAAGGAATACCTTCATCACATGACGCTGTACGAATGTCGCGGACCGCTTAATGAATTGGAGGCAGCCGCTGGCGCTTCGGGTGCAGTTTGTTATCAGCCAGGACAGCCAGCTTTGCAGTGCAACACCATTGCAGCAACGTGGAGTCTTGGGTCTGAGGTGAGTCAATCGATCCTAAATTTGATGATGTTGATCTACTGTTCTTGTTACATACGTTCGATTGTGAAGAGTATGTTGGCATGTCTGCGGTTTTTTTTTTCTTTTTTGAGAAATTTGAGAGAACCTCTTCATCGTGCAAAAGTTGCACTTTATCCAGATCATTCTGATACTGCAGTGTATAAATCGCGTAAGGATTCTCGACGACCGCAATAACTGGTTACTTGCGGTAGCGAAACATGAGCCCCCTGCGAAGATACTCTTCCCTGGTACCTCGATATTGTACTGATCTACAAGAACCCTTTTACTTATTATTTTCACAGGGTTTTAATTACCCCCCGGAGGCTGGTTATGCTTTGGACCCGCACGCAGGTCCCCACTTCTACATGCTCGAAACCCACTACACTAACCCTCAGCTGGACGCCTTCATCAGCGATAGCTCCGGTTTGAGACTCCTTTATACCGAACGTCTGAGAACCCACGACGCCGGGGTCCTTAGTATCGGTATAGATCCGAACTGGAGGCACATAATTCCTCCGGGTCAGGCGGAAGTAATATCCGAAGGACATTGCGTCAGTGATTGTACCGGGCAAACGGTACCCAACAACGGGGTAAACATGTTTGCGGTGATAATGCACACTCATCAACTCGGTAAAAAGGTTCGATTACGCCAGATCCGAGCCGGTGAAGAATTGCCACCGATTGCCTCGGACACAAACTATAATCCCAGCTACCAGGAGTATCGCAGACTTCAACGACCCGTGAAAGTTTATCCGGTAAGTTTCTATCCGGCTACTTACTCCCGCGGTATAGATAGGTATACATATAACTACCTATGTATACATAACTTCCAACTTCGAATAAGATGGAAATCTATAATCTTACTCGATAAAACTGTTCATCTATAAAGCAATTACTTTACCGTGTTTCAGGGCGATCATCTTGTCGCTGAGTGCACCTATTCCTCCGAGTCTAGGGCAGCGATTACTTTGGGTGGATTGACCACTAGGGAGGAAACGTGTCTGATATCTGCTCTCTATTATCCACGGATAGAGCTGTCTCTATGTTACTCCCTTCCATCGTTACCTACCGTCTTACACAGCTTGGGTATCCAGCAGCTAATGCCGTGAGTATAAGTTACCCTACACAATCCAATTATTTTTTACTTTTTTAGTATTTCATTCGCTTATTTTTTTCTCGTTTCCTTTACGATGGGAATTCAGGATCTATTTATTGATCGAAATTTGCGATCTACGAATCGGTACGAGTTCTGTTCTCTCAAGTGTCAAACGTATAGAGAAAAGCCCGCAGCTTTTACGTGAATTTAAATTACCTTTTATTCGGATTATATGTCGCCCTGGATCGTCTGGACTTAGTCATTTTGAATTAGTAGTTAAGTACACGTCGTGCATTCCTCGTCAATGTAAAATGATGTTCTTTTCATCGTTACGTCACAACTTAGTCCGTGGTACGATCCTTGAATTAATGGACGCAGCAAATCTCTATGATACGTAGTTTTCCTGGATTATAGTGTGTTGGCGTTGACCCAATTAACGATAATTACGTCGACGACGTAACTACCTATTCTGACGGAAAAAAACAAAAACTATACATCCTCGTTTGACAATTGATCGCAAGTATAAAATTACGTGAGTCTCCGGTCTTTGGCTCAAGGATGAACAGATCGTCGCTCTAATCCGTAAATTTCTTGGAAATATCTTTGAGCTTCGTTCTCACCAACGTTCTTTCCGTTTGGTTACAGTGGATCGAGTCCTGTCAAGATCCAGTCTCCGCCTGAGTTGTCCGGATTGACGCTCGAGGATCGTTTGGTTAGCTACAACTGGGAGACGAGTTTCCAAAGTTTCCAAGAAGCAACTCGTCGAGGTACCTTCAAGCCGCTATGCTGGAGTAGTCGAGGTGCCCTTCTCCCGGGAACAGAACAGCTGGAGTCCCATTATCCTCGAATACTTCGTCCTTATGAGGAGCCAACATTGCCATGTACAAAAAAACCGCTTCGAAACAAGCTTTCGATGTTGCTAAGCGAAGATGGTGACATCGGTACACCCGTGGAACCCGACAGTGATGAAGCAAACGCCGTTGAACGGGGTCAGTTGGTACGCAGTAAAGTTTCACGAAGTAGTGAAGGTCCTGTTGCCGGAAGTTCCGGTCCAAGATGCGTATCCGTAGCTCTTGTTGTAGCCGCGGTTGTCGCCGCTCTGAGATGAACGTCTTGTGAAGTGCTGCTAAACTCGTTGGTGAATTTAGTTTATCTAGTGCCGAGTGTTCCGTTGCGTGTTTTACGTTTCGAGGGGGCACGTCAGTGACTCAAGCCAAAATCGAGGCTCCAAGGACCAACTACCAAGGCCAAAGATCTATGGATCGGACGCGTGAGTATGACATGTACTTCATGGATCGAAAAAGGTGAATTCCGGCATCTTTATATCGTCGTAGTCGATGTATTATCTACATACATATATCGCAGGCTGATCTTGTATGTATACTTTCTTGTTGACCGCGGTGAGAGATATGCGATATTATAGGGCCCAACCAGCCCTGGGTATTTTCTCTGCAATATTCGACGGGGAAATTTTTTTCCTTTACATTTTGATCTTATTTTTATATTTTTTTTTTTTCACATCAAGCGAATTAGCATTTCTTTGATTGAAAATTTGTCTCATTATCTTTACGTTGAATTTATCTCGGTGGAAATACCCAGGTAAAAGTTACTCTCCCGTAATATTTTTGGGATATACTATATAGCTTATACATCCGCGCTCTTGGTTCCCGAAGAAAGTGAGAGAGAGAGGGAGAGAGAAAGAGAGAAAGAGGGAGGAAAAAACCATCAAAAAAGTGAATTAAAAAAGATGGAAAAAAAAAGAATGAAAAGAAAATAGAAGAAAACTAAATAAATCATTATTGTTGGCTGTTTATTTGCCTGACGAGAACCAATCGACTCTCGGTGGGACGTGATAATATTATTATCATATCGTATATATCGCGTGAAAGAAAGTAGTTAACTCAACTCTTCTTCATTCACTGCGGTTTAACTTGACCCTATCTCGTTACTATAATCGAGGCACCATTATGCAAACTAGCATAGAACGGGGCACCGAAGTTTTTACAAAGTTTCTTGTACCCATTATACGCGATTATACATATATAGTGTTGAAAGTGATATTAATCCGTTATAAGAGTTTCGACTGTTTCTCGTTTAAGGATTTTTGTACATTTTGTTAATTATTAAATTTATAAAATAAATAAAAATAATAATAATTATCATAAAAATAAAAATAAAAAAATAAAAAACGGGCGATCGCGATTGTAAAATATAAGCGCTGGTTGATTCAAATCGAATATAATAATGAATGAATCGTTGTTTTAGATATTTAAGCGAGTGGCTTTTATTATTTTTTTTTTTATTTTTATTTTTTGGTTTTTCATCGGTCGATAATATGTATATTTTATTTTTGACTTTTCACTCGCGCGACTGTAAGTTTATTAGGTACAGTATATATCTACGTACACACGTACATACATACATACAATTGTTACGACTTAACCAACGCTTATATATAGGCGATTACCCGCTTCTGTATTATTGTGTACAGGTTATACTATATCACTCAGCATTTTTTTATTTTTTTTTTGGTTTTTCGTATACATATATAGTATATACATATATATATATATATATTAATCGAATACAACATTAATATAAAATATTATTTATTAATTATTTAAATTCTTGTAAAGAAAGAGAGAGAGAGAGGGAGATAGAGAGAATGAGAGAAAGAGAGAGAGAGGGAGAAAAAGAACGTGAGAGAGAAAAAAAAAAGAAAGATAGGAAGTGATTATTTTCACGATTTCATGCAATTGTTGACATTTTTCTATTCATTCGCTGCAAGAAAAAAAAAAAAAAAGAAAGAAAAAAATTTGATACCTAATATAATATAATCTAACCCCGTAACCCTAATAACTTAAACCCTAAAATAACATAACGTAACGTACGTCACATAACTTTTAGCCTGATCCTCTACATAATCGCGTATAGAAATAACTAAACGTGATTCCAATTAATCGTGCTGCGTGTCTTTGCTCAACTGTATTTAATTGCAAAACACAAAGCCTCAGCGATGTCGTCCGAGAGTTGAATAATCATAATAATAATTAAGATTATATCGACGTCACTAATTAATGCAAGTAGTCCAGGCGAAATGATATCAGCTCAGTAGGTGCCCAATTATTATTTTATTATTTCATTATTATTTGGCTGCTGCACAGCAGGTATGAAAAAATTTTCGGACGGCGAAGCGTAAAATATGAAGCTATAATCGTAAATATGGAAAATAAGAGGAAAAAAAGAAGGATGATAAAGAAAAAAAAAAAGAAGAAATTAAAATAAAATAAAAAGGCCACTGATTCAATTTTTGATGTTAGACTGACCCTTCCCCTTTATCCCGAATTATCCAGTTACCTTATACCCCTGATCGTTATACATTAAAAGAATTATCCGAGCTACTTTATGTTCCCCCTTTTCCATTTCTCGTTTCCCCATGTGTCAAGCTGTATGAGGGTAACTGGCAAGTGGATTTGAATCACTGATATAATATCTCGAGGAAATTTAATGAGAAAATCGTTCCCTAAATAAAATTTACTATCATAGAGCGTAGCTAGTGTAGCGAAAACCACCCCACCCCATAAACCTATAGCGTATAATTATTAATATTATAATATACGTAATATTTTACAATTTAATACAATAATTCGTAAATGTAATAGGGATCTGTGTGTGTAGGCCGTAGTAGGGCAGTTAATATTAACTTGCTATATTTAAAGAAAAATTCAAAACAAAAAAAAAAAAGAAAAAGACAAAAAAAAAAGAGCTGTAGAAAATTAAATCGTACGTCAAGAGAGAGAAAAAAAAAAAACGAATCAAGAAAACTAAAAAAAAAAAATTAGATAATTAAAAAAAAAGATATAAAAAAAAACTGTCACCATTCGAACTGCCAACCTCATTAATTTAGTAAACTACATTATTACCTACGTTTTTCCTGCAATATCGATTCATTTTTCTGTTTAAAAAAATCGTTTTATTATATGAATATCAATATCACTCACTTTGTATGATCTAGGTATACCTATATATGCATTTATACGCTCTTACAATCGTAAATAGTCACGGTTTCAATTCTAAGCTCCGCGATCGCGTACGATCATTAGATTACCGCGTTACACATTTGTATTAAAAACAAGCAGAAAAAAAAAAAAAAAAAACAATAACTATTATTGTTAAGTGGTAACCGAACTGCAGCGGCTAGTGTGGACGTAATTTAATTTTCATATTAATATCATTTAGCTAGGTATCAAAAAAAAAAGTTTTTTTTTTTCTATAAATCTTCAAAAAAAAAAAAAGAAAAATAATTGAAGTGGATCGGATGGGGGAAAGGGAAGTAAAAAACGAAAAAAATAATAAATAAATTTAATTGAAAAAATGGTTAATTTTAGATATATTTCAACTCTGCACTAATGATAACCCGATGTTTCAAAGAGAGAATATATATATACCTATATTGTGTAATGTATAGTCTCGTATACCTATATAATATGCATTTTGTCATCCGTCCACGCGACGTGCGATACGGTTACTGCGATTATAAGCCGACCAAAGCTACGGAACGAGAGATCCTTGGGTAGAGGGGGGCATAAGGAATTGCCGGTGATATGACCAGAACAATCAGCAAAAGTGTGACGTTAAGAAAAATAAAAGTCACTTAATTACTGGAATTATGTTAGATAGAAAACGATATTACGCTATGTCTCTATATTCGATGACCTTGTACCATGTGTAATATGTTAGTTAATTTCTAATGCGACGATCGCCTCTATCGCTGCTTTTTTTTTTTTCAAACAAAGGCAATGAAAAAAAAAAAAAGAAAAAAAAATCAAAGAAATATACCTACATACAACGCTCTGACTTAAGGTTCAAAATCAACGTTTCGCGGCGGGATCTTTAAAGTATAAGTGTCCAAAAAAGGATGAAGTATTTCTTCATTTTTCGTATACATACCTATATATATATATTTTTTTTTTCTTTCATTTTTTGTTATCACGTTGTAGTTGGATAAAAATTTTGTAGCGATCGAGCGGACGTCGCCACTGTATATGTATTGTATGTAGAAATTATTAGGGATTGTCGGTCATTGGAGAAGAAAACAAAAAAAAAAAAAAGAAAAAGAAAATGATCAACCAACGCAACGCAACGTCTCCCGCGTAATGTGGGAGTCAAATTATTATATGAACGCGGTCACATCACGAAAGGAAATCAGACAGAAGGGATAAATAAAACATGAGAGAAAATGAAAAAGAATAGAGAGAAAGACAGAGAGTGTGTGAATCGTAGAAACTTGTAAATAGGAACCCTGTATATAGTATAGTAGATTTAAACACGTCCTGATAGCTATATTATAGACACATGCGTATGTGTGTACTATTCCACACCTACATATACATATTATACCTAAATGAAATAGCTGCAGCATTATATCTAGAATATTTATTTAATTCGACACGACACTTGACCTGTGAAATTTTCTTTTATATATAAGTTAAAAACACTGACCGCCCTGTTCCTTACAATAGTTGCGCCTAATCTATATTATATATATATACACTTACCGTTAACGTTAATACTAGCCACTACTATCATCTGTACTGTAACAAATTGTATTATATTTTATATATATATAAATATGTAAATGTTTTTCTAACCACGTTGTTATATTTATTGGTAAATCCTATCCCTTTACCTTTACAGAACGTGTATGTATGTACATATCTACGTGTAATGATTAATTCCTTAGTTTCAAAGAGCTTCGAAGTCTCATCGGTTCAGTCCTTCTTCTTTATCTAATTTTTTTTTTTGTCGTTATCTAAGAACAAAGAAGCATTTCAACTACATGTGTAAGTCTTAAAGACAGCCTGACCCGGTTGGTTTCTTCGAGATTCTCCTTTGAAAAGTCTTCTTACTTTTTTTTTTATTTTTCTCTTGGAAAAAAACTATACCTATACCCGTACAGTTTAGTGATTAGGAGGAAATACTACAGCCTCTTTGTGCCTTGAGGTCAGAATAGTCACGGTGGGAGATATCAGTTGAAACGAGAGTAGCTGTTATAGGTATAGCGGACACGAGGTAACAGAGATGTTCCTTCTCCTCGAAGGTTTACTTATACATCGACCCACTCCGGTATGACTTCGAATTTGTACACTTTATACTTCAATCCTGAGAAAATCAGAGCGAAATCTATTCGACTCGATTGTCGTTTGCGCGATTCCGTAGTCGCGGGAATGAATTAGCACGGAGAATAACAGAAGGGAGAATCAATTTCATCGGAATAGGGTGCGGGTAAGTACAAGATATCAGAGTAAGCTTCACGAAATGGATTTAATTAAAAAAAATATATATATACGTATGTTACATATATATGTATATAAGTATATATGTATATCCGTCATTGTGAGATTATAGCACATCTTTCATCGGGGGTAATTTTAATTAAGCCAGACGGAATAAGATAAAAGGATATATATTATAAGGAACAAGGAGATCGGGAGGGACGGATTAAAAAGCTTGAACAGTTCTGCAATTGGAATCAGCCTCCATGAACCGTCCCTGATATTTAAGGTTGATTCAGGCATTTAAATGCATAAAGGGTTCATCCTGAAAACGGAAAAAAAGAGAAAACGAAAAACGAAAAAAGACAAAAAAAAAGTTAAAAAAAAAAACCTTTCTTGCGTCGGATAAGAATCGGGTTTAACTGAATCGAGGCCGGTGAAGGGTTGAGGGGGTCTACGAAGGCACCGAATTTAATCTCACCACAGACCTTCACGCTAACGACGGATGTGATTAGATCTTAAGCCCCGAGGATCTTTTTCTTCCATTTACCAGTTTCATCGCTGGTGCACTAATCCATCGGCAAAATAGTTTAACGATTCAATTTTCGAATAAAACCTCACTCGGCGAACACCTCATTCCGATAAATCTTCTGATCATTAGCTTTTCAATTAACCATCTTACTTCGCGCCGCGTATATATCCTACAGCAGATCCATTTTAATCAAGTTCGCTGCACGTGATCGGAAAACTTCAACTTTTATACTTTACACTGATTATTACAAATGATCTGAACAGTAAGGGTGAGAGGGATTCTGTGCAACGAGAGTACTCTTTAGGTTTACAGAATGAAAAATTGTCATTCCCACATTCCGACACTTGATAAACCCGTGACCACGGAATATATGCATAGTATACACGTATAATGACCCGAGTTAACACGATATAGTGATAAATTAGTAAAAGGTCTGTTCCCGGCATTTGACATGGTGCATTAAGCCAGGCACGTGGTTTCTCAAAAGATCAAATTTTCGAAGGTCGTACGTGTGCTTACGCACTTAATATAACCGAGCGTGTAGACACTCCTACGCTCTAACCGCTAGAGACACGAAGATGCCATTATCGGCTCACCAAAGTCTTTGCCACTCACGTATTTTAACCTGCCGCTGTTCTCTTCAAAATATAACTACATCGCGTGAAAATTACCTCCTGTAAATGAGGCTTGAATTTCTAACGCGTAAAATTGACGTTTTATATGTTTGTATACAGGGTGTCTCAGAAGTAAATGTCCAAAATAAGAGGTGCTCTAGAGGAGGTCGAACTGAGTAAATTGGCCCGAAGAACGTGGGGTCTGCGAAGTCGCGTTCGCGAGATATCACAAGTTAAAAAAAAAGTATCGCTTTGTGCCGCGTCGCGGCGGCGCAAAGCGATACTTTTTTTTTAACTTGTGATATCTTGCGAACGCGACTTCGCAGACCCCACGTTCTTCGGGCCAATTTACTCAGTTCGACCTCCTCTAGAGCACCTTTCATTTTGGACATTTACTTCTGAGACACCCTGTACATACAACCGCATATAAAAATTCTCTAAACTAATCGTGGCAGTTGAATTCCCGCCTTAATCTTGAGTTTTCGATAAAATTTTGTTCCGAGGTGATTTAGTTTCCGTATATTTTCAAGTTCTCAGTCTTATTTCGCCCGTAGTTTCCCCGAATGGTTGTTCAACTTGAACTGGAGGATCGCAAGGATCGAAAAGCGAATAGGACGTGTTACTCGGCTCAGCTGTTACTGGCAGTTCAAATTGCCACTTCAACTTAGTCTTACGATTAGAAATCCCAAGCCGAGCTTTACCAAGGTTTAGAGTTTCAATCCCCATTAACGAACTGGGTTATCGTTAGTTTCCGTCGACGTAACACGCGTGGTTAATTCATACGTGTAGGTAGGTATATGTAACACGTTTTCAGGTGGGCAAAAAGCCACCGACATGCAATTGACTTCCGGTCAATACGACGTTACCGTAAATAATTACCGGTCTCATCGTTTATAAGTGGTTCAAATTAGCGATGGGGAGGAAAAGGAATTCGCACGTATATAGCAGGTTGAATATCTATGAGATCCAAGAGATTGACAAAAGTATATAAAAGCTACCTACTTGAAGACGTATAATTTATAATTTTAATACGATATTATAAAGAAATTATCATAATTACACCAATTTCCTATATACCCTCTATACTTTTATCTTGTATAATTCGAAGACTCGGAGCAAACCAATCAGCATACCTTCGAGGTGGCGTGCAATAAATATCAAGAGGGTGAACGTGAAGCGACGAGGTCAATGAGAACCCGATTGTAGTTCGGTCTCGACTCTGGCGGTCGGCTAGCTGTTGATTGAAATTTATGTCCGATGGGACCACGCCAATTCTCCAACACCACCAACTGCATTAATGCCGTTTCTCACCTATTGTATGTACATACATATACCTACCTGCTCGGATATAGGCGGTGTATGAGGCGGAAGGTGGGTTATCTCAATCGTGAGATCATAAAACGTGCAATTATGAAGGGAAACATTTTTTTACGATGGAATTAGATAATAACTTTCACGGTTTTTATTTTTCATCACAATATTTTTTCACGATCCGAATTGGAGAGCTTGAAGTAATGGATCGCAGAACACTGCGTAAATTGCCTAGAAGAAGCGAATCGTTAAATTCACCTTCTCGATATACTATAAAGCTTTTTAATGTATAAAGATACCTTCCATCAGTCGAATCGAAACGTGATAACCAACAGCATTATGTGAAAATATGAAACTCCTACCGCAAGGATAGAGATGTTATTGTTACGGTGTTATAGTCGAACGGCTCCTGCGAGCAGCAGAAGCTAACAATCTCGGAAACGATCGGTTTACGACGTGTAGATATTAGTTTCGTTTATATTCCAGAATAAGCCAGTTATGCACAGTTCTGATTCATGGCGTTGTTTGTTGCTCAGATTTGTTTCTTGATTGAATTGTACCCGATAAGATAAATCACATCAACTATTCAACCGACCGCCCTTATAAAGATTGCTTCGCCGATATCCCATACCATCGTTCGATCGTTTCCCCTACGCATTTACTACATTACATGCTCGATATATACGTCAGAATATATTCAGACAGACACCCTAGCTGCCGCTACCCTCAACTTTCAAGTAATTGCTGTATTTACCGTTGTCTAAATTCTCATCTTTTCCTCTATCGCATCATTCATATATTTTATTATCCGGAACTCTGCGGGCATTACTTAAACACTGTAACTAGCGTACCATACTACGAGACCGCGTATTATTAGATATGTAGTACCTACGTGAGATATAAAGTTCGAAATAACCTCAGGGACTCCGAGACTAGTACCATGGACAATTCATAACTCGAAACGTTGAATAAATTCGCTGATGTTAATCAAACAGTATAATATTATTTAATATATAGTGATAATTAATGAAATAACGATTTTTAGATGTAATTTTGAAGAACTGTGAATCGCGTTTGCATCAATTGGTATAATATATCCTCGTCGTGATTATGGTGAATGCATTTTCAAATGATGCGTCGAATATATATTTTTAATTAATTTTATTTTGTCATATATACGCCGTACCTAATCAATTACGTAATCCATCTAGGCGAAAATTATGATGCGGACGTACTGTGTGCTCTCGGTGTGTTTGCCAATTAAAATGGTTAATTAAATAAGCGTAATTAAACGAAATATAACCGGTGAGCGTGCAGTTAGTGCTAAATAAATCATACACAGATTTGTACAGTTTTAACAAAATTTCAATTTTACGTATGAGTTTCTATCCCATGGAACAATCATTAAACACCGATTTTATCCTCGTCTAGACGATCGAGTTCTAGACAAACTACCTTTGACACACGTCAATTAGGGTAAACTCCGAACGAATCGATCTCTGCAGATTGCAGTATTGTGTGTCAGATGTACCTATACCTATATTTAAAAAAAACGGCAAATAAAGAAAACGTTAAAAAAGGCATAACGACATTTCGCAAAACCAGTGAAAGCCATTTGCTTGGTTTTTTCACCAGGTCCCGGATTATAATGGGATTAAAAAAATTTCATTACCTTTACGCCGTGGTACAAAAGTGATAATCTTATGACGCGTTTTAACATCGCGTGCGAGTCAGATCAGTGAAAGAACTGCGGAAGGGTTGGTTGAGGTACGGTAACGAGGGTAGCTGTGCAGGTATTTTTAAAAGTCGGTAAATCGCGAAAGGACGTGTGGGCGGCTGCCCATGCCAACGGTCAATGTTCATTTCGAACCGGGGAGTAAACGTGGACGCGGTCAGTATAAGCGATGGAACCGCCGTAGGTTTGACGAAGAAGGGGCAACGTAGGTAATAGTATGAGGAGAAAGAGAGGAGGATCGGCGGAGAGGAATAGAAGGTAGGGTGCAGAGTATAGAGAATTGCGACGAGAGAGAGAGAAGCGTTGAGAATTTATGAACACCGGACGCACTCAGCCGCGACCCGTCACTGAAAATTAACAGCAAACAGAGAAACGAAATGGCCTTCCATCCCGCGCTCGCGCGAATCCGTTGTTTGCGAGGGGACTCATTCAACTATGAATTAAAACATAAATTTCAATCAACCGGTCGCCAACATTTGCGCGCTCTGTATATGTACGGGTATATCAGTAAATATGCAATGCAACTATTCGTATAAAGGTGGAATTATACAATACATATACGTACGTGTAGGTGTGCAGTTTTCAGGTACGCGTATATACGTCATCGATGAAAGCCAATAGATTTATTCGCCCACAGGTGTCTGTGCTTCGGACAAAATCCTCTATTCATAATTTGCAAATAAATTAATAAAATTAAACAGTCAAGAGTTGACTTACCGCGTATCCATACGAGTATATTTCGATATTCCGTTCTATACATCTGCGGTTAATTGTTTTTGAATAAAACGAGAACCGTTGTTGCTCGGTTTGTTAACCGTGTTTCGAAATTCTATTTTTTTTTTTTTTTTCCACTTGTTTTTCGGTCAGTTTTTACTCGTGGCTGACATATCTGTCAATTCCTCGTCACACTTCGTTTGCAGCTGGAGGGTTATATCCCGTTTATTTCACTCGCTAGCTGGAGGTTTTTTAATGTGAAAAAACGTAATCGGAATTACAGTTTTGCTTCATAAAAAAAAAAAAATTGAAAAACAAAAAAATTTGTTGAATATGAATCGTTCGTTTTAGTCAAACTCACCGACGAGGGATGATTGTTTCGGTAGTCGCGCATGGACCAAACTCTCGTTTTCACCAATCCCCCGTATATTTTGACCCGAAGTGCTCAAAGGCAGGCAGGCAGGCAGAGTGGCTCGTGACAGTCAACGCTAAAGCCTCGATGTTATGGCGATCCTGGCTGATTCAGACAAACGGTATTAACCTAATTGAGGCGTGTGCTCGCGCGGAAATTCAACAGGAAACAATCATTTGATTACACAGTGCACCAGAGGATAGTCCCTGATCGTGGCCCACGAGCGGCTCTAACGAACGAATACGAATACGAATGGATACCTGCACGGATGATAACCATTAGACTGATACATTCAAGCGTCGCGGTAGTTTTCCTATATCCTTAAATTGCCCGGAATATGAAATATACGGTAAAATAGGCACGTCTCACTTCTAAATCTCGACGGTTCAACGAATCTCAAGGATGTATATAAGGTTAAACGTCCTTTAGGTATATTTCAGTGGCCGCGTAACCTCATCTCAGCGGCAGGAGTTCTCGGAGTAACTCCGTGAAACTCTTTCGATTTTAATGCGGCTTTAGTTAGGTAGGAACGTTCCTCGAGCGTTCCCGAGCGGCCATGTAGTCTCATACTTCGGAAGTACTTCTCGCACCGCTTTGAGGCACTTTTGGGCACTCCGAATCCTGGCACCTGGCACCTCGGTTCAACTACACACTCCGAGTTCGAAAGGGTCGTTTGTAGGTGTGGCGAGCACCGACGCCCGCAGGGATGCCGTTATATAATTAAAGGTACATAGGAATAGGTTGTCTACAGATGTAAAGGGGCCGATGTACACGCGCCCGCAGAGGATGAGCCACGGAAGGAGCTTGTAACACGGTATACATCTAGACGCATGTATACGTAATTACATGGGTATAGGTATATATATTACACACTCTTGCGTGTATATAGAGATTATATACGACGAGGTGGGATGCTGGGTACTTGCGCGTCACATCCCGTTCGGGCTAGAAAGCTCTAGTTAAGAGAAACTCTATGGTAGAAGATCGTAACGGTAAGCTCGATCCAATCAGCCCTCATTGTTTAAAAGTGCTGCTCGAGATAGCGAAAAGCACACGCCACGGCCGCAAACCACTGCAGACCGCGCGCGAGGACGTTTGTTTCCTTTCCTGATCGCCCGCAGACTTCGTTCGACGTGATTTAAAGCCACCACATTGCACTTTAATTACCATTAGTGGATTACATCGATTGAATTCTTCGCAGGCTGTTTATCCCGACGTTGACTATTCTAAATCGTAACTCTCGACTTCTAACTTTTAAATCCTTAAAGTTTGCGAGAGTATCGAATCGCGGGATCAAATTCGCGGAACACGTTAATTTCGGATAGATGGTTAAAGGCAGAAGGCTAGGTATGTAGATATAACACGATGGGGGTTAATCATTTACAACGCAATATTGTCACCTTCCCATTCCGCGTTCTGCTTCCATTCCTTAATGTATTAGAGAAGAATTGATTAAATTCCTTAACAGGTATATATCCAAAGGATCCGCCTACGCTCTCCGAATCGGGGGATGAAAATCGCTAAAATCTTTTGATCAACTCGGGAAATTGGTACGGTGAGTTCGGATTGGTAAACCTCTCGGCGAGCCTCGCTAACGACAAACCTCGTCTTTTGTAATTTATGAGTGAGCAATTAACGCGAAAGTCTCATCGGTAAGAGGCGAAATATCTTCCTTCTAGAGGGAGTAAAATATTGCGCGAACCGCGGTACCGCGAAGATTTCGTTATACTTTCCGTAATCGCTGACCAAGCCGAATTCGCGGTCGAGGATTTCGTCCAGGAGTCGAACCGTGGCATATTACTGAAGAGATATAGAGGCTGCAGAGAGTGAGTTAAAGAGAGAGACAGGGGCGGTTTACTTGAATGGGTTGTTAGCGCGCGGTGACTACCTCAACGCTTCACAATCACGATGTCCCTTTGAAACGTACGCCCCAGATGTGGTCGCTCTGGTTTTCGACTTGCATACTAACTAGAGGTAACTAGTTACCTTTCCCGCATCTATTGGGGATAAATTCGTGATTAATAGCCGATTCACGGGCGTAGAATAGGGCTAAACTTCCCAACGAAACGGGAGGATTTAGAGGCCGGCTTCATATGTATATTCTGATAGGTATATACGATCCTGTTATGAAGAACCAATCGCTATCAGCTTACGGGATTTATACTGCGAACTTTACTCATGGATTTACGATCCATCTTTTTGATAGAATCTCTTTGAGGGAAAAATTTCTCTAAACTTGATTTTCTATCTATAGAATTTTCTTTCGGTACCTACTTATAGGACCAAAGTCCGCGGAGATGGTACAAGTTGCGAAAAAAAAAAAAAAACCCTGTCTCGGGGTAAAATATGGACCACATCTTCGAGATTGAAGATCAGACAAAAATTGACTCGGCTGTTATTTTTGAATAGCGCGACGGAAAATGTTTTCGCATCTTTGATCGCAAATTCAAATATCCTAGGTTCAACTTTTCAGGTACTTCCGAATATATAGATTATGTGGATAATTTCAAAATTTTTCATTGACTATTTTTTGCGAAATCATGAGGCCCAAAATTTGAAACTTATGAATCTTTGGCGTCTTGTTCTATCTAGATTGTACAGATCCGAAGACCGAGAGATGCCTCTTGAAATTAACTGAAGAAACCCTTGCTGATGTTCGTTTCAATCTACCATCATGGTATTAGATATTCAAAGAAAAAGGTAGGACCCTTGATATAGACATTCAAAAAAGTGGTTCGAAGCAAGACTTGTTAGAATCCGAACGATGATCAAGTTACTCCCTTGCGAAACGTGTCCCTGATGAAGAAAATTCGAAAGATAAAAAATTGATACCAATGAAAACAATGCCGAATAAAATGAAAAAAAGAACTACAAAAAAATTCAACGGTGGAAAACTCGTCGTGATCACAATAGGGGCGCGGCGTGGGACCGCGGAACCGCGGAACCGACGCGACTCCGCAATGAAATTGGACAATGAAATAATTCCAGGTTTAAAATAATCTATTTTGCATGCAAATTAACAAAAGCAATTTATGGAAATCTGTTTGTAAATCAAATAGCGGGCCACGTCTGGTACGTTGCGTATTTTAACACCTTATAAACATACTTCGCCGGTGTTGGTCTCCGGAGATACGATTGGTCGGCTAGGTGGAGTCGGGAGCAAGGGATGCGGGGAGGTTAGGATTTAACAGACCCGCTGGTAGGGGCGAAACGAGGAGGTCACGAAAGCAAGGGATGGCTGGGCGAGGGGCGCCGCCGCTCTTCAAGTTTTTATTAAACTCACCGAGGTTAACAAGAGTCCGTAAGAGATTGAGAGAGATGCGGAAAAGAGATGTGAAGAGGAAGGGAGAGTCAGGTAGCCCGCTTAAGCCGGGGATGACGATGAGGAGGGCGAAGCGTAGGGTCATTTGCAAACTCCAGCGTCTCGTGCTTGCTAGAGATAAAGGCAAATTCGGTAACTCTGACACAGTGATTGCGAGTCCGGGAAGACGATTCGCGGCCTTATTTTTACCACGTTCTGAAGAGGCTGGCTTATCTCTCGTAATGCCATCCGGAGTCGAGGCCTACCGTCGACTATTAGAGGGATTTCTCTCTGGCTTGAAATTTCAACGGAAGATCCTGCGGACGGGGTTGACTACGGTGATATTCATCGAGAGTCTTGCGCGGGATCTCGCCAGAACTGCTTATCAGCTCCCCAAATATAGGGTGTTCCAGCTGGTATCATGGCGGAATCAAAAAAAGGGGGATTTTTGGTTCCAAAAAATCGTCTGAAACGTACGGCGTGATAAGAGTTTCTTACTACATTTTCTGAAATATTGAAGATTCAATATTTCGAGTGACTTCTAATTGTTTTCTATAACTGAGTACGAATTCCAAACACTTTGCGAAGTGATATGAGGTTTTTAAAAAAAATCTCTCATCGATACACGTATAAACTGATCTGACATTGTCTGAACATCTGTTCGTTTCTCGACGACGCGAAAAGGGGAGCTTTTTGTTACTCTTCTTAAGCCGTGTTATTTAGGAGACAAGTAAATCCTCATCAAAGACTTTGCCAACCGGATTTACAAACAGAAGTGAAAATCAAAGAGTCTGGTGATAATTACTGGACAACAACCCTGAGGCAAGGCGAAAACTCTTCCAACTTTGATTTACTCTCAGATATACTTGAGTGTACCTATACCATACCGGCAGTTGCTTAAATTTTTTTTACTTCTTGTCGTTAATTTGTGCCAAGTTCCGGGGTTTGCACTGAACCTCGTCAAGGTAGCGTAGAAACTTGTCGGGCTCTTTCGAGAAATACTATTTTCACTCTGACCTAATTCCTCTAGCTAAGCCGGCACTACGTAGAAAAAGGAAAACATTTAGTTGCAGTTCGGTTGTTCGTTAGCGCAGAAAGCCGTAATTGCTTGGCGTCGCTCGAAAAGTGCATCGCGACGCCGGCTAATGGCAGACGTGATCGCCTGCTTTTGACCCCGATCGTTGGGGCAGGTTTCACCCTGCGCTTTTTCCACCAGCACGTTCGTACGATCCCGTTTATTACGCTGTACATATACCGTATAATATGTAATACATAGATTGGTATGTATATACTACATACATATATACATATATACAGGTATATATGTGTGTACACAGATCTGACCGCTAATTGCGTCGCTTTGACGTGATATTTATTTTTTTGTATATATTTTTTGTACACATTCCCTCTTTTATCAATAAATACGGTCACGCGAATCTGCAATTAATTATTATTATTATATGCACGTGGGCGGGTTGATTATAATATGCAAATATCAGCTTCATAACCAGGTGGGAAGTCAGTATACCCGGCAGAGAAAATAAGGGCTCGCTTTATTAATGCATAAAAGTTTACGAACTCTGTTCCGCGTACTTTTCATTTATTATTTGGTCACGCGTCCAACTAACTGCTTCTGGATTTCAGTTATCTGCAGGGGGCCATTTTTATCGTATATGTAATTACAACATTTCCGCAGCACGCTGTTTACAGTGGACGAGCGAGGATCGTTTAGAAAAGAAAAGCTCTACGCGCACATGTATGTTCTACACATGTTCCGTGTTCCATGTTCGATGTGTATGTGGATTGTGAAGCATGTACGCGGGCGGGACAGCTGAAGGACGTTGAATACAAGAGAATACCAATAGAGGAATGATTGGATCAGGTTGGGAGAATTCTGAAGAGCGTTCTTTGTTTGGGAGAAACCTCTTTTGCGGATGATCCCAATTCTCATTTGTCGGCCCGCAGAGATCCAACGAAAAGAAAACCGTATGGGAAATATATTCCGTTAGTGTTGGGTTCGAAGAGATGTGTTCTGTTGGGATCATATATACGAGGATCTTTATATACCCACATATCTGTACCCACGTGAAATAAATCCTATACATAAGTATCTCGAAGACTCGCTCAGCTTTAGATTAAATTAGGTTTCTACGATCTCTTGAATCAGATGAGGGGTTTCTAATTCATTGTTATACATACGCGGAGATATCAAGAAGATTACAGAGATTTTAGTTAAATTCTCCGTTTAGGGTTAAGCTTTTAATTGTCAATTTGAACCGTTCTTTGTTACGAAGTTTTCGACAAGATTTCTCATATTATATGGTTTAATTGGACGTAGATGATCTTGAATAATTGGACCTCGTGACCTGTCATTTTTTCACTACAGATGTGTATCGTCGAGTCTCTAGTTTCTCATTAACACAAGAAACGAGCAATTATATCTATTTCAGTCAGAAATACGCTCCATCACTTTAGAAAATTACTCCTAAGGCAATAGTTTCGATGTTTTACGAGCTTGCAGAGTGAAAATTGAATTTGACAAGAAGATTAGGTGGGTCAAAGGGTGGGGGCGGGCTGAAGAGCTTCAGAAGTTTTGTTTTTTGGCTGCCAACCCTTTGAAACAAAATACTTTAACACTCTGACGTTCCACAATTAAAACTCTCGACGTCCGTAGCCTACCGAGTCTCGTAACCCTCCCCCTTTGCAAGCCAAAATAAAAGCCCACTAAACACAGTTAAGTACTAAAAACAAAGGAAGGTAGCTACCACCTAGGACATCCGATATGGCCAACCATCGCGTCGACGTCGCTTCCGAAGTCGGGAATGCCATTTAGCTCTAATAACACAAAGTTATAAATGTCGGAGTATTTCTTTCCATTTTGGTATCGCGGGTGGGTGTATTAAGGTATGTAAACGCGCACCTACGCAAGTAAATTTCAAACACACGCGCGTGATTTACGCGTAAATTTATGGCTCATGTATTATTTCAGAATCCTGAAGTCCGTTTGAACGTAAAACCGATAAATAAGCGTTACGAAGACAGCCACTGGGGACCATATTACCGCGTATAAAAACCCCCTTTTTAAAAGCCTCTTAAGCGACTACCGGCACTAGCCATGGAAGTGAGCAGAACCACCATTTGTTTTCCGCAATCTGCACCGCGGTAAATCCCAGACCCTGTGGCGTGCACGCGGTCCGCTTGAATCGAAATTGGGTCGCCGTACGTTCGCGTTGAGTCCTGCGGTCTCTCGCGGTGGATCCTTGTGGGTCGTTGGTCCTAGGTCGTAGCTCCTGGATGAAACCCTCCCGGGGAATCAACCGACCTCCGCCGGACGACTTCCCGTTGTGCTCGAGGTCTCTTGTCGCGTAATCACCGGTGCAACTGATCCGAAAATTGTCGACGTTGAATATTTCGGGACTAAAACGAATAAACGAGCCATTTTTTTTGCACACCTCTGCTAAAGGGACTGAATTTGTCTTCGGAAATTATGGTACCTGTACCAAAGGCCCATCATATGATACATATGAGTATCAAAAGCACATATTTGTTGGAGAGAATTTAGGGGAAAATTATTATCCGGTTGTGCTGTTATTTATATTTTGACGTTTGGTATCACGGCCTGAAAAGTATTACGAAGCCGCTATACACGCAGCCGGAGATAAGTAGTATCGCTCGAGTGAGGTAGGACACGCGCAGCAGTAGGTAAATTGTGTAGCGATCAGACGGGTGGAGAACCACCTGTTTATGTAATGGTTGAATTATGTGACACGTTGTAAATCTTCCTTTTGTAGCTACCCTAGCACAAAGTGGTTACATGCTTTGCGACGTGTGCTCCATGAAAACAGTTGACTGCCGTCGTTGATCGGTTCGTCGTCCTTTCTTCTTATTTGTCCTTATCTTTTCGCAACATTTTCGCTCCGCGATTTCACAATGAAAATTTTCCTTCATTTCCTTTTCATAAAACAGAAAAAAAATGATTAATAATCGATCGATATTATTTGCATTTTTACAAACGCACAACCTCGTGATTCGAAACTAATTGGATTGAAAAATTGTTAGTATAACAATTTCATCTATGTGGGTAGAATTTTGCGTTCTGCAGGCAAGGGAATGAAAATAGAACCAAAATAAAAAAAAAAATTGTACAATTGATGATTATCATTTTAACGATCTGTCGTGTGATTCATCATGGTCGGATGTCGTTGCATTTCAGAGCGGAAGAGTACCCGTTTGTGGTTTCGAACAAGTATAAAGACCATAAATACCGGAAGTCAATGCTGCAACGAGACGTACAGAAACACGAAGGTAAATAACAAAAGGTAAGTTTTCTGTCCGAAAGTGGATCCACTCACCGCGGGAATTTAGCGTGAGTGAACCGGTAAAATTGACGTTACTCATGTGTATTCGTTCTTCAGATTCTTTTCACGATGTAACGTAGCGCACCGTAATTTAGGTAGCATTATATATATATACCAACCTTTGTAAACATACGTGTATGCCTCTGGTCGTTGATGCCCACGTGTGTACAAGAGTAGGCCTTTTGGGACGACTGATGTGATTCCCTCGAGCAGAGCACACAGCTTGTTTTAAAAAATTTCTCTCAGTAGGTAGGTACCGGTACGGCTAACATGCGGCGAAGTTTTACGCTGAATTCATTTCCGTATGTATAGGTACGTGAACCACTGAGGAATATACATACCTGTATATTCCATCTGTCAATTCTCACGAGGTATGTGTGTTTGACTGTTCTGTTGAGGGGACAGCAGCGCGCCCTTGAGTTGGGCTTATTAAAATGTATTCAAATGTCTCTTCAGAAAAAATAAAAACGTAAAATAAAAAACAAAAATGAAGTTCAGGTCACCTGGCGTGGGTATTATTAGCCGGGCAGCTAGGCAGTATATTCGTATTCAACGAAAAAATTGTCATTCATAAACCTTGTTGCGAATAACTGAATATTCAATGCCACGGATGTTGATTAACGCAGAATTTCACCAAATGATATTGATTCTCAAAGAATTTTCTTTAATAACGCAACTTTTCGAGAACATCATTAGGCAACACGGGGAGGAGTAAATTCTGCCTCATTAGTCGGACGAGCTCAACGCGGTAGCGCGTTTCAAAAAATAATACTCGACTTTTTTTTGTATTTTTTCTGTTTTTCTGCATTTTTTTTTCTTATTTTTTTCATATCGAATGATTGATGACGACAGAGAATCTGTATCGGCGCGATCCTTATTTCCTTAAAATTTACCTGACGGTCTTTGAACTTTTATATAGGATACATCGGTTCAAATGGAAAATCAAAGGCGCTTAGTTTCCTGAATACGAATACCTCGAAAGCCTGTATAACGAGATACTCATGTATTCAGCAAAAAAATAAAAAGGATTTTTTTTTCGAATTAGGACTTTTCGTGAAATAAAATAGCCACATAAAATTGCAGGCGAAAAGGTTTTCGCCTACGTGGTGAACTATGACGTGGCCAAGCTCGATTAATATCAAAAGTGTCACAGAGTCTCTCGCTTCTTACTTCGTCGCTGGTTGCATCCTAATGTGTTCTTCGCATGCCACGAGGCTAAGCAAGCCTAACAACCCTATTGGCCCCGGGTAAGCTGCATGACCCTTACTTGCCGGAATTAAATTTACCTCCTCCTCCAGTTATTTTTATCGGCAAGCATTCCAATTAAGTTCATATCGTAATAGCATACCGAAATAACGAGTTAACGAGCTTTTACCCGCAGCAACCTTCGAGTTTAAAACCTAATTTGGAATGTAACAAGTTATTTTGGCCACTCATCAGCTGCTGTTAAAATGTCCAAAATCAAAGTCATCACGTATCAAATTTCAAGGTTTGCGGCCGACAGATTCCCAGCTGGCAGAAGGCATTCGGTTTAAACTTTTACCTGGACATAGATATTCATCTCGCCAAACAGGAGTAATGGAAAAACTTGATTGAGTAAAGTTAAATATGGTTTAGAGGGGTTCGAATAATGATAATTTGTATACCTACCCATGATATCGGTTTTTTCGGGTGATCCTCTCACAGTGCAGCAACCAAGTGGGTTGAATTTTGTTTTCAATTCAATCCCATTTTTAACTTCAAACAAAAGCTGTGGGTTATAGTCGAAGCTAAAATCAACGGTAAGTAATAAAGTAATATCCCATTCGATCAATTTTGAGGTATTGACTCGAAGAGTACAAACATTAGGGGCCCGCAAAATACGTTTAAATTCAAAATTGAATCCAATTTTTTTTTTCTTTTTTGATAAGCTGTTGGTTCCTAAACTGCGAGTTAGACAACCTTCGTCTATTTTACCGGGCAAAATATATCAATCAAATTTTAGGCACACGGTTTACCCTCGCTCTAGCTGACCAGTATAAATAGGCATCATAATATATCAAATGTACCTGGGACTACTTATGTATAATTGCATATAAGCATTTTACCCAACAGTGTTACCGAGAGTATGTTTTTTTTTTTTTGGCTTTCTCTTGGAGAACGCCACAGCTGAAGACTTCTGTTATTTTGTCTGTTCCATCCGTACTTTTAAACTGCAATAAATTAAGTCTACTGCGATCGTTCATTACGCAGAGCTTTGCAATTTAAACTTTGTCAATTTTCTGCTCGCTAAACGTGAGGAGCAGAAAACTAGAAAAGTGGGCACGATGTTTGGAAAGAAAATAAAGAATAGACAAAGATAGTATATAGGTATATATATATCGTGATTCCTACCGTATATCGACGTAGAGCGCGAAAATTGCTGGCTCTCAAGGTAATAATAGTCTTGATGGATATTGTATGAGTCTATTTTCTGAGGTAACAAATGTCCAGACGCCGATGTACGAGTTTATGTATTAGAAATTGGCTGCCACCTGAGTTACAACAAAGTTTAGTCGAGCCAAGGAAAATTGTAGCAACTCCCACCCTCCCTCGGAGGGAATTGATTCGATAAGTATTGATCAGAAATTCGTCGTTCGATTGCTATACTTCCCGTATATATATACATATATAACAATGGAACTAGTTTGTAAGCTAATCTCGTTAATGGCGGCGGGCAATTGAGGAAAATGTAATATAATGCCTGACGAAAATGTTAAGAAAGTCTCGAATTTTGACAAGCAATTCCATTCGAGCATGGAAAATGTTTTCGCTCTCTACTCAAGCTCATTTCGCATAGTTGTTTCTCTGCCTCTAACGACCCAGCGACCAAACAACAGAAAAGTTTTCTATTTATTCAACATTCATAGCTCCTCGCCGTTGGCGTGTTACGTTTCCGTAATTAGCGAGTCACGTAGTCGTAGGTGCAGGCACCCTACGGTTGATTTTTAATAATTCAACCAAGACGCAGCTGCGAATCTTGGTACGTAGAGAAGCTACGAAGTACTTGAGTACGTAAACAGAACCGTGGGCAATATAGTGCAAGGGTGATGCCGTCTTGATATTAAAATTCAAAAATGCCTATTCCACGTGTCTACGATGCTCTTACGGTTTTTGATGACTCTGACAATATTCAAATATAACTTGCCAATAAACCGTCTTTGCGAACTACCATACCTGCAGTCTGCGTGGATGTACGATAAACCCGTCTCTCTCACCTAGACAGAGAAACCCCTTCACCTCGCGGTGGTAAGCGGTTTCTGGCTGGCACGGGGCGTCGATGATTGCGTACAGTTTCGAGGGCAACGCAGCCTCCTCAAGTGATTTCGCGTCAGCGTTTCTTCATCGATGTTACTATACTAAGCCCATCCGCCGCCTCGTCATCCCTCGTTACTTGGCCGACCTACCACACCGATTTCCTCACACTGGCTCATATTTTTTAGGGTTTGACGTCAACTGCAGATATTACAATTCACCACCAAACTGATAAGGTATCATCAATATACCTGGCTGATGTTTCAGGTCCTTCGTGACTCGGACATCCGGTCTAAACGCGTGGTGGACATCGCTCCTAGTATAACAAAAAGCGTGCCTACGAGGTATTTTACTTCGCGGTAGACGAGCTGCTGACTTCTCAAGTTAGTCGCGTGCTGATTAAACCGATCGGTACCTTGCTAACAACGGCTACCTGCAAAGTATTACACTACTAATCGCGTAGCGTTGACGCGGGAATGACCACGGCGACAAGGTGTTTACAATTGGACTCAAACGAGAGGCAGTATTCTTGGCCCCAGTTCATAGCGGGTCTATAGTTTTGTGTATACCTACCTTGCCCGGTATGGGTTGGAGGAAAAGTAAAGGTGCACGAGTGGCTACTGAGGAAACTGTTTTATAATGTAAAGTCGAGTTGGTGCGGGAGCTTGTTGCAGGAGCTTCTTGTTCAGCCGGCGTCCTAGCGTGGACCTGATAGAGCCTGCAGGGAGCAAGGGAAAATAAATTTCCAGTCTTTAGTGACAGTATAAAAGAGGTTGGTGGAGGTTCAGGTCGCTGGGAATAGGGTTTTCTTGTACGTCTTATTGCTGCAGGGGCTGTGTTCCGTTGCCTGAGGTAAGGCAAATGAAATTTTTATACTCATGTAACCATTGTTCGCTAAAAATGTCCAACAATGAAGCGTCCAGACTGACCGGAGTTGGAGGTTTAATCAATCTATTGATGTTTCTGGTGTACAGAGTCCTTTAGGCTCAGTTTCTATTACGCCGATTCCTGCCCACGAATAGCGGTCGTTAATAATTTATTGATCGGAGGAAAGGATTAGGGAGACTTTGATACATGTGCAAGTTGCGTTTTCCGTTGTACATACACGTGAGGAGTAACGAAGGAAAATTACAATTAACCAAATATTTTCTCTCACGTATATCTACCTACAAACGGGTTAAAGCTGTTCCTTCAACGTGCGCTGCACGATGCAGTGACGTTGTTGAGTTTGCGAAACTTGAGCTACTGCCGGAATTACTATAAGTAGTTTACATTTAATTTGAATAATATTCCATCTACGAACTGACGCAACACACAGCGGCAGGTATATCGCGAATAATGCATCAGCACGCCTCGATCTTTTTTTTTTTTATTATTCTTTTTTTATTTTTCATCTGGTAACGGGTGTCATTAAACAATGGCTCGCATCATTCACCGTCGAAAAAGCAATAAGACTATTTGAACTTTCTGTTCAAACTTGGCTATGGTCTGCGCGGTAAATAAGAAGTGGTAAAAAGTCGTTGAGAGCCTAGCGAGGCGGTGGATATTAAAAGTTATTCCGGCGCCGAATAAAGTATCAAAAGTTTCAACTTCCTGCGAAGAAAAGGTACTCCGTTATCTCCGTGATCGTCGACGCCTGCCGGAGGCCCTTTTATAAATCCTGACTCAGGCCAAAGACGTTTTGGCTCCGGGCATAAGACGTCGTTCGTGTTTCAGTATACAAGTACCATATACAAGTATTGCTCGTTAACCGGTTCCCTCTCTCGATTACCTATTTGATGATTTTTTTTTTTCTCCTCAATTCCTTCAAACATTTCGAAGGATTGTGGAAGGAATATTTTCGCGAAAATCTTCCCTATAAAGATCAAGGCTGTATATTTTCAGCAGGTAAACACATTTTTTGTGTTTTTTTCTAAATTGATTTTGATTTTTTTATTCCTGTTTGTTCGCGAGTAAACGTAATCGAGACAGAGATCAGCAAGGGCGAGGGAGACGTAAGCAAAAGAAAAAGGAATCGAATGCCATATAATAATTTCCCTTTTATTTTAGCCACAACATTTCATTGATCTTCGAACTGCAGATATGATTCTGACAGGAAGTATAATACGGGGTTACAGGAAACGGAAATACTTGGTTTCGCGGAATAAGAGGAATAGCAAAGTCTACAGTCAGCAACGCCGAACGAAGTCTGAAGAGACGTTGATTGAAAAAATAACTCCCGGAAAGTTTGAATTTATCCAGCAGCCACCACGGCCGCCACCCTCCCGGATCCTGCCAGTACTTCTATTCACTTATGAGAATGGTGGGGAAAAAAGGAGAGAAAGAGAAGTGGTCTGAGGGAGTGAATATTATGCATAACTTTGCATCTCTGCATTACTTTATTCCACCTCTCGCACTTTGGCATTGGAATTGTGACTTTGGTGCGAACGAATCAGCGGACAAAAAGAAGAAAAAAGAAAATTTAGGCTCAACTGACGCATCGAGATAATCTAACACTACACAGGAAATAATGAAACGCAGATTCTATACATCTGATGATATTTATAGTGACATAGTAGCTTTGTATCGCGTGTATAGTCAAATGTACAGCAATTGCGGTAAGATTTAGGTATCTGTTACAAAAACCTATCTTATCACAATTTATTTTTTTCAGATTTTAATGCCGGTTCTTTAATTCAGCATTCACGATGTAAAAATTACCTATATACGTACAGTCGGGCAATAAAGTTCTTGGAGGGTCAAAATTCAGGCTCAAACGTTTCAGTGTCTACGCTGTTGAGCAGCCCCCTCGCTCCGCATACCCCGTTCTCTGAGAACGCGAATCGGGCAGACTACCTACTCAAAGTAAAGTAAGAAATACTTCATAAATATACAGGGTGTCCCAGAACTAAATGTCCAAAATGAAAGGTGGCCTAGAGGAGGTCGAACTGAGTAAATTGTCCCGAAGAACGTGGGGTCTGCGAAGTCGCGTTCGCGAGATATCACAAGTTAAAAAAAAAAGTATCGCTTTGCGCCGCGTCGCGGCGGCGCAAAGCGATACTTTTTTTTTTAACTTGTGATATCTCGCGAACGCGACTTCGCAGACCCCACGTTCTTCGGGACAATTTACTCAGTTCGACCTCCTCTAGGCCACCTTTCATTTTGGACATTTAGTTCTGGGACACCCTGTATATAATGAATAACGCATCGATGGGCCTGCTCAACAGTGTAGACACTGAAACACCTGAGCCTAAATTTCGACCCTACAAGAATTTTATTGCCTGACTGTACGTTTCATTTTCCTTCGTGTATGACCTGGATTTCGCGCTTCGTTTTTGAAACAACCATATTATACATGTGTCTATGTGCATGCATGTGTGTGGAGTGTATGAGAAAACAAGAAGGTAACTCGATTCCTTATTCATTAATCCTTGCATACGCGATGTACCGCGTAGCCATTCTGCGCGTGGTTTCGCGATGTACTCTAGCTCGCTGTAAAATGAGTCAATAAACTAATGAATAGATTAGCAGCCGTAGGGGGGTTTTATTTCTTATTTTTTCATAACTTCAACACATCATGAAAGTTACGGTTAGACGAGAGGGAAACCGGGCAGGTAATCAACGCGAGCCCATTACACAGTCTAGTTTTGTCATCATATCCGCATCATGGCTACGTCTTCACTGCAGTACTGGTTCGATCAATTCCTTGGGGAGCACGAGTCGTGAACGTATCCCACTTTTTGAAACACTAGAGCAGGTATGTACCCCACTTTGCGCAACAGACTGTAAACCGTCCAGGAAATACAGTTCCCTATGGAATGAGATCGGGGACGGAAGAATATCTTCGTTCTTTATTCATTCGCGATGTAGTCTGTAGTATGTATGTAAATGTATACATATTGTTGTATTGTCACTGAGCGGCATCGCAACTCTCTGTGCCAGTAATGCTTTCTTCGAATTTATATCTAAACCGTTCAAAATGTCTCTATTCTATCTCTACTTCATCACACGAAGAGAAGAGGTTCACGTGAATTGGAACTGACCGATAATACGTGAGAAAAATTTCACTGGTTCACACAGAATGAGGATTAGCCGTGTACGTTGAGGCTCTTTACCTTTTGAATGAAATCACGTCGTTTCTCGTATGAGAAAATCGTTTTAATTAAGCACCAGACAGGGTGAAAAGATGCGGAAAGTTGAGTTCGCCTAGGAGTCGGGTGTGTAAGTAGGTTAGCACCGTGTTGGTCGGGCCGCAAGGCGTAAGACCACGAGTTGGATGGCGGCTCGCTTGAGCATATTTTCGCAAGTATACCAGCAATTCATACATATTGCATTTACTTACGCTTACCATTTCAAAGCGAGAGACGCTCATTTAGCATGCAACATTTCTAGGGTATATGTATGTATCCTACGTCTACGGGATACCTCCTGTTTGTTCAGAGCTATATACCGTTTGTATCCTTAATAATTCAGAATTAAATTCACCGGCAGAGTGTGGTGTACTTAGCCGCAACCAGATAACGAGATTTTATCATCAAATAACGCGATAACTACTTCGAATTGATCGTATTGCCCGTAATATTCCGAGCATAATCGAACTTCTATCACGTTTCTTTTACCATTCAAAACCCAGGGTGTGAAAAAGTATCTCAGAAAATTTATCTACACTTTCAAAAGAATTTTTTTTTCTTCATTCTTCGGTCGAGATTCTCTTTTTTCAACGACAAATCCTTATAAGGACTATCTAGGATTTTATACAGACGGATTTTGCGGTGTGCAACAGACGAGCATCGGAATATACATTGCAGAATATCCTACCAGACTGGGAAAGCCGTAGTCAAACCCTGTGCCAGATCAGACGGGATCAGTTTCTGGATGTATAGGTATACAGATACACGTGCATGGGGGGATGTACAGTCGCAAATTTTGTATAGGTGTATCTAAAATTCTGCTCCAGCCTTTCGGGGCAAACAATTTTATAGTCCGGCGACCTTTAAATTGAAATCAGACATAGGATACACATATCACGAGTTTATTCGTGCCGCGTTAAACCCACGGGTAAAGCTCCTCGGGGTGAGGTAACTTTCGAGAGACATTCAAAAAACGGGGGAGCAATTTTATTTTATAAATTTTTTTTTTTTTTATCTCGATCGTTCACGTTCATAGGCCACTGGGAGAGCGTATATCGTCTACATTTATACTTTATTATTGAGGACCAGCTTGGTAGCTATAGGTATGTATATCGCGGGTTCGTGGCGCGCGCGGCGGGCGACTAAAAAGCGAGAAACGTATATTTCGCGTTCTGAAAAGTGACAATAAATACTTGGAGGAGACTGCGACCTTGCGCGAAAGATATCTTGCGAGAAAAAGAAAATTCGCCCTCCCGTCTTTCCATCGAGAGAAAACGGCTTTGATCACAGAAGCTGAAACTGGTGCCGGTATACTGCCGACCATTACCAACCAGTTGATATTAAATATTGAATTATTACTTCGGGGCTTTGATCATTTTCCTCAATAAATAACGACTAGCGGTCTCTGGCTCTGTTTGTTAGCTCAGAGCGCTTGCCCTGCAGACGGAAAATTTTACGCGTTTCCGTTTTGGCTAGAAAGCTAAGCAGTTGGGGGAGTCTCGCCATTCATTTTCTATACTCCAAGACGACTTACTTAGGTATACTTTCAACAAATACCTACTCTTTCACGATATCGAGTCAAAAACACAAAGCACAAACATTTCACAGTTTTTTTCACTGGTTTTTTCGTTCCTCCGAGAATCACATTTCATTTCTTAGTGACGGCCACACACGGTGAAATTACGTCCCATTTCATGGTGGTTGACAGATCACTGAGCCCTAGGCTATCGCGTTTTTTAAAAATACCTATTACCTTAGAGCCAGTATAGTTTGTCGTGCCCAGGAAAATCATAAAGCCCTGCTAACAGTGTTTCGTCGTTATTATTGGACACGGTTGACTCTTCAAAGCTTACCGTCGTGATCAAAGACGAAGCTTTTCTCCTCATTTTTCGTTTTCTTTTTACCTTTTTTTCTTTTCTTTTTTTTATTAAACATTTTTATTACCCCCAAGCAGAATCGCGCTTCCGAAAGACAAGGACGCCTGGGCACGGCAGAGATACGATCCTACACTAGTCGAGTATATTTTTAATCTATCTCAGAACTGCAAGAGTATGTGATACACCTGGAGCAGTTAGCTGGATGGAAAGAAATATGAGAATGGGAACAGGGAGGAAGGCCATGACGTTAAATCAGTGTTCTTCTTGCTGATTACCGTGGGCGTCCGATAAACGTGATTAATTATTAAAATTCCTACCCTGGCGTTTACGAGACTCCATTCTTTGTCCGGGTCGGGATAGATTCGCGCCTCCTGAAGATGATGGTGTATTAATCACGGCGTTGTTGTAAAATCATAAGCCCTTTGCGCCGTTCAAAATAGCTCATCGATATTCACCGATTCATTTTTATTTCCCTTTCAAAACGGACCTTCAATCGCCTCGGTGGCTTTGACGAGATATCAGATACTTTTATAGTGTATGTGTATATTTCTATGGCTTTTTGTTAACCGAGAGACCTTGCAGTAAACCAGTCTACTTAGGTATATCTATTCCGATGCTGAAGCGTAAGCTTTGCAATTATTCGACGATGAACGTGATCGATCGTTGAGCTTACTGACTGCTTTTGTCTTTGCGATTTGTGCAGACAATACCGGCGTATAATTCAGCTGATGAATTGACAAGCTCTACTTAATACATTCGTATCGATTTAGTATCAACTGCGACATATTTCATTAACAGCGAAGTTTCAGCTAGTTATAAAATTTTCAGCAAGTTAACTTGGCTGCTATTGATATCGAGTAGGAAACTTTGATGAAATTTCTTCAGATTCTGAATTGAACTGCGGGTCGTCTATAGGGTCGCAGCAGGACGTTGAATAGATTAAGAATTTTTAAACATTAAGTGAGTTGGGGAGACGAAATTTTTACTGAATGGATTATATATGTACGTACCGTACGTAGGTGTATATTTATATCTTGGTTTGATGATCGAATTTAAGAAGTTAATCGGGCAGGGTGCATCCAAGAGGAACCGCTCTATCATCACCGGTCAATTTACTTAAAAATTCTCTGGTTAGATCTTGGTCGTGTTTCATTCGATATAGGTACTACTGCTGACCTGTACGTTCGGATCCTTTTTGGTTTGGACCGGTGTGAAAACGAGTTTTGTTCGGTTTGAATATAAAAGAGTGTTCGTGTTCGTCATGGTTAGATTACCAGCTGGGCTTGGTGGCTAAATACTAAAAAAGGTATTTTAAATTTAAATAATAATTTACATGCATGGGATCTCTGTTCGGAAAGTACTTTTCGTATTTGCTTTTAAAATCCTACCGTAACCAAAGTTACGTATGTGCATTTTAAACGGTCGAAATTAACGTTACTGTGGCGAACAATCGAGTCAGAGGCGGTACAGGAGAAATAAGGGTTAATTCATTTTAAAAAAATATCCAAAAAATATCCTCGCTGGTGAAGAAAACTTTTTTTATTTCTCTTTCAGTAATAACACACCGAACTGTGCCATTATACTGCAAACTTTATGAATATCTACCTACCGCAGTTCATTTTACAATTTTTCTATCAAATATCGAGGTCAACCAAACGCTACAGATATAAAAATAGGTACACAGAAATTTACTCAAAAATGAAAAAAATTTCACCTTTTTTTAATAACGAGGGACGATTATAATTTTCCAACACATATCATCGGCATTGATTTTTCTATATTCTTTGAATTTTTTAGTTCGACACGTACAGAGCGAAGAAACGCATCCAAGAAAGTCAAAGAAGAAGAAGCTTGATAGTTTCTGAGTTGCCGCTTACTTACGAAGTCTGCTGGTGGCCTGGTATAACTTTCGTGGGTTCAAGTTTCTAATCCTCGAATCGCCTAATATCTTCAACGTGGCGATGAATGTTTCACAACGGTTTATAGTACCGAACTTTTCGTTTAACTAAAGTCTCGGATGTTCCTTGAAAATTATAACCACATAATTCTTGATACCTCGATGCGTTTCTAGCTGCTTAGTAATAATAATAATAATATCATTACTAATGATAATAATACCGAAAATTATGTTAATTTAAATAATTGAAATATTAATGGAGCGTTCCTTCATCACAGTATAAGGCAACAATATTAGTCCAGTGAAATTAAAAACTGGAATGAGTTTTTTTTAATTGAACCGAACAACGGGTTGAGTTGAATTCAATCAACTGATAAATTCAACGGGGATATAACCGAATCGATAAAATAACTTGCAGAGTATGAGAGAGAATTGGCAGGGAGAGTAGAGAAGAGAGAAAAAAATATCAGTTCGTAATTCGGCAACGCATTATTTCAGGCCATTGGCAAAGTAAGCAAAAGGTAGTTAAGGAATCAATTTGTTCTTTTTTCTTTTTATTTTTTTCGTTTTTTTTCCGAGAAGTACAGCTCCTTTCTTTATTTTTCTTGACAATTTTTTCTTTTCTGCTTGTTTAATTTCTGACTATAAAAAGGAAATGAGTGAAGAGAGAAAAAAGGAAAAGGAAGGGAGAGCTTCAATAATCTATAAACAATCTTAAGCTGGCCTGACGATGCTTTCTTTACGACTCTGGCCCTCAGACGTTGTTAATTACGCGAAAGTTTAATTCCGCATCAGCGAAGAACAAGCAGACCTTTTAAATATGCTCATAATATTAGAAACAATGGAATTGGCTACTTTGAAATATTATCAAACAAGGGGATTCAGCTGGATCCACCGTTCTCATAATTATATCAGCATTGTTTAACGAAGCGAATAAACGAGCCCATGAAAATACTCGAGGACGTCAAGATTATGGCAGATACGGAAGATGTTCGATAAATTCGAGTTTCCAGAGAGAGAGAGAGAGTAAAAATTACATATTAAACGATGATGCTCTTTCACCTTTAAAATCAGCGACTAATCGTTTCTCAAACCAACAAAGCTGCAGGTTATAAAAAATTCTTCACTCGAAAAGTAGCGTTACAATAAGTGGCATACAATTGAGTGAAGAATTATTGCGATTAAAACTCGGAGTCATAACGATAACTCAAAAGCATCAAGTATTTTACACTTTTCTTCGAGAGTTTTCTCGTAAAAGTCGAGTAACTAGCCTCGGTATTAAAAGACATTAGGTCCACATGGTGGCAGCCTGGTAACCGTGGCTACTGTGAGCTACGTTGGATGGGTGGTTCAATACTGGTGTCGAAATTTTAATAAGATGATGCAAATGAGATGTATAAATCTTTCAAACTTTCCGCACTTCCGCCTGGTCATTACTTAGACCCGTTATATATACACTTATTACGCAAATCAAAGCGGTAGGAGTTGCTTCTTCCTGATGTATAACTATATACCTACGCAGAGCCGTCAACTTTGAACTTCGAAATAGTTCAAGATGCGGAAATGAGTGAGCACGTAACTTAAATCGACTTTGACTCTGGCTCAGAAGCTGAAAATCATTGAATGTCAATTCCAAGGACCAAACGTGAAATCGGAATGCCATATAACTATTATAAATGAGCAGCGAATGTGTGAAAAAAATTTGTGATATTAGCTGAAACAACTTTGACCAACGACACACACGAGTACGCGACGACTTGGGATCACAGTTATAAAATTCAAAAACTTTATACCTATACATATAGGCATATGTATACAGCGTGATATAGAGACGAACAAGCGTCGCCCCCCGAGGGAGCAATTCACAGCGCAGTTTTATTCCAAAGAAATATGGATTTCGCAAAATGGTGCACGGGGCTGGGATTTGGACGATAAATAATTTTCTGGCCTTCCCTCTCTGGAAATCCCCTTCTTTCATTTCCTACCATCAACATGGACGGGTAATGCCATGCCGGGTGCGCGTGGATTACTGCGGTACATTTAAAAAGAAATCTGAAAAAACGAAAAAAGTCAACTCTTCTGCTGATATCCAGGATTATTTTTGACCCGATATTTTCAAACTGTTCTAACCGTTCGCCCCCCCATCGACGTTGTCCCATGAATTTATATAAATTGATTTGACCCAATTTTCTATCTACTCAGTCCGCTATTCACTGTCGCGTATAGTCGATGCGTCAGAAGCCTTTAGCCTGATTTTATTTGCTGGTTCCACGGAGTCTGGTCAATTTGAGGCCAGCGATGTTCTGAGAAGTGCGAAATATAGTCCCATGTCGTATTTCGCAAATGAAATCAACGAATCTCGCCTGGGATTTGTTTGCTGTCCCCTGCCCCATGGGCTCGTTGTCACCTTTACAATTCAAGCACTCGACTGGACCCCTGAGCAAAGTCTCTTCTTCAAGCCTTTTCTCGAAGAAAAAAAAAAAAAAACAGTATTAGGGTGCTCATGGACGTGGGGCGGGTCTGGGCGATCGGGCAAAGAAGTCGAGAGCCAGAGGTCCTCGTATATCTGCGAAATGGTCCCCGAGCTCCCTGTGAACGGCCTGTGCGACCTCATAGCAACAGCTCTCGCAGCGATTATGTGTTTTATGGTCGGCAAACCTTGAGTTACTGGCTTCCACCTACACACGCAGGCGAGAAATCCTTTGTCGTTGTTTTTGTTGCCATTAAAATAATCCCGCTTATTGCTACTTGATTATATTTCATGCCTGGAATTTCACGCTCTTCAAATTTTAGTGCTTTACCATTTCTTCAGGTAAAACCAAATCAATCTCTGTCTGATTGCCAAACGTCAAGCCATTAAGGATTACGATTTCGAAGGACTATGAACAGCAATTTTGGAGGTGCATGTTGAAATATGATTGTCAAACATGGTCTAAACATACCCTTTAGTCGTCGTAAGTTTTAGGAGTATTGTGACTCTTCTACTACCGTGGAATCTTCATATGGCAACGAAAAGGCAGATATGTTTTAGCGAAGCGCGAATTCCCTGGCTATATACGGTTAGATACTTTGACGATTTATTACTCAATTCCATCGCGAGCAATTCCGTCTAGCGCGTGTACCTAGGATCTAGTATAATATAGTCTGTTATCGCTCGTGGCTTGGTCCAGGCAGATTTATGGTTTATATATACGTTGAATACAAAAAGTAAGCCGTGTATCAATCAAGAGTTTTGAAAAAAGCGTAGATAATTGACTATCGAATGGTGATTGATCTCTGAAATATAAACAGCGACTGATTGGACTTTCACGATTTGTAATAATAATTCATTATCCATTAATCAATTCGTTTCCCAAAATTCGTACGAATGATTTTATAAAAAATTTTTATCGTCTGCAGTGTTTTTGCGCTTAAAATATATATCGGAAGATTGAAATACGGAACTTATATCTCGAGATATCGAACAAAGAAAAATATTTCTCGATCTAGATTCTCGTGCGGGCTTCCACTGGATCGTATTGTTCAACCTTGCCGTATAAGTGCGGCTGGAAGTCGGTTTGCTCCGAAGTCGCATACGGCTATATATGTATAGAGTCTACAGACGATACGCGATTCGCGTATATATGCATATACCAGATATCCATAGATATAAGCTAATATATATAAACATACAGATATGCACCGATATACAGAAGGACATAAATCTGCTTTAAGGATGCAGCATTGAACTGCAGCGCCTATTTCACCTCGGGCAACTCGAACGACGGCAGTGAGTACAAACTTGTTGAAACTTAGAATGTTGCTTCTTGTTTTACTGCAGGGAGCAAACTACTTAAGTGCTTAAGAGATAATTTGCCAGGGGAGGTAGTCTAGAAATTTAACCTTACCATGCCGCATTCGTCTGGAATTCATTCAGGTGCAGGATGTGATGGGATGGTCTTTAATTCTTTATATTGCATATTATTTTCACTAAAATTACGGTCAGTTCAGCCACAGTTGTTATTCATAGAATTTTTTGTATAGGTATATGCTACATGAATCGTTGCTACGAAAATACAATTTTATTTATTCAATGTAACATCATTTTTTGCACTACAGTATAGAACCCTGACTGGCTGCACCGAGGCTCATTGCACTCTCCAGTGCTTGACATTTTCGGATAATTTCAAGCATTATAATTATATGCACAAAATTTTGTATAAATTAACGAATTCTTTCTGGATTCTTTGCTTGGACTTCATTCTTTGCTTGAATTTCAATATTGATTCAAACTTATATCGCAATATGTCGTAGAACAAAGTTGATGAATCAATTAGTCACTCGTGTTACAGTCCCAAAATAATTTGACGGACTTTGAGTATTCACGTACCTATACAACATAGGTCTACGTCTAAAGTGTAGGTACGATAATTAACTTCGCTCTCAGTTATGGAATTAATAATCGGATGAAGTTTATATCAGATGTTATGATGTAGTGTTCAAGTGAAGTGTGGTTGTGTGAATTCTACATAGCGTATATTAATTACATTCTAGAAACTAATTGTAAATACCGGTAGCCAGTGCAGAGTACCTACCTTGTTTGCTTCAGTCGTCCCAACTCTCAGCCAACCACCATAACCATGTCCTTGGTGAGTACCTTTTGAATAGCTATTGTAGGTAAATGATGCGAATGCAATTTTGAGTTTGTAGTAAACAAGGAAATCGGGACGGTGCTGTCATTGGGTTTCAAATTAGCCCCTAAACACAATAACTCCTACGTACGTGGAAGGAGACAGGAAATTATACAGGGTGTCCCAGAACTAAATGTCCAAAATCCAAAATGAAAGGTGTCCTAGAGGAGGTCGAACTGAGTAAATTGGCTCGAAGAACGTGGGGTCTGCGAAGTCGCGTTCGCGAGATATCACAAGTTAAAAAAAAAAGTATCGCTTTGCGCCGCCGCGACGCGACGCGGCGCAAAGCGATACTTTTTTTTTTAACTTGTGATATCTCGCGAACGCGACTTCGCAGACCCCACGTTCTTCGAGCCAATTTACTCAGTTCGACCTCCTCTAGGCCACCTTCCATTTTGGACATTTAGTTCTGGGACACCCGGTAGAGTTATTTTGCAATGAAACGATTTTACGATGAGATGTGAGCTTCTTTGCTTCAAATTCCAAGATAATCAGCTCTTATTTTACCTCATAGAAATGGTATTGCCATTTATTATGAAGCCGAGAAGGCTTGTGATCGCTTTTTTTCTCTCTCTTCTTCTGAGGGTCGATAGTTCACTGTATACCTATCAATATAATCGGATACCTGTACACACATACACACACGGGTGCGCATGCGGGTGCAAGTAGATCGATACTTGTGTGAAGGATTATTGAAATGACAAATTTCAAGCCCCGGTAAAAATCATAACTTTAGTTCAGGTGGATATATCTGCAATGGTAGTCGATCATTTTTCAATTTTTACGTGATTTCGCGGTCTCCAATTCCGGAGGGGTGAACTTTGGAAGATGTTTGAGTCTGATACGTTGGATCTGACGTTGATTGATGCTTTTACGTTCAAAATTCATTGTCTCATCACCATTTGTAACGGTGGTATGAATATATGTGGCATTATTCGAGGGTATATTTCGCATAATTCATATGTATCTAAATGTAACTTTGTATATAGAATATCAACCGATAAAAGCTCCGCGTCACTATGAAATAATAATTGTATGAAAAGCGAATTATAAAGCTAATGCGATAATTGGTTTTACTTTATAGCCCCGTGCTAACTAATGCGTACATACCACCGTTTATCATAAAATATATAATACAGATCATACAAGCATGCAAAATATTTAATGAAATAATATACGTAAATATATTATGTATGTGCGTGCAGAAATGTAGAAACGTAGTTTTTTCGCATGCTATATGCAATTGTTTATTTAGCTTTTGACACTTTTTATGCAACATAACTCATATATCATTCCTCGCATGTCTAGAGTTGGAAAAAGAAAGAAGAAAAAAAAAAAAAATTATTTGCAACGTTTTACGGGAAATGGGGCATGAAAGATAAAATCGTATAATAGAGCCATCCACTTTGCGATTCGATTGAAATGTGCAGTGTGGCTTCCGATGCGAATTATATTTGTTCATCCTGGCCTGATTGGCAGGAGATATTTACCAGTAGCTTTAGAACGCGAAACCATGCGGAATTGAATGCACCCATATTGCAATACCTATATTAGCTACTTTTGAATAGTTTACAAACCAAGGAAATTATTATTGCATACGACTAAACGAGGTCACTCGTCACAATGGTGATATTGACTGGAGCACGCGATGATACTGCAAAATGCAACACGTATACTTCAACAAATTAAACATAGAATAAGTATCTCAAATTCCTTGGCTCGAATACGGAGGATATCGTCAAATTTTAAAATTGAATCTGATGAAACTGTCGATTATCACGATGTACATAAAAATATATGAAATTTGAAAGATATATCAGTGCATCATGATGCACTGCAACTTTCTGGAAATGGATTTTATTTAATTCGTCTAAACTCTTGTATTCCATTTTATACGTAACATACTAGAAGTATATCTATTTCCAGAAAGTTTGTCAGAAACTTCTCAATCTTCGGTGATTTTTTGCCGAACTGCAGAGTAAGGTAAAAGGTATATAAGATAGATAACGTCGGGTTTGATTTGAATCAGAATCGGGATAGTTTTATTGCAAAAACCCACGACCAACGTATCTTTTAATTAGTTAGTGAGCTTGTCGCTTGGATTTGAAATCACTGAACTGTCTCTCGGTATTTAATTTCATATTCAGTAATAAGCGAGAACCTGTGCAGAAGCGGGCGATAATTCCGTTTCCATTTTATACTAACTAATTAAAGACGCTATGTTCGATCTCCACGCCCTGTTAATTACAATATTAATTGCTATACTGCTATCGTAAACTCTTAACGATCTTCTTCGATTAAGCTCTTTAGTGTGTACGCCATTCAATGTTGGCAAAGTATTCAAATATTAGCGAGCTGTTGATACCTGGAGAGTGTCGTTAGTTAGTTGGAAGTACGTTATTTGATAAACGTGTCGCCGTCCCTTGCCGTACGTCATATATACGTCATATTTTCAAGAGCGCGTTAATTTAAATCCTACAGTCGTGAACTCTATAGAAGTAGGTCAGAAATTCATTTCTAGGTGGGGGAAATGAAAAAAAAAAAACGAAAAGGAAGAAAAAAAAATGCAAAAAGAGAAACGTGCTCGGCACAGTAATTAAAAAATCATACCTATATACTCCTCAAGTGTAAAAAATGTCATTACACAATTCGGTCATTGCACATATTATTCCACGATTCAATTTTCAGGTAACTTCATAATTATGAGGTAAGATTACAAATTCAAAACTAATTTTTTTGATATCGAACGAAATTTTGATCCTATCTCAGCGTTCATATATAGCTTATCTTAAAGCGTTATAATTATAAAAAAAGGTACAATTATAATGAAAATAATAAATTGTTGAAAGCTTGGAAAGGTGTTCGCTTCTTGGAGCCGAGGGCCTTGACACTCGGCAGTTTGTTACTACTTTTGCTGAAAGGCTTCAGAAGATTAGCCCTTCCGAAGCAAGGCACAATGAAAAGAGAGTGGTTATCCTCTGGGTTGAAGCACTTTCATCTCCCTTCCTTCCCGACATCCTGTACCCTAGAAAAGTCGGGCTTTCCGTTACCTTTGGCGCCGCAAGCTCGGCCTGTCGAGATAAATACGAAACAGATAATAACAATAATGATACAAATCATGATAATCTGAATAATAAAAATAAAAATTTAATAGCTCGTTGCCGAATGATATTTCCGAAAAATATTTTCATCATAATTTCAGTGAAAATATTTATTAAAACAACTGCTGTCCATAAAGATCTTTTTATTCGAGCTGGTGGAGGATGGCCTATAATACTTCTCATTCTATTCCAAAGGAATCTGCATTAAAAAGACACGCAGCAAAATTACTGGCATTTTCTCCACCTCTCTATCCCTCTGCTTCTTTTGCCTGTATCTTCTCGTTTTCACTCTATACCCTCAGCGCAATTCAAACTCATAAAAAGGCAGCGCAAAGTTAATGGAACAGTAGAGAGATCTTTGAACAATATTGGACGACGGAATGATACATTTACGGTGTATTTCACTTTATTTAAATATTTTAATATACAGTGACGACAGGGCTTGGTGGGTTGTACGAAGGTAGGAGAACGGAGGGAATAAGTGGATGCTGTGCGGTAGCTACAGAGACATGATAGTGAAGAAGAGTTAAAGTTATATTGGCCAAGGGACGTAGTAGATCACGTCCATTTCTCTTCTTTTTTATTTTGCCTTATTATTTTGTATTGCCATTTTTTATTTGTTGTTTTTGCTGAAACCCTGCAGGTCCGCCAAGATTTTCATGAATATTCTTTGGCCTATATTAATTAATTTTATAAATATGCATCACATCCGCGGATCTTGCCTATCCCTGGTAAATTAAACTTGGTGGTTCATTGCGCGAGACATCGGTTGGTATTCGTAGCTGGAAAGCGAAGACTTCCGCCTTCAAAGTCAACGAATTTCAGCAACCGAAAAACAAACGTTCAATATTGCCTTAATTTGCCTTGTACACGATTTGGTTAAAATAAGACGGTTAAATTTTCGCGAATTAAATCCGCTCAAAGTGAGACAGTTATACTTTCGCAATGGGATCCGGATGGTATCGTTCGTAATATATGCAACGTAACATCATGACGGGAAACTTCGTCACAATGTCGCACTTTTGACCCAGAAAGTTTAATTATATGTCTAGCGGTGCATACTGGAGAGACGTGCATTTAATTAATTAGAGCAAAGTAACGAGCTGGACCCATAATTGGTGTGGCCAGTGTTGTATATCATACCTACTTGTGCACGTGGACTGAAACCTGCAGAGTCTGTGAACAGCAAATGAATTTCAGCAGGTGAAGAGCTTAGGGAATTGTTAAGACTCCCGAAGTTCGTCTTCGAACATTTGACCTTTACGGAAGATTTTTTGGAACAGTCTCTGATTTAAAAGTTATATCGAATATACAAGATGTTATGCCTTCGTCAAAGGTCGTCTCAGCGGTTTAACGTCGTGCCTAACCACACGTGGCACATTGGCAGTAGACACGCTATAGCGGTGATGTCACCCGTACAATTGTTAAATTCTATAGTTAGATTGACAGCTTACCTTGTTAAATGCATGCGTCCAATTATTGTGCGGCGGTCGCGTTTGTTAACTGTCAGTCGGACCAGAGTCTGGCGTAGCAAGGCTGGTCCAAAATCCTGACGATGTACGTCACCCCGATAACGAAGTGACCTCCTTCGAATTTCGTCAATCATCGAAGGAGGTGTTGCCCAACCTTATGTTAAGCACTCCGTAGAGATGGTCGTGGATCTTGTACATCAACTGCTGATGAGCATGCGCAAGAATATATGGGACCATTATATTTGTAAACGTAATGTTACTATCACAGTTCGAACAGAAATATCGATTTCCAGTATTGCGCAGCGGGATATGGTGTACGTGGATATACGTCAGGTTGTGCAGGTAGCATATCGTGGCTGGCACAACTCCGGGCATCTCTCTGGACCTCTTGCGAACTTGTCATTCTGTGTTATACCTCTAGTACGAGAGAACCGAGTACCAAGGTAATCTTGTTCCATATAGTAGACAGCGCCCTAGGGTCTCCACAAGTGTTTCAATAAGTAATAAATCCGCGAGTATGCAAGAGCAGTACTTGGGTCGTGGTACGTTATCCGATGACACGGAACCGGCAAGTAGTCCTCGAGTGAACTTCTGCATACATTCGACGTATGTATGACGGTCCTCATGCTCGTAACCCCTCTCACCTCGTGCCGAACGTGTGCGGATACCTGGGTTTGAATTGGTCGATCGATGAGAGGGTCGCAGGATAGGGTTGTCGCGTGTGTATGTAGGTATGTACGAAACCTAGCTTCGACAATGTACAGTATATATCCGTACAATGGGACCTATCGTTAGCCTATCAGTTTCTAACTCGCTGTTTCCCGTATCTGTATGTTTGCGTGTGTAATGTGTATAGAGGATGATTCAAAGCTTGGGTTACAATCGAAAGCTATACGGTGGAATTGGTTGGAGTTAAATATGAAGAATCAAGTTTTCACGTGTATGGCATGTCTTTTGTGACGGATATTTGGAACGTCGACGTTTCAAGAAAAAAAAATATAAGAATCAAATAAAAAATATAATACTCAAAGAAAAAAGGAGAAAAATATGTTGCGCGTGTAGCACGATACCTTTGGTGAGTCACTGACGAAATTCAACACCAGTTCTTGTAGAAAATTCCATGAATAAAACTTGAAGTAACGGAATTCAGGTATTTCTTTGTACTCAGTGCGATCCAAAGGACAGCTTGAGTGGGTTGACCTTTATACTAGAATTTCACTTCAAATTAAAGCTTCAATGGTTTCAAAAATTCCCTCCTCCATTTCAAGTCGTACGTGTTTTCCAAATATGTTACGGAGCCTCCTCGTTCTACTTTCCCAACATACTTCTTGCCGTGTGCGTTTTATCCGATATATTACCGTGTTCGCATATATAACTGACGATGAGTTACGACTCACGTAAATACTGTCGGTTATAGTTTTGAAAGTTCTTTCCTGGCATCAGGCCAGAACACTGCGGGTCAATCCTCAAAAGTTTGGCGTTCAGTCACGTTACAAAGGGATATCTCGTTAGGATTTCATTTACGAATTCCTTATCCTAAGTAACGACGTATCAGATGGTCTGAGTAGGCATTGTACAAGGGTATACCGTCATGCTAATTTACTATCTAACAGTAAAGTGCCTTGGTCGATCGAGCAGCTAGGGTGAACAGCAAGATCGTTTAGGAAGTTCGAAGAGCACCGCCGCAACATTTCGGAACTCTCATTTTTCGTCGAGAACTTCAAAGGCACGTGTCTTTCGCATCACGTGTTTGTGTAGAAGTTACAACATACAATAGATACCTACAACTACCTATACGTATCATTACACGTGGCTCAGGGCTGGATGTTGTACTACGTACAGGAACACGTAGCTCCGGTTCTCTCAAAGCAAATTATGAAATATCGCATATAACGCACCCCTCGTACGAAACGCCTAATTCAATTCCGTCTTATCACGTCGACGAGGAGGTTCCCACATAGTTGCAGTTTCTGTATAGTGTCGCTCTTATATACTATCGCCTGGTGATAACCGTCTCGTTCGCTAGCGGAATGGTATAGTGCCGCAATAACTCTGCGGTTATAGATAATATACTATAAAGCTTGTATAATATAATCAACGTTCGCAAGCTCAAATGCTCTCGTTAGAGTTCGTAGGCTTTTGACGGTACGCCGCATCAATAATAACAATGTCATTACTCTTAATTAACCAATTAACAATTCTCTGGAACTCATCAGCACAAGAAGAATCTAAGATCCCTGCGCACTAATCATGAATAATAATTGAACGAAGTGGGAGTATTTGATCGTGTACTTCGTTATTCACTCGGTTATTCCGATGGATGAGTTTTCTCATCAATTTTTCTTTTTTCTCTCTATCTCAGGGAAAAAAGAAACTCGCTGTATTGGTCGTCATTTTTCTGCACATTACGAAAATTCCGCTACGACAAAGTTGTACAACATATCCGAATGATTCAATTTCTGACAACGTGCGGTTTGTATAGTCGCTCGGCGTACAGTGTATCCCATCCGTGGCATTTATATCACATTCAAGAAGTACAGCGATTTTATAAGGAATCTTTGGGTAAAAAGTTCAAAACTAAAGTTTCACCTTTAAAACCAATTAAGCCAATATAAACTTGAAGGCTGCGTGCACGCGGAGTTATGGTGGGGTAAAGAACGACTCCGCAAAAGGGTGGGTGCAGGGTACAGTATAGAGCAACTTTATAAAAGCTCAAGTAGAATAATCAAGTGAAATAGCTGGCGCTCCAAACGAATTAGCAACTTTTTATGTGTTTAGTTGTTCGTTGTCCCGCGTGTTCCCATTTTACTCGCGTAAGTGAAATTAATTTCCCGTTGTATTCGCTTACCGCTTAGCAGCAAGAATCTGTCTTCTTACTCCTAAACCCGCATACCCTTGGCTGGTGGCCTTTTCCAACAGCAAGTTCTTATACGGGGTAAGAAAAACTTGTACCTAAAACGTCGTATAAGTCTTCGCGACGGAGGAAATAATTGTAACTAACGAAATTTTAAACGACGTAACTCGTTAGCGGGATTTTTATTCGAAAAAAGTATCGTGGCATCTGGCATCCTCCGTGTATAATGAACCTTGAATTCATCTTCGTCTCTTTCAAGGTGTTATCTGCACTCATGTCGTATCATTTATTCAATGTATTCACCAATTTCCTGGATTAGTGGATTTTCCTCTCCGAGCAATATTTCGTCACCTAACCAACCCCGCAGCACGGTATACCTAATCAAATCCAACCCTCGCTCGCTCGCAACATACTCAGCTTAGATCTCGGTAAATGGAAACGGAGGATTGATCGTTTAATAAATGAATACAAATCTGTCCCATATATAAATCTGCGTGCCTGGGGGGGCCGGGGAGGAGGTGAGCCATGTTTGCCGATGAAATACTCACCTATATATATTTCTGTTATCATGCCACCGGAATTTTTTCCGTACATCCATTTAAATAAAACTAGCCGACACACGAGATGACATTTCCAGGAAAAGAGCATCATGGGAAAATAGTCACGTACCCAGCTGGCATTTATCGAACAGATTTGTGTGGGTTATGTCTGCTAGAGAGTAAAAAATTGCTAAACAGTCACTTTGATCGATCTGCGAATATCTTTTTTACGTTTTTTTTTCTTCTTTATGACCCGAAGAGATAGTAAACTATTTGCGTGCCGAGGAATTCAGCTGCATTCGTACGGGTATAAAATGTTGACGTAGATAAGTGGAGCCAAAATCTGATGCTCGCAGAATCGTCAGAGAGCTACGGGGAATACGAGAACGAGAAGGTTCGTACTCTCCTTCGCCGGTTGCCCGTGATGACAAACAGAGTCAGATTTATATCACTGCGAGCTTTAGGGGTAGGTTTGCGTAAGTCAACAGCGTTTAGAGGCTTATTTTGTGGATTCGAAAACTTCTTCGAGAAAAATAAGGGAGTTTTTACGAAAACATGTTTTGTTCCCGTTGGTCTCCCACAAATAATAGATTTATTACGCATTTATCGTTCGACAAAACTTTTTGTTTGTCATAAAGCTCACTGTTATAATATAGTGCCGGATCAAATAAATCAATTTATATACTCGATGAAATTTACACCTTCAACGGGTAGTATAAAAAGATCGAAAAGTTGTACTGAACAGACTCATTGGATTAATAATATCTACCCCTAAAATTGAAGTGGTCTGAAAGACGTATACCTATAATATAGATATGCATAGTCGTATACAGGGTGTCCCATAACTAAATGTCCAAAATCCAAAATGAAAGGTGGCCTAGAGGAGGTCGAACTGAGTAAATTCGCCTGAAGAACGTGGGGTCTGCGAAGTCGCGTTCGCGAGATATCACAAGTTAAAAAAACAAGTATCGCTTTGCGCCGCGTCGCGGCGGCGCAAAGCGATACTTTTTTTTTTAACTTGTGATATCTCGCGAACGCGACTTCGCAGACCCCACGTTCTTCGGGCGAATTTACTCAGTTCGACCTCCTCTAGGCCACCTTTCATTTTGGATTTTGGACATTTAGTTATGGGACACCCTGTATTAACGTAAGTGCCATATTTCTTTGTGACTGTTTTTACGATTCGTTTAATGCGGAGCCGAAAATAAAATTCTAAACAAATGGTAGGAAACGCGAAGATTTCCTTGGACACGGCGTGCGGTCAGGTTCCATTACCATATTATCGCTTGCGCAGTCATAGCAGGCGCACGTATACCTGATACGAGAAACGGCACCCCGTGGATAGGGGTTGATAGCGTGGGATACGAGGCGTAACTCGCACCTCGGTACCCGACACGCCCTGCAGACCAACACTCACTTGATCCAGGTGCCCTGCAGTGGGTCGTAATTCTTGCCAATCTCGATCGGTGGGGATAGTAATTAAAGCAGTGGATGAAACGCGGGTCAGTTTTGTGCTTACGACGTTAATAATGTTCGTAAAGGATTTGGGTTTGAAAACGAGACGAATAACTTGAGCTTTATTAAGTTCGTTTTTTTTCTTCTTCTGTGTTTGGCTCTTACTGGTCACGAAATTCTAATGTTCAGTCCCGGTTTCTAATGCGATTCCGAGATCGAGATTTTGGACTGTGCGGCTAATGATACCGAGTCGCTTAAGAGCTCGTGCCGTTATCAGTTAATTTAATACGCGAAACAATGGATTAGCGAGAGTAAGTAAGCGAGGTTCAGGAGTGGGTGAGTGAGCGAGCGAGTGAATGATAGCTGAGAGCGGTGCAAGATAGCTACTAATTAATGGGGGCATCCATCTGACGCCATCTTGTTACTAGCAGGCAGACAGGCGGGCAGGGTAGACGCGTTCTTCCACCTGCTTGGCACAAACCTTAACTCAACTCCGTGTAGTGGGCGCCTACATTACGGACCGGAACTATTTGTAACCCAGAAACCCGCGGTCAAAGATTGAGAGACTCCGGTGGGCCTTGCGGCCCGTTGGTATAAATTGGTTTTGGCTTCGGCAGTTGAAGAGACATCGTGAAAAATTTACCTTTTCAATTATACCCTCGTCAGCGGTCTTTCACGTGGAAAAAACCGGAGCCCCCCCAAAAGAAAAACTAGCTCTCTTTCGACTTGCTTTCATCTTACGTGATCGCTCTCTGCCTATAGCTGCCAAACGAAAAAAGAACCTCACTTCTTTTTCTTTATCCAACTGATTTCGAGTCTTACTCGCTTAGGGTTGAACTTCCACTTAATACTCGACGTTCAATTAGAGGGAACTCTAACACGCGATGGGGGTACATTTTATGTGAATTATTCAACCGCTTCCAAATTATGTCCGTTTAACTCCGCCCGCTGTAGACCGCTCTGAAAGTAGAAGTTACGGTTAAATTAAAGTCGCATAACTCTCCACTTTTCTGAAAGACGTTCGATTTGCATAAGCACACGTTCCATCTGTCGTATATACCAGTGGGCATTCAGCCATCACCCCCTGGATTCTTATATATACTTGTCCCACCGACGCTCTCTCTCTCTCTCTCTCTCCAGGCCCCTCTTGCGGTTCTTGGGATCATAAGGAATAGCCCGGGGGGCTTTAATGAGGTTATTACGCTAGATTTCCATATCGTTGGGATCATTACGTCAGCCGGGAACCACATGTTGGTGAAGTCTCTTATTAAAGAAGCCTTTGGGCGCCCCACACATCAGGAGTCCCAGAAGCCCGCCGTTCCCTCGACAAGAAGAAGCGTAAGAAGAAGAAGTAAGGGAAAGAGGGGGAGAAGGAGGAGGTGGCCTGTTTCGAAGTTTCGTTACTTCGAACGGATCAAGCGTATCGAAGAGTCCATTATGCTAACGTTTCGAGCTCGCCCTTTACTCAAGCTCTCATACCTGTACACGAAATCATCGTTGGTTCAGATGAAATATCTTCGAATGTCCTCAATTTTTTCACGCATGCATGCCTGCTGCTTTGCAATTAAAAATAAATTTTTTCAACCAAACTTGCCGAGATCCCTTCGTCGAGCCTGTTTTCTGACAAGGACAATTTGTATTTTTATTTCTTTAATCATTTTTAATTTTTTTTTTTTCCTCTTAGGTCAAGGTCAAACGTTTGAAAGTCTGGAAACTTTCCCACCCTTCCAAGTTTCAAGCCCTGACTTAATTGTATGCAAACAAACGCCGCGGCTTATACGCGGCCAGTCGCGGGTCCACGCGTGACACGCCTCGCAGCCCATGCTATGAGCATTACGATGTTGAATAAATATACCTATAGGTATATACATTTTTTTGATGTTTATTTTTTTATTTTTTTTTTCACGTGTAGGTACTCGACGAGCGCAGTTCCATTCTGCTCATGTTTTGTTTACCATGAAAGCTCTTTACCCGCAAAGCCATTCAACGCTCAGTTTAATGCGGTGAAATTGAAATTCACGAATAGCTCTATACCTACGTAACCCCGTGTACGATTCATTTTCATCGTGGTGGATTATCTCCCTAATCATGATTTTGTGATAGAAATAAATATCTGATTCGACAAAATCTGGATTACGCGATCAATTTGTTATTTATTTAAATACTTGCTGATTCTGGATTTAATTACGTATTATATTTAACTATAATCTTCATTCCCAATAATTTAACTGGTAATATCGTTCTCGCAAATACCTATGTGGAATTCAATTATCGTATGCAATTTATGAAAAATATTTATAGCTGCTGTACTCGAGCTACTTCTCACCTAATATTTCTCTATTATTTTCAACTACATAGTTACGCTTCTGTAGAGATTTCTCATTAACAGGGAAAGAGAGAAAAAAAGGATAAATAAAAAAATAAATAAAAAATTGTTTGAGACATGAAAATAAGGTGGAAACGACAGTTTTTTACGGTACTTTTTCTCGTTTATATCAACCCATAGAAATCCGTGTAATTATCGGAATCGTTGTTAAGGATGATCAGGATATTGGTTGACATTTTAAAATGAAAAGTCCAAAAGAATTGCCCCCCTAATTAGAAACTCAAAATACTGAAATTATAGCCAGCACCATCATTTTGGAAATTTTGATATTTTTTGTAATAGATTTTGTACTAGACGACGTCGCGCTGACATTATACTTGTACCTACCGTTTTAAAAAAATCGCTCATTATATAATTACCGGAATTATTGTCAAGGAGAATGATTAGATCACAGGTTGACATTCAAAAATTAATTATAAAATTTTATTCAGCTAGAAGCAATCGAATGATTCCTAGCAATTTTTCATGCCCATCATCTCAATTTGAAAAAAACCTCTGAACTTAAAATTTTTTTTATGGAGCCGTTTTTGAGATCATTCGGCTAAGCTTGTCGGACAGACTGACAGCCGAACCGATCATCTTTCTGAAAACGTGAAGATTCGTTGAAATCAGCTCAAGTAAATTTCGATGAAAGCCAATATTTGTCTTATATCACCAGAGATGACGACAATTAGAAAAATGAAAAAAATATAAAAAAAATGGGAAAAGTCATATCTGTGGGAATGTCCTTACTACATGATGATCACACGGCATTTCATCCAGGGAGGTATAACGCTATATGCATAGTCCAGTCAAGGCGCGAGTCTGTGTCGATGAAATTAGCGTATAGCCACGAAACAAAATGCAATTGAAATGTAAATGCACACGCGAATCACACCGCTCGTGTTAATGCGAGACGGCCGAGTGGTAACTACGCGTAGTACATTACCCACATCTGAATCCCACCGAGTGCCGAGTGGGTATATATCCTATACATATATATACGTATATATGCGAGAAAGATATATTACTCGGTTCGCACGTGGTATGTGTCTGGGGGCAATCGAGTGGAAAAAAAAATTTCTCCTTGGTCGTACATACGTATAATATGGATATAAATATTTTTAATATCCGTGAAAAAATCTCAGTTAAAATCTGCACCTTGTAATTTTTTTTTTTACATTTTGTAGGAATTCGAAGTTTTCAAAATATTCTTGAAAGAATGTGTATATAAAATACAAATCTCACATCATAAATCGAAATTTTCCGAGGGTTTCCGAGAGCAAATTTGATGATAAAATTTCGCCCAATTGAGACGATTTTTGTTCCTTTTTCGCAAGTAATTTTAGAATGATCGCGAGCTCCGGACACCGTTGCAGCGTCTTTTAAAATAGAAAACGAATAGATATACGTGCAGGATCTAAGAAACAGCGGTACTGCCAGAGTACCCCTGCCCTGTTAAGGTTCGCCGAGAGATAGCTGACAGATAACCCATCTGGGGGCTATCGTGGGCTACCGCACTGCGCCGACCTTTGCGTGTTACGATAATGAAAGGGAGCGAGAGTTCGGCGGGGCGTGGCGGGGGTTTTGTGTCGGACGGAAAACGATGAAATTCAGGGTAGCCTCGGACTTGCTACCGGAACTGCACGGTTAACGGTTAAATGTAAGCAGGCGCGCGCCACGCTTGAGGTCTGCAGACCCGGCCCGAAACCCGGTTATACAACCTAGCGTGTTTAGGGATTGATTGTTTTGGAAATTATCGTCGACAGCCTTGGCTTCTATTTATCCGCCCTTCGAACCGGCGTCTTAATTCAATTGCGAAATATATGTTCACCTGGTGTTCGGTAGGACGGAGGTTGAACCAAAATTCAACGGAAAGAACATGCCGTTCGAATTCCATCGGAAATACATGCCCAGCGCGCTGATGAGGAAACGAAATTGAAAATCGAGTGAGGGAAAAAAAAAAAAAAAAAAAAAAAAACACCAATCAATGATCAAAAATGAAAAGAAACAAAAGAAAGTCGGTACCGTAAAAGTCTATAGAATTCTTCAAGCGGACCTTCTCACGTATCGATCTCACCGCTGTCTTTCGATCGTTAAGACGCCGCCCCGCGTTTGATGGCTATTCTTAACGCCGGGTCCCTTTGGTGAGTATACCGATAATCCATGCATACCAAGAGGCGGAACTCGAATGGTTAGTTAACACCGTGAATGCTCGATAATTATACGCTCAATAACAATGGACCACGTGCGTCGGCATTTCTACGTTAGTTGTCACACGAATTCTTACGCAGTAACCAACAATGGGGCTTACCGTACACTCCGCGTTCCGCGATCTTGCGAACGCGACGTAACGCCACCCAACGAAACGCAACGGACCACGGACGACGACATGGACCTTGAGAAACAATGCATGTATTTCGTGGTACGACGAGCACAATGCTGCCTCATAGTCAGGCCAACCTGAAATGCATGAATATAAATTTAAGTCTTAAGGATGTTGAGGGTTTATCAAATTTTTCGTAACATAGTCAAACCTTCAGAACTTTCAAAAATACCAGAATTCGAAGGTTCCCTTTAGGGTCAAAGTAAACCGGAGATTCAACGAGTGGAAGGACTCGTCGAATTATAAGGACACAAAAACGTCGGGTAAATATGTTCCTATTTTGCTGTGCCCTTCGCCGAGGCAAGGATTAAGAAAATTGTGGTCTGCGGTTGACGTAGCTACGGTTCCGGAAGTAATACGTACGGAATGAATGGTTTGGTTTAGTGATAACCCCCAAACCTTTCCACCCCTTATGCCCTAGGCCATCAACCCTCTGTATAAACCATGTTGACCTAATTGGCACGTCGAGGTGGCATCGACTGCGGTACATAGCGCCGAGATAACGTGAAAATTGCGTATAGTTAGGGGTCGGGTTGGTCTACGTCATACCGCGGAAAAGCCATTGACCGGAAGTCCAAGTTTGGTGAGTGGGTTGGATACCGGTGGTCTTTCCTACCGCGGAGAGGGGGGCACAGGGTGGCTCGCATTAACCGACCACAAACACGTTAATTGACTGGTAGTTCGAATTGAAACTGGGTGGAGAAATACGGGGCTACTTTGACGGAGCAATCCTTTGCCGATTAATATTCTCCTTTCCAGGAAATTACAATCCATGACGAAAGCTGCCTTAAAATTATCCTGGGAACCCTAATGAGCCTTGGCAAAGTATAAGCTGCACGTTTCTATGACCTGCAGCAGCCCAGCCTTTGACCCAACTTTGTTTTAATAGACATTCAACTTTGACCTGCATTATGGATAAGCACGATGTTAAGTCTTCAGCTTGCTTATACAAAGAAAAAGCGACCGTAGCCATGCCTCGATCTGAAACAGCTTTTTTACTTCCAAATGATAATCAATCCCAAACTTTGAGAAGTGGGAATCATTGCTATTAATTACTGTCGTTGAACTCATCGCAGCAAGAACTCGAAGTTTGTTAGAAGTCTAGATATGAGTTCAGGAATTCTTTTTTTTCTCCTACTTTTTGGTTCGATTTTTTCTCTCAAGACGTTGCTTTGGTCGGTAGATATATACAATCAGCGTGTTAGAACTGGGTGTGAACGTGATCGCCTTCGCCTTGTCCAATTTTCGAGTATTGTTTGTCCGTGAGTTACGGTTTTTTCTCTCTATTTTTTTTCTCTACGGTCTTTTTTTCTCACCTTCTTTCTCCGTGCTTTTTCACCAGAGACTTTGTTAAAATCTAATTTACCCGATATAGTATACCAACCAGTGTGCCACGTGCTTTTTCAAATGTCACGCGCATTACGCGCACGTTTGAGCTCTGCCATCAAACGATGCCATATAGGTATGCAATCAGGAGTTTACGGGGCGAGGTGCTGCAGCTGGTAGACGTGCAGTATTTTACGCGGTAACGCAGATGAGGCCAAATAAGTATAAATTGAGGGAACGAATTGCAGCGTAAACTGGTGATTAAAGTTCATGCTGATATCTTTCACAAATTTCAAATAGAATATCGATCGAATGATGTAATTATAATTATACATGAATTACATCGGGCTGAAGATATAGCGATAAGCATTAATGGTATGTTATTATAACGCAAATTGTGCGGCACCAAGTGTTCGGAATTTGATAATATGCGTTACAATGTACAGCGAGGGCGTAAATACCAAAAAACCAATCAAATCAAAGTGGTGACACAGTTTCACTTGTACTATACGTACGAAATCTTTCTGTGACACAGAAGAACTTCAGCGTCACGCAACCACGGCCGATCTAATCGTATACCATTACAGTAACAAGAACCCCAGAACACGTTCACTAAATATGTTCTTGTTTATATTGGGGCTCAAACCGACCCACGCTATACTTATACACATATTTAATAAATTACAACGAGCCAAAGAAGTACCAAAGAACTGCTTACTTCGCAGGTCGAAGCGAGAACCAAAGCCAAAGCAATCTAGGCCCCCTCAAAAATGTTTTATTCAATAATTATTGTTTACGAATGTACTCGAACTATGTATGAACTTTATGCACATAATTCCGATACGGTTTTTGAGCTTCATCTGCGAATGACTAATTGTAAATTTTTGGTTTCTTTTATTTCAATTGCGTGTATCATTTTTTGACAAATTCATTTATGTGGTATAGAACGGTGACGAAGAAGGATATAATTTTGGCTAAGACTGTATATAGATCCGGAACGCGTATATATGCATCACTTCCAAGTATATAATAATTGTGATCAGTTTCTAAAGATTTTTCTAAGAATTGAGTTCACGTGGTTGCGTATTGGTTACGGCTATACGACGACAAAAGATTGGGCGATCATCGCTGATCATCAGTGATCAAGGTCCGGTGAACGAGCGATCCGTGACCGATCGCCTCCTTCACGGATTTCACTTAACCGGCCACCGGCCACCGACGTCCGCGTGATATCGGAGTACTGGGTGATCGTAGAAGAGAAAAAAAAATAAAAAGAAAAAGCTAATCAAGAATTTTTATTGAATAGTCAGACATGCGGTAGCCAATAATGGAGCGTTTAGGGCGTGTCCGAAGTTATAGCTTTCGCTCTTCGTCCCGGTACCAACACCACGGCTTACGTATCGTCCTTGACTTTACGCTACAACGAGGTGATCAAATCACACGCACACGTACACATGCGCTTAGCTTTTGATCCCAGTTGATAAGCATTTACAAAGATGAGAGGTACTTTAATCAGATATGTGACTATCTCGGAGAATTTAATATACGAAATATGGAATTTTGGAACTCCGCTGGAACATAGAATTTCGCCAGTACTGGTAGGTACATCAAATTTGCGAATTTTAGGAATAGCTGAAAGTCGGCTTCTCGATCACCCGTTATAAGCTTCTTGTTGTGCACTCGCATCCGAGTGCGCTCTCGGACTAACAGCTGATTAATATTAATGACCAATTAAACACGCAGCATTTACATTAATTACGCGCATTCATCATAGTTACGATCGCTCGTGACGCGCCTCGCGTTTACGATCTACGAAAGGTAGGTACCATTGCGTGTTTTCAACGGCGGCCAGAGATGAAAGGACGAAGGGCGCTCCGCGAGCTGGGGTATAACACTATCAACAATCAAGCCAAATTGAAATTCCGTTATTTGCATTTTGTCACTTTTCACCTCCTAAATCCGTGGCCAATCTACCAAAACACGGATAAGATTTTCGTTTCAATCGTTCCTTCAGCGTATCAAGAATCTACGGATCATCTACATTTCTGCGCTAACACCCTACAATCAGAAGTTTCCCAAATAATATAAAACGCATATTATAGAAAAAATAAGCTATAAGCTTTCTTGAATCAAATTTATATCCGTAGTATGTCGGCATGTGTTTCGATGACATGATTTACGACCTGATTTTGGTAGACAATACGTACCACAATTGTGAAAGCAATGATAGACCTAAATCGAATACAGAGGAATTGTGTATCGCGTTGATTATTCTACGTAAGTGTATTTCAGCAGTCAGTATATAGTCTGGCTTTCAGCTACTAGGCTTTGCGTTCAACATGTTTGGCTCGGCCCATTAGCTCTGCAAAGTGAGTATTTATCGAGCGTATATCGTTAGCGCTTGTCGAGGGGTGGTTTTAGTCGATGTTTCTCTTTGTTTCTCACAGAGACGAAAGCTGCCTGCAGACATGTTCTGGGCTTTTCGCGAGGACGATTAAGTCTCGGGTCGATGTGAAAACACGTGGGAACTACAACACATGCGTGCGCAAAGCACGCCAGACTTGTTGGAACTTCCTTTAGTTGTGAACGAAGCCAAGGGTACTTTCGGAGATCTAAGGCGGTACGCGGCTTTGTTGCGTCTGCGGCGGCGGAGGCAGATGAAAAAGTGCGCGATGAGGGATGACGTCACGGATTAGTCGGACAATGGCATTAGGCCGTGTCCAAAAAGGATAAACCGGACCCCGTGAATGAGGTCTGGTCCCCGTCGTGGCTCCCGGTATCTCCGGATATGTTCCTCTCGGTGTATTTTTGTCTTTCACTAAGTTTTTGAAGACTTCAAATCTATCCGGACATGGATAATCGTTCAAAAGTGTGTAGAACATATGTTTTATAATCAGATTTCGGTATTGAGAGGATGCTGTTTAAGAGTCTTGAGAGTAATTTGCGGGATAAAACAGGCAAGGAAAGTGTAATATAATATATAATGGGAACTTTGCTAATTAAGAACTCACTGCGATAGATTGCGGCTTAAGTATGATTAATTATGATGAATGGCTCGGAGACTTTGCTGCCCGGAGAAGTCCCAAGGAACCCTGAAGACTTCTTATCGATTCAGCTGTGGCTGCCAACCTTTCGAAAATTGTTCTTTGATTCATCGTCTACGGAAATAACCTCTGCTACCTTTCGCACAAAAACGAATCACCGCTCTCTAAGGAGATGATAATAATTTATCAACGAATATATACTCTTACACACGCACCCACGCATTGCACGCACGTGTTTTAGTATGTTTTATTAAGGACCTCGTTCCAACGTTATACGTGCCAAAAATGTATATCTACTTGTCCAAAAATCTTCAGTCATTTGTATATATATACATATATCTACAGGGTGTCCCAGAACTAAATGTCCAAAATGAAAGGTGTCCTAGAGGAGGTCGAACTGAGTAAATTGGCCCGAAGAACGTGGAGTCTCCGAAGTCGCGTTCGCGAGATACCACTGGTTAAAAAAATATCGTTTTGCGCCGCCTCGACGCGGCGCAAAACGATATTTTTTTAACCGGTGGTATCTCGCGAACGCGACTTCGGAGACCCCACGTTCTTCGGGCCAATTTACTCAGTTCGACCTCCTCTAGGACACCTTTCATTTTGGACATTTAGTTCTGGGACACCCTGTATATATTTAGCAAGGTTGAACATTCACGTAGGACCATTCTACACTGCAGCAGTAATAGTTTGTCCATTTGGGAGGTATCTACTATCCATCAAGTCAAAAGTACGAAATATAATAAAGTAACGAAAAAAAATGTGGTAAACTCTTAACGTAAGTCGCGGACGACTGGAGTCCTTCACGATCAATGATCAAGAGTAAACGCAGCTGTCTCGCGAGGGCGTAAAAAAAAAAAAAAATACCTTGTAGAATTGTGGAATTGTAAAAAAAAGCTTTGGTATGAATAGTCATGGGGGTGGACGTTCGTCGGTGCTAATAACAAACAACAGAGTAGTCGCGCTTTGCCGGAGAACAAAACAGTTGCAATTACAAACGTTGCACTCTCCTATTGATCAGCGATCGTGTGATGGATTCAGCTGCGTTTACTCGTAGCCGATGTTTAATTCACTTGTATTGTTGTCCAGCACTTTTTCATTGCACGGTACTGTACGGGACTTTGATAAGTTCATAAATAATAAACAAACACGGTATGCCGTGTTATTTGAAGTCATTTGAATTGCTTTGTGAAACGTGTATTTTGTTCTACTCGATTTTTTCTGTTTCATCTTTTTTGATTTTTTTTTTTTTGTTTCTTTCAATTTGTTTCACAGATTAAACAGTATTTCAGACACGTTGGTAAATTTAAATAGATTTAATCGGTCCACTGCGAATGCAATCACGAATTCTACAGTGGATTCATTATGCCGCCATTTTATCCGTGATAAATAAAATCACAATTACCTCGCCCTGGTTGATTTCATTTATCACAATACCGTAGCAATTTTCACCGTTTCGCTTGTGTCGGATAATTTGTATCAGCAATCTTAATTAGATATATTCAACATTGTTAAACAAATTCGTAATCACCCCTTTCACATTTCCCGTTTTAATCAATCATCTAGTTCTCCCGATAATAGAAAAAAAAAAAATGAATAAATAATCCGCAAAGTTTGCTTTTTCTCTAACGAGAAGTCTTCGATCTGCAGACGTGACACGTCAACGGTCCAGTCGATATCTGAAAAACAAAGATCACCGTGGCCTAGGACAACCTTAAAACTGATGCCCAAGTTATCGAATTCCGATAAAAAAAAAAAAAGAATAATCTGATTATTACGCCCGAATTCAACCTTTCCGAATCAATTTGAGGATTCCTATAGCTTGAGACGGTAATTCCTCTTCAATGAATCAGTATAAATTTTGGTCTTGCGGTGTGGACGTTCTGGCATGGCGTTCCGAAAGAACGGGCGAAAAAGAACGCTGACGAGATAACCGATTCAGATCCCGCGACCTGTGAAGTCAAGCCCCACTATTCAGCGTCACGGTATTCCTTTGAAGTCTTGCGACTTCTTTCGTCGTTGAAGAAGAATCTCTATTCCCGTTTTAAAGAGAGGGCAAGTGGCGAGGAAAGGATGTTCACGTTTTTATCCCTTTATTCGTTAAAGCCCTTGGAATTTGGAGTCATCGATTAAATCGATTAAAGCCAAACGAGAGTCCTTGTTAATTCTAATCATCGACGGTTTCTTTCACAAAAAGTCCTCTGCAGAGCAAATAACACGATTTTTTCCTAATATTTATGGAAAACGAAAAACGATTTACATAAGAATAGAAGACTCACGTTGAATAATTGTCCGCTTCTACATTGAGAAAAGAAATAGTGAATTCGTCGTGGGATTATATTTCGCAAACTATCTCGTATTTGACTCCCTGGAAAGCTCAGAAGTTCCATAACGAGGTACTGCTAAACAAACGTAGAAATATGTCGTGTTCACGGCTAGATAATCGTTTTTCGATAATTGCCACGACACTAAACGACGGTACGGTATTCGGTTGGTCCGATATTTGACCCGTATTTTGGTCCTTCTGCTTCCCAAAGGAAAGGAGAAGGCAGGACGCCGTTGCAGTTTGCTGCAGACGCGGTCACCAGATAGGAGCGACTGAAAGTACCCACTGAATCACCGATGTTTACGATTCCGAGGAACGTGTCTCGAATGCGAGATTAAGTGAAATTGGAAAATCCACTTTTGTCATCTCCAGAGAGATTCTGTTTGTAGAACGCGGTAGCGTTGACATACCCCTCGCTCCTCTTCGCCCACGTACGAACTCGACCTCTGTACAGAATCACAGCTTGCGTGGGACCGCTTCGAGCGATATTTTCTTATAAAACCACGAGTTTCCATTTCCTTGTGATTTTATACTTCTCTTTTTGCTTCTATCTTTAATTTCAGCTAATACACTTATTAATGTTTCATTGTGCAAATAACAGGAGAGGTTAGCACTGCGCCAGGTTGAACTGGAACTTCAAAATAATCTCAAGAGATGTTGTCATCAGCTACTGTAGGGACGAAATCATTTATTAAAAGGAGTGCTGTCATGTTCACGTAACATTTTATTGGCTATCAATAGCATACCTTTTGTAGATACATCAACAGGAGAGCAGAGCTCCATTCAACTTCATAAATTCACGTCACGCGAGTCAGAGTGTACACAGAATACCTGCCCAACCGTTCAGAATTTTCGTAAAACGTTATTTTCAGACGAATCACCGTCGCGAGGTATAGGTATAATAATTCCACGATATGTCAACTTCGTCCACTGTTATAAAGAACTGTGTAAAAAAAAAAAAAAAAAAACCTCGTTATCGAAGAAAAAAAAATTGGCCTCAGTTTGTGGAAACGCACAAAAAATTCTAACTGAAGATACGTAGTACGGTTTTGGTTTCAGCTGAACTGGCGTGCAATATATTCATCAGAAGATATTGAGGGTTATATAATGAAAAAGTACATTGAGGTCAGCGTTATGGAGATACTTAACTGTTTCCCCAATGAGTTGAGTAATACTAAAGCCAGGGAGCAATCACTTATCTCGTTAGCTTGATCCTCGCTCATTTTTATTTCTCAATTAACCGATCATAAAACGTGGCCTTTAGTATGGAACAAAACTATTATACTCCACTAGGCCGCCCTCTTGCTGGTGGATGCAAGATATTTTGGACCGATAAGCATTGGGGGGAATAGGGCGCAATTTTTCGACCTATCATCGGCTCATCTATCCGAAGATACTAACTAGATTGTAATGGGAGCGTGGCATCCTTCTCTCTTCACCTAGTCTAATTAATATTTAACTCACCGTGCCATGTGCCTTGCTAATTAAACAGACAAATGAGCTCAATCACTCTTTGGCTCCTTTCTCTAATCGGTAAGGAGCTCAATAAATTATTCTCAGGCAATATTTTATTTTTCTTATCTACGCTGCCCCTGGCTTACACCCATAAAGACGAGCCACAAGAGGTGTAATCAATGTGCGTAGGTATATCATTTTTACATTTTAGTGAAACAGATTTTTGGAACAGAGGAGTTTTCAGAAAAGAAGGGCCTGTGATGAGCGGAACAGGTTTTCTTGATTAGCTTCTTTTCTTTCCGGCAATGAAAAGGGAATCTCTCGGATTATATGGCCGTAGGGAATTGTAGAATCCGTTTATATCGGAGATATACATATGCACGCATGTATGATACGATATAATATCGATGTAGGTACGCAATTTACCTCCTGACTCCAAATTAGCTAATACCGATAATAGCTTCTCATTACGACTAATTATCAACTGAATCGATAAACACGCTCCACGATAGCCTGTTATAAAAAGCTTTAATTTTTCTGTGAAACTTTTCACTGCTCATAGCCCCATTCAATAACTTTGGGCTCTGGCTAGCAGAAGCCGGTCTAATTAACTATTCTAACCGTATGAAACTCGGTATTTTTTACGACCTTAATTATGTTATATACTATTATATAGGTGCACACATTGGCTACAACGCTTGGTCAATATCGGTAATGACCTGTAGCCATGACCATGTTAATAATGGTAAAATTTTGGGTCTGCAGCAGGTAACACATGTAAATAAATACATACACACCATCTTTTAGCGAATATTATCATACAGGCTTGTCGACGAGTGTTGAAAAGTTTAGTAAAAACTGAAAAGTGATGTGATATGCTCGGTATAATATATAGTATTGTACATATACACGAAGAATTCAAAAGCTCTGTAGTCGTTCCCATCTCTTTTCACATTTGTGCGGCACTCGTACCGTGCGTCTTGGTGATGGTATCTGCGTGCTAATAGCGGCTTCCGGTGGTGCAAAAAGTGTGCGGTAAGTTCTTGCTTCTTGCGTCAGTCGAGAGACAATGGGGCCGCGGCTGGGCCTGGTGTAAACCAGTCGTAATACGTACTGGGCAGTTCTGTTCGCTTGTCGTTTGCGTGTGTGGATGTGCGTGCCCCACGTACGTGCCTTGGACGAAACTTGATACCTTGGACCCTTCTTTGACTGTAAATACATATATTTATATATACATATTCGTCATGAGATCCAAGGGCCACTTTGAGCTGATCTTCTCACCTCGATTTCAATGCAACTTTTCCTGTATTGTATGGTTACTTGTTCAGCCTCGGCCCGGTATGGCTTTTTTTCCGTTTCACGGTGCCCCACCCAGAGACTTTTGTCTTTTGACACGGGACGCCTATCTTATTGTTCTCCCGACTTTATGAGTTGTAATTTCATTGTACGTTTTCCAAAGGGATTATAATTATGAATCCTGGAGCGTGCCTCCCCGTCGTATTTTCTGTTCTTAGGCTAGATATAATAGCCCCTGACGCGTCCCTAATTTCATCACCAAACATAATTAGGAGTGTCACTTTGAAACGCTTCGAGACCCCACCTTATTCCCTTCTTCCATGTCTTCCCTACCGTTCACGGAGCAACCCTTTGCACGTCGTTTCACTCCATCCGCTCGTCGGGCTGACTCGTTCATTCTTCGTTATCTGGATATAAACGAAGTGAACTTTTGAAACCGGATATTCGCCCGTTCGTCGAAAGGGGAGTTCCTAAACGCTCCCCATCTCAAAGATATATAATTAGGTTCCGTCACAAAAACTATGTGACAGTAAATGGAGAGGGCGCGTTTGTTCGCGATCTTGCAGTAAATTCTCTGATATTATTTTAATCGTGAAAATAAATTATGAATTTTATACCCTTTACAAATATATGTACCCGGGAAGAAGGGGAGGATTGAATTACACGCGGCTGAGTAAAGCTAAGCTGGTAGGAGCCAGTCATTTTGTCATTTAAATCCATGAATTAATCAGCGCGTCACGTAACCACGAAATCCGCGAAGGAGAAATCCTGGCTGTTGTAAATATATCTGTGCTTTTCTTAAATGGAAACGGCTTCTGTCACATTAATCGCAGGAAAGATTATATGTCTTCCTGGTTTGAATAGATTCAAGCTGCATCAAAGACTGGCCTCGTTACTCTATACAGAAGTTCTCAAGAGATGCAAGTCTTGATTCAGTATTTATGGTGAGGTAGTTACTTCAAGGCTAATGATAATAAATCGCCTTTTCACCCCTTTCTTACATTTCAATTTTAACGATGACTCGATCGTTTCACCTTTTGCATCTTTATCTTATAGTTACGTCGTTGGATTCGTAGCAAATTTAATTGTCCGGCGGGAGTGTTCGATAACTTGCAAGTTCATATTATACCGAGTTATCCAAGCGTGGATCATTCAAGAAGTCAAAGCCGGGACCAACCTAGTTGCCTCGTCGTATCACCCGCAGATGCACTAATTGGCCACATTTTTACACTCCACCGCGCTAATGAGACAGCCAAGAGAACAACTGGCAGAAATCTAGGTATAAGTACGGGTAGAACCAAACAAGATGATGTACACATGCAGGTGTTTGGCAATCGGGAGGAGTTCGGCCCGAAAGGTTCGCACATCGACTACATTTCAAACAGTCCAGTGCACGCGCTAGGAGTGAGAGGGTAAACAGTTTCGCTTTGACCAACACCGAGTACTCTGCCATCCGGCTGAATATACACGAAAGAAAAATGAAGTTGAAATCCACCGCGAACGGGACGAGGCTTTCGTTTGACCTATCCATTGTCATGCTGGCGATAAAGCCGATATTACACAGTCTACAGTTTCCTGACTGGTGGGTGTTACGATCGCAGGAGTTCTCTTCAAAATCTGCGGTACAAAATAGGCGAAAATCAAGATTTTCGCACATGCTTTGTGTTCCCAGTCGCCTCTGATCTCTATCCTCAAAGAATTTCATGGAAGAACTCACTCTCGAGTGAGGATGATCGGATATTCTCTATAATTAATCATCTAACATGACCATCCACGACAGATGAGTGGCGGTTAATAGTGCACTGCACTATAATTATCAGGTAGTAATAGCTCGGTGAAACCAGCCGACGCGACGGCTCCATTAAACGGAAAACTAAAAACAGAGGAAAATCAATTAAAGGAGAACAGAAAACAAGAAAAAAAAAAATGATGTACATGGTGGGCCAATGTTACATATTATGTCCTCGTTTACGTCTTTTAAAAAGGCTCGCTACAATCTCCATAAATTGAAATTGGTAAATTTACCAATCATTTGATTTTCTGATGCCTCATCACTAGAAGACTGACTTTTTTTTTCTTGCAAACGAGCAGTATCGGTTGCCCCATGTCGAGATTCAGCTACGACAACGAGTATAATTGATCGAGGGAAAAATTATTGGTTAAATAAATCAACTTTGCACACTACTTACAAGAATACTGCCAATGTTTCATATTGCTGCAGGAATATCGACACGAGTGCTTGTAATTTATAATAAATCATAATAATATCAGTGACCGTGTACTAACTGCGCTGATATTGGTTTCAAATAAAAGCTGCTTAGATGCGGTCGTGCTGGTTAAGAGACTGAGTCTCGAGCTTACTTATTATCATTTTTTTTTCTCCAATGTACTTGACACGATACTCTACCAAGTCTACTTGATCCTATCATAGCTCGAGGTCGACTTTCTGTTCAACGAGCAGGTGACGTTCTAGCTTGAGCGTCCGGTTATGGTTCACAGACCGTTGCGTTTTTCCTGTAGAAAATAATAATTGATTACAACGATTGATTACATTTCACACAATATATGCTCATGATCATCGTGTATACGTTCTGTTACGACGCAACTGTACTATACAATAGTATATGCTTGATCTGGTTTCGTAGTCGTCACTCTGAATTAAGCTTCCTGGAATATGGATGATTGCATTCTGATGGGTGGTTCCTCGTTCCGAACGCGTGGGTGGATAGTGGGACACGCGTGAATTCTGGGTCCGTTGGGATGCCCGTCAAACGCATAAACCACGGACTGTAGCGCGTATTTTAGTTGTACAAAGCACGCGCTTGGCGTTTATTTATATACAACTATAGTATATGCAGGTATATACATATAGGTATATACGGATAGTGATGCACCGCGGGTTGTGCAGGACTCTAGTCGAGGCAACGCATTGTAATGTCGTCATAACTCACCCGGCATTATCACGACTGTGTCGTAAAAGTCTATTGAATTGAATAAAAAATTGGAAAGGGATTTAGTGCACCGTAGAGAAAGAGTAAAAGCGGGAGAAAGAGAGAAGGCGAGGTGGAAATAAATTGGGGAAAAAAAATTTTATTCCATTCAAGAAATTAATATCATATATCTGTAGGCGGTCCCGTCGCGTGTTTTATCTTTGATTATTTATTTATGGGGATCGTGTAACCTCGTCGTATATGTGGATACCGTATGGCATCATGTCAACGCTGATTACGTTAGTCAGGTTCAATAGAATTCGAGAGATCCGCTTTTCTACGAGACATCCACGTGCACCATAATCGCATTCGCATCTCTCGCGTGTTACATTTCTATCCTGTATCATCGACGTCTCTTTGGGATCTCTGCAGCACGGGTAGAAACGGTCCTCAAGATCTTTGGTCTATTCAGTTGCAGTATCCGACGTTTAGGAGTACAGAGACGAATTGGCTTGGTGCTAAAGTACCGTAGGTACGTACTAAAGTGCTAAAGTGCAATAACTCAAGCCGCGCTCGTATTGTCGGTGTAGAGAGCAGGAATTGCTCGCCTTTGGTATATATAAGCGTTACATTTCGAGTAACTAGCGTTTCGCACAGTGCGCCAAAACCCACCATAAACACTATACGAGGAGAGGCTGACTTTACCGCGGCATTAAAAAAAAAAAAGGACTCAGGTGAGAATTCAACTCCGAATTCACGATGGGAATTACTGAAGGTAAATCGTTGAAAGATCTTCTCGCTTGGATATATTCAAACCATCTCGCGTCTCTCATCTATCCCTCTGCAATTTCCTAATGCTGCAAGAGAGCATGAAAGGCTATCCCATATACCTACTCCACACTTGCGGAAATGTTCCTTCTAAAGACTTTGAGCAAAGTGCCGAGCTAGCCTGAGCTCTGGGGGCTCAATAGGTGCAGGAAGATAGCGTAAGGATGTAGGTGGGCGAGGTAAGGTACCTCAGCTACCCAACCCTGAAGTCCTTACTACGAGGCCCACCAGACACCCACCGACCCGTTATGGAGATGAGCACAGACAAGGCGCGCGCGCGACATCTTCTGCATCTGTAATGTTTCCCTCTCTTATATTCCCCGCTGCTCTTGCTCGCCCCTTGTATTCTTCGGGTTGGTTCTTCGATGCGATATACTTAAGAACCGAAGAAACGGAGAAGCGAGAAGACGAAGACCCTGTTGTATAAACGGGACGTTCGGTATAAGAGACCGTGAGGATGTATCGGCGAAAGAATGCAGAACCGTTGTTGAATCTGGCCGCTAGCGTACGATGAAACACGCGGTCCGATCTCTGTGGCAAATTTTCGAATAAGAATCGCTTGATTTCGACGCGCCCAGATCGTTGGGCCTCGTTCAGTCGCCTGTTGCATTATAATGTCCGGTGTTTGGAGCCATCGGTATTTCAATCGGTACATACTTGCTTTATTTTCACCGGGCATTTGTTATCGAATGACAGGGTGCAGCGGTTTCGTATTGCTCTTGAAAGAGCCAGAAAATGTTATGGAAAAAAGTTTCAACTTCGTTTTGTGCGTCTCGATTTGTCGGTATGAGGTAGTTATTTTGGTGTATCTATTATTCATTGTCCGCACGTTGATTAATCCTTTGCATTGCAGACGTGTCTGTTACCGGCAAACGCTCAAATTAACCAACTTCTGTTTCTAGCAAAAAAGCTTTCTTTTTACTCCACCAAGAACACGAAGTACGTGAGTTGGTTACGTAAGCTAAACGCACGAGATACTGTAAATGAAACGTTATCACGAAAACAAAGCTTATTTCATGTTGGAATGGGGTAAAGAGGATTGGGCCCTTCACGTAACATAATTCGATACCACGCGGGTAAATGATAAAATGCCGAACGACTCTAATATGTTACGTAGAGTAGTATTCTTTTTTTTCCCTTTATCTAGAACAAAACCTATCCAACTAGATTTTATGTGTCCCTAAGGATTGTTACGAGACACACTAAAGTAGCCAGAGTAAGAATAAGACCGAATCAATGTTCTAGGGTGCGGCTCTAAAAACAAGTTTCAGATCAAACAGTATTCACAATTGAAAGGATGGATGAATAAAGGGTCTAATTCGATTCACGCCCTTTTCTGGAGATTAGCTTCATGAAATACTTGAATCAAAATCTATAAATCGTGTTAATATTCCGGCCTTAAGACGACCGTTGCAGTTGTCAACGCAGAAAGCATCGGTACATATAAGTCTAATGGGAAAGGAGTTGAATCGAATTGATTTCGTAACTTTCTATAAAAATACTCATTTCCTAAATAGAATACTTTGATACTAAAGTACGTAGAGAGGAATTGACCCATTCATTTTCAGACCTGAAAGAAAATAGAATAGTGGGATAAGGACTTTCATATTATATATCTCTCAAAGTGCACAGACTTTGGAAACTCCAGTGTCATATATTCCTACGAATCCCCCTGAAGGTGCTTAACAAGTAGTTAGATCGAGGGAATTTGTGTAAATACATCTTTCCCACGTTTTTATCATTCTTCTCGAAAATACCATCAGAGAGTTACCTCTGATTGTTTCATGCATTTCTTGAATTCTTTTTCTTTTTCATTCGTTAGATTGGGTCCAAGTCAAGTAGAGTATGAACTAGAAAACTGGACGAGGACCCTGATATCGTTTGGGTTATTATATCCGTACTACTCCGATATTTGCATGGAAATTTCTATAAAGTAGGTATACCCAGAGGCGATTCAGACCGCAATATATTATTTGAAGCTCTCGTTATGCCTGGGGCAATTTATTGGCGGCACTAGCGCAGACTAACGTTCGCGAACGAACAGCCTCACCAAAATTATGCAATTGAATAACACAATAGGCGAACTATTATGTAACGGGCAAGCAACTAACTTCCTAACAATAGACGCGATGGTGACAATACCACCTCTGCCTCAAACCTTCTACAACCTCCAACTCCCAACTATCGTGCTATAACACTGAGTTACTAGGTACCGAAGCTATTTCCACGGTTCACGGGTACAGCGGCCTGTACCTTCGCTAGATGCAGGATAGTTCATCGGTCTAATGGTACGGGTACATGGGTAGTTGTGCAAAAAGATAATAATTTTCAAGGTCAATATTTGCAAATGCAATTGATTTGAACGAATGATTGCCATGCCAATGATGTCCATGGTGATTTTTGACATCCTTGACATTCAGTTATGAGGAATTATCATATTAAGTCAAAACCTATTCTATCAGTGGTTTTATTTATTCAGAAAATATTGTAGGATGAATTCCGGAGCTGGTTGTTTTTTGTCGAGATCATTTTCTCTCCCCTGAGTCCTCGCAATGTCATTGCCGTATCCTCCTAACTCCTGGTTCTCGGAACGCCGTGGAATATTATTCATGAAAATATGTTGAGCTGAATGGCGAGCGGACATGAAACCGGAGATGTGAAGAATACGCCGTACCTCTTTCGACAAGAAATGGAGAAGGGAATTGAAATTCGTCATACATGTAACCGAATCTCAATCCCTGATGCAGATACAGAATCCAACCGCGTTAGCATTCATTCGGATATTTGACACAGATCATGTGTCGATTTGTATCTAAAAAAAGAAAAAAAAATATCGCGGTTCTTCGACGACAGTTTCAGGTCAGACCTCCGATAGACAAGGGTTTTCATTTCTCGTTCATTGAGACTAATTTCATCTCCATCAACGAGCAACACAGCTTTTTTCCTCAGGCAAAGGCAGGAAAGTAGGTATAGTACAAGAGAATCCCAGAGAATTCCGAGAAGTTGATGGTTTTACCATCCCGAATAGTTTCACACGAGGAACACCACACCTCAGCAACCGCTTGCAGTCAACTTCAGAAACAATAGCTTCAACTTTTTTAGAAAACCCTGTGAAAGCTGACTTTGCGAGTGCTGCAGGTGAAGGCTGACGTTAAGTAACGGTGCATTGAATGCACGCTATTATTTTTATTTTCATTATATAACCACATATACAATGGATTTTCTGAACTGTCATTTTGCCGACGTTGAAAACCAGCACGCGTTAGGAATTGTCAATTTTCGACGTGTGATTCTGGGAGGCCTCGAAACAGGGCCAACATATTGCAAAAGGTCTCACCGCAAGGATTGGCTTTTCGAAAACACAAGGAAGTAGGTACGCTTCGACCTTGCGATAAATCTGGAATCATTTTTTTTTTTTTTCGGATGGACAGGTTGATGGGGACGTTGGCTTGTCGTTCCGTCCTTGCAAGTTATCGATCTGCTTTTGGCTCATATAGCAACGGAGTGGAAAATATTGTTTATCCGAACGCCTGTTAATCCGTTTTACAACAGGGGCCACGGAGCAGCTTATCGCTTGGATAATTTGTAGTTACACCAAGAGGCTTAAATTTTCATCGAAATTACCTCCTGTAATCCAAACTCGAACAAGAGTTGAGATATTCCGAGTATTAATTACCGATGTTTGAGCGTGTAAAACTACATTCATTATCACGTCTCAGAATCAGCCTTTTCACAGTCGTTACAGGTCTCACGTTCAATTTTATACGAGTAAAGAAAATTTTCACAGAAATGATACTCGCTAAGTAAACATACATCACCTGATAGCCATCCAAATCATAGCCTGTAATTTACTCGGAATAAATCACACCAGAGTTTGGAAAGACCTCCCATACCACAGGTATGTATGTATACATTTACCCTACATGCTTACGCGGCTGAGCTATGACTTTCAGAGTCTAAAATTAGATCACACAATGTACAAGGTGGATTGAGTCTATAGAAGATATGAGAATTTCTCGAAACTTCCACGACCGTGCCGCGTGTTGACCTAGACTCTAAAGTTTGACGAGCTCTCATACAAATTGATCGTATCAAGCTCGGGGTAGGGTTTATGTCGTTGTAGATATACGAAAAATCAGAATTCACGTAATTTCAGTTAATATAAGTACGGAGGTTGTATCCTGCACGTAGTTGACTCTAGATAAGATAAAATTATTACAACTATTTATTATCTAATTCATGGACTCTACGTTGTCGAAAACATTCGGAAAAGTTCGTTACACGCGCGTTAAAGAGAAGACCCTCGTATAGAAATTGTAGGATTGTCTCGTACACATGGAAAGTGGCTTCGCATTTCGAGTGTAATATACAACGGATAGGGGCACAAGGTGCACTTTTCAGAAAAGCACTTTGCCCGGCCCTACCTTATTCAGTTCGTTACACGTCTGTTCCTCGACTGCTCGTACCTACCGCGTGTACTTCACGTATCTACTGCCTTCCTTGTCTCTAGTTTTCCCGCATTAGTGGGGTAAAACGAAACGCTGTTACCGCCAGTCAAAGTAAAGACAGTGTGACAAAAGGCGTGGGTATACCTACGTATGCACAGGGTTGTGATGCTTGAATTATATAAATCTTCATGTACGTCTACGACGAGTTTGCGAAACGAGAAAAGAATTGGAACAAATAGCAAGAATTGTACCACAGACGGTAACTATTCAACCCTGCACTCTATTTCACCCAGTGTACATTCACTTCTGAATTTTCTATTTGTTTTTCTTTTGCTTCCTCTGTGGTTCAATCAGATTGAAAAATTTTTCTTATCACCGTGAAGTGCTTGGCCAGTGAAAGGTCTTCCGGTATCAAACGAATATACAATACCAAATTGAACAACATATATTTATTATTCATTTCAGACCACCCTAAATCACGACGTGAAGTCATGTCTTCTGAATTCGTGACGTAGATGGTTGATTACTCAGGTAACGTTGTCACAAGTAATGCGTGCGAAACTTTCTGCATGACAGGGAATTTGACACGTATGTATGTATGTAGTACATAGATGTATACACTGTGCGTATGTAATATATTGAAAATGGTTTCGACGAACAACGAGACTCGGCAAATACGATCGATAGAGGTAGCGCAGATTGTTTATCGACCAACGAAACAAAATTGTTAACGGCGTATCGCAATTCACATAGTCATTTGTCATGGCTAACAAGTCAGCCTCTGCACTGGCTGTTTCCACGTTTCGCGGCCAATAATTATTTACCCTTTAATCCAGCCATCCACCTCTCCGCTTCTCCTCCTGCCCATGCCCGCAAGCCTTTGCCCGCTTTCGCGGCAGCCTAAAGGCACGTGATATTTAACACGCCTTTTGTTATTCAACCCCACAATGGATGCTAATATTTCTGGCCTTGCCACATTTCATTCGGAACGGTAAAGTGGAAAGCCCACGCTGTCTCTAACAGCTGAAACGTTCTTCGTCGGATATTAAACATCAAATATAATACGTTATTACGAGGTCTTCAGGAAGATCGCTCACACGAACACCTTCCTGATCTTTTTACGGGATTTGGTAACTGTATTACGTCTGTTTGATAAGTGGTTTTCAACTGCCTTGAAAGCCGATCGTATATGAATATACAAAGCTCTGGATATACGTTGTAAGCATGACTCAAATTTGATCCTACCACAGTGTGAGATGTGGTTGGTTCAGGTCAAAACGGGTTGTAAGCGTTCGTTGATTTGAGGTAACAACTTTGTGTACCTATATTTGCGGAAGGTACGGTAAGGTGGGTAAGGGTCCGCATGAGTAAAGGAAGTCTTAGGTCTAAAGCCCCGGGTTTGATTCGCTCGGTTAACCATATTGGATTAGTTTTAAGTTAGATTAAGTTGGTAAGATCCACGTATGATTGTGAAATAGGAAATCGTATGGTTATTAAATTTAGAATAAGGTCGACTGCAGAGATTATCCCATTGTACTATTTCAGGCGTGAAATTTAAGACACAAATTAGCTTCCTTGACCAAATAGTATAGTTCAGGATGAACTCAGGGTCGGCTAGGGTCGCCTGGGGCGTTCTGGTAATGGGACATCCAACGTTATGGAGACCGGTTGCAATTTTCGGGGAATGACCTACTTTCGCTACATCAGCCAAAGCGAAATGTCGTCGCTTCCACCGCCATAATCAGGGGCGATATTCGATAGATGTGGCAAGGCACCCCGAGGCCGATGGAGCGAGGGTGGAGTGAGAGTGAATTCTCGACATCCGGTTATATCTCTTGTCTACTCAAAGGCAACGATCAAGACAGGGGTGAACGAGCGCAGAACATGAAAAAGCCGGCGACATCAGCTGCGTCCGCAATCCGCCATTAGTTATTTTATTTTTTCCTCTAGAATTCAAATGAGACGATTCTCTGCGCTGACGTAGGGATTCTACATAATTGGATAAAAATCAGTGGTCATTTGTCTTCAAAGAAGTGGTAACAGCACGCGTGGATTTATCCCATGAATTGAAGGTAGTTTAAGCTTTGTGTAAAAAAATAAAAGTGAAGAGAAACTTTCGATCTTCGACGAAAAATTGACGCTCAGGATGATAACTTGTCTCCAGATATTTTCTTTCTTCCTCTTCCTCTTCCTTTTTCTTCGTGGCTATCTTCCGTAGCTGCACTCTCATTTAGCTTCTATCACGATCCTTCGGCACGGATGCCGCTGTATCTATTCGGTTTTCCGACTTTACACGTCCGCGGTTTCACGTCTGCATGGAATCCGGAATTTTACAAGTATAACTCGTTGATACGAATCGCAATATTCTGCGAGTGAGAGCGAGTTGGCTGTATCAATATAAACCAATGAAGTGACGCCAATATCTTACAAATGCTCTCTACTTCAAATATGATTCGTTGTTATTCCCGTGCAGCCAATCGAATTGCATGCCGTTTGATGTACGGATGGTATGCCTGGCAACGGCTCCAAAGCATCAATACATCTACGGAACTTTCCTCTCTCATTTCTTCCTTTTTCTCTTTCCACCAATCCAACACTGTACCGATGGTTTTAACAGATTTTCCACAACCCCTGAAGTATATGATTTCGGGACTCTTCGCTGAACTTTCGCAAACGTTTTGATCGAACAAAAAACGATAACCGAATTACGAAGCTATCACATTCCCGGTAGATGAGAGCTAAGAACGCTGATTGAATATCGCGTAACGCTATTCATTTATAGCAAGAAACAATCTGCGCTTTAATTATTAAGTGTATGGCTTTTTATATCAATTATATTTAGCCAATGAATATAGGAGGGAGCCCAGTGTATAAAGTGTGCAATGTACGTCTTTACGAGATAACGACTATCAACGAGGCTGTGCCTGTACGTCTACATGTATGTACGGTAGTACGTGGAGTGTATTAGGAAAGGCGCATTGAAAAATTTGCATACCGAAGCTATGTAAACTGCGCGTGCACTTTATAGATATAAAAAGCGTAGAACGTGCTGGTTCTGTATGCATGAAAGTACGCGAATGTGCGCGAATGGGCGAACAGATGTAACGGAGCAGCGGGAAGTATACTCCGTATTTTATTTTTTTTTTCTTTTTTTTTTTTCAGCCAAGCGAGAGTTTCGCGTTTTCATAAATATTCCTTTAACCAGTCGAAAAAAAAACTATCTACATATACGGTATGCTACCACGAGAGTCAAGCACCAGCTTTTCTTTTTTTCGAATACAAAACTTTAAACTTTCGGAGGATTCGTCCACGCGCGATTTGTCATATATTTTAGAAAAAATTCTCCCGTATAAAATTTTCATTAGTTGTTGAAAGCTCTTGACACAATTTTATTTTTGTATTTCGTTTCATTAGCAGTTTTTTTTTTTTTTTTCGGTTTTTATTTTTTACCTGCGCTTCTTTCAACCAGAAATACGAACGAAAGTTGGCAATTTAGTCCACGTTATTCATCTCTGTTAATTATAGATTTTTTTCTATCGCGTGTTACTGAAATATTCACGAAACAAATATTTACTGATGAACTAACCACTGCACCTTTCGGACTTTTTCATAATTATTATACTGTTAGCTAATTGATACTACGAATACCTTTATTATAATTCAAAGAAATTTACGCCTGAAAGCATTGTCGTGTCTGGTGAAAAGACTTCTATAATTTACTGGATATAATGATTATAATTATCCTAGATTTTAACACCTGTATGATCCCAGAACGTACGTCGGTCAGTTACGGCAAAAGACTGGCTAAGGAAAGCGCGTTGCAACCTGCACCGTCACTGAGCTCTTTTATTCAACTCTATCATTTATTATTCAGATCGAATTTGATCTCGCAACCGCGGGTAACATCTGCTTTTGTCTACGCTTAATGGATGCACGGAGAATTTTAGGCACCTCGATCTCAAACCAGCCAAACGAACGATACACCTGCCGTCTGATTGGCGTCCCTCGGCGTTGACCGCGTCAAGATGGAATTGACGATACGTATAGGATACAGCCCCCTGTTGCATCAGATCTAACTTTAATCTCCGTCTCGTTTGTGCAGCAAAATACATTCAAGAATCTGGCTCAGAGAATTTCGATCAGAAACTCGGTCGAAGAAAAAAGAGCAGTGTGACATTTCTCATTGAAATTCCATGGGCAAAGCGTATTCATCTTTGACCTAAGGACTGAGGTATAGGTTCAATTTTCACGAAGATTGTACCATGCATCAAGAATACCCTGTATCCAGTGACCATGGCAAGTACAATTGGTCATTGCTGTAAATCGGGGTAATGATTAGCCATTAATTATCGATAATATGAGTTGAAGCCACGCTTAGGAGAAATCCATTTGTATGAAATCATGGATTATGATTTGTACGTTAGAGATTTGCTGGTGCAGAGACATGCACGAGTTCACGATGACCGTAATCTGCTTTAATCGCAGCTTAAATTTTCGTATAAATCGCGCGTGGAGCCGAGAACAACGGAGCCTGCACCAATCCTCAGTGCTCGACAGCCATTTAGATGCTATCACATCGTCTCGTTATGACAATTCGTTTGTCCGTTTGTACCCACCGAGCCAACCGTTATTACAGAGGGGCATTTTCCCCAAGAAGGGTGGCCTCCGTGTGCACGATCACCCTGGTAAGACGAGCCCCCGAAGGGTTCACCCTTTGTTTGCACGCGGTTCCCGTCCGTTCAAAGGTCGTATCTCGCCTCGAGATCGAAAGATCATCGTCGAGGTTTGCGAACCGGAACGTCAGCTCTTATTGCCTTCGCCTTTGCCACCATCTCCGACTCCGCTATTCCAAATTTATTAACGAATCTCGCTGGGTATTGGGGTGAAATGAAATCTGAGCTACTAGGGGATGCCGTTTGATCGCCGAATGTCGCAGCTAGCATTATGATCATCGATGCCTTTTGAAACATATTTGATTCTGTTTAGAAACGATGATTTACCGGTTGATGTATGTGCTTGTAGCGTGGTAGTGGGCACCATTGATGGTGGCACTTATAAAACCATCCGGTAGCTGTAGGTGTACGTGGGGTGGTCGATCGCGTACCTAGTAAAGATGGAGAAGATGATAGTAAATGATAAATAACGCTCTACCCCCGCGTGACACGCCGCGAAGAAGGGTTTCCCCGCTGGCTATAAAAATGGGCGTGGTAGTCGTTAGTGGAGTCTGGTCGTTAATAACGAGCGACTTGCTGCAGGGTAGGTAAGGAGGGATGGTAGGTGAAAAAGGAGAGAGAAAAAGGGGTGGCGGTACGTGGCGGGAGTTGGTAGCGCCTTTAACCTTTATTCAAAACGATATTCCCGAAGAGGAAACTTGGGGAAAACTTTGAAGTTTACACCATCTCGTCTTCGGGAGCAGCACTCGAAAGTTAAACACGCCACGAGAGTATCAGAAAATCGTGTTTCATCCAGTCGATGCCAACTTTCTGACATTCTTGACAATCCTTTCCTTTCCAACAGACACAGAACCACTCAAACTTACGAGATACGATACGAATGGAGGCCAAAAAGAAAATGGTAAGACCGAGGATCAAAGAGGATCAAAGGTTTCACGCTCTTAGAAGGCGACGATATGTGTAGTTTTGCTTAAAGCAGGCCTAGTACTTCATCGAGTCATGTGCGACGGGGTGTATCAACCGGCGCATGGTTGCAGGCTCCCCCTTTTACAGTGCTCTTCTGTATATTTCTGATAGCAAAGTTTAGAGTGAAAAAAGTCCGGAAAGCCCTCCTCGACTTTTGACTTCTCGATCACGATTTAGAAGCAAAGTGTTGACTCAGACCGGACCGTGACGCGTTCACGTGGAAGACCACTTCTCACCTTTTCTCCTTCTTTCCCATCTTTTCCTACCTCCGCTCTACTCCTTCGCCTAGAATCTACAGACAGAGTCTTGACTCGAATCAGACGTCAATAACTCACAGCCCCCTCGTGCACATACCATGACGTGCAGATTGAAGTGTTTCTTTTTTCGAATACGCCGTGGTATCGGGCTTTGAGTCCACGGTCAAGGTTTCTTCGTGAGAATTAATTCGTCTGTCCATGGGAATAGAACTATATCGATACTATTCTTAGAATTTTAGTGATTATCCTTATCACTTTTGATTGCTGGGCGTATTGTGCAATTTTCAACGAATTGGCTACGGAGATCCGTAATTTTATAGTGTGAAGATGCGATGATCCGCTTGAAGAGCACAAAAAAGCACCAGGAATGCGTCAACTTTGGTTCAAGGAATGGCTGCGGCACGTGTCAACGGGAGAACCTCCCGACGTCCGTCCGTTAGTCGGGGGGGATCGCGACGCGCCCTTTGCTTGGCGTCGCTCGTCGGCAGTCCCCTTCAATCGACGAAGTGCGAGCGACATAGGCCGCATACTCGACTCTTTCGAGATACGCTTCTCTCCGTACGCACAATGCAAGACGTCGCCTATATTTAGCTTCGGGTTTGACACTCGCGGATGGACTCGCTCGCCGCAATCCCAGACGTTCACGAGGTACCAACGAGCGAAGACACTAATTTAGAGGCGTGTCGGCGTTTAGAATACATCGCCCGGGCAACGTCATCATTAAAGTCATTTCCAGTCTTTCACCTCTTCGCTCTCTCTCGCCACCCTGAGACGAGCCAGACATACCTATACCCCATGGTATATACCTATATAAATCTGAGACACAGATATATCCGTTCTATGCAGCCTCCATCCTGGGCCTCGGGTCTCGAACACCGAGAGAATGGTGTGTCTTCGAGTGACAGAGCACAAGATACTATGCTTATGTTAATGCGAGGGCTCGTGTACGGCTAACGTGAACATGAGCAGACAATGGTTGCCCGGACGATCCCCGTACAGTCGAAACCATTAGTACGTCATGAGGCGTATGAGGCCAAGGTAGAGATTAAAATTTAGGGTTATGCTAACGAAATGGATTCCGGAACAAGTCTGTGCTCAGTTCGTATATCGATTCAAGTGCTGTTTGTTTCAAGCTTCACTGAATTTTCACTCCATCTAGTTTCATAATGGGCAGCGATACCTATCGCTTTGCATCCGTTGGAATTCGACCCACTTTCTCATCTCTCGTCGTCGTCTTCGTCGTCGTCGAGACGACGGTGTTGCTCATTCAGGCACGAATATTAAAGCCTTGCAAAGCTGATAGACGGAGAGAATTTTATCCTGAATATCAAAACTTGATTGGAACACCTCGGTAATTCGATCGTGAGCAAGGAACTGGACGCGAGGAGATCGGCTCGGAACAGTTGAATAGGACCCCGGACTTTTACCTGGGTATCGAATCATATTTGAGGTCAAGTATTTCGTCTTCTTCGTTGACTGTACATTCGTTATTGATGTTTCTGTCGCCAAGGAATAAAGAATTAACGAAGAAGCAACCAGGTACGTATCCACCCAGGTGTATCCACTTGGCTTGCCAATACCTGAGACACGCGAAAGGACGTGACGTAACTAACTCAATGCTAATGTGCTTATGATTGATAGCGCTTGGCTCCGAGGAGTTACGACCGATATCCGGGACGTATACCGTTTCGATATGCATTTGCAAACATGTGATTTACATGCAATAATTCTGAGCTGAAATATGGGCGTTGGGTTGGCTGTAGGCGAAGAATGATCATCGCAGGTTTTTAAGTTATTAAAATTCACCTGAAAGAGCCGAATGTTCGAATGGCAGTCTAAGACCGGAACCTGAAATTGAGTGTTCAAAAATAGTGGTGATCCCTTTACAACGCGTGCTGGATAAAATAAACTGATTCCATTGTTGTGGACGACTGGCGCGCGACTTCCGGAGAGACGTTGTATATGGAAAGGAAATACGACACGTACACCCGATCGTTGCTTCCAGTCGAGTTTCTCGGAGTTCCTCACTTTTCATCCGTCCCTCGGCTGGCTTCCAATCGCATTTTCTCCAACCTCCTTGTCGCACCTCATCCTATATTCGGACGTTTTACGGTCTCTTAATAGCCGCGAGAAGGCTCGTCTGTTTCCTCTATTTTCCTCGTACTATTCGGATAACGAGCGAGACTCGCTCGTCCGGTGGCCGCAGGTTCGAGAGGGCAGAGTTTAGCTCAGGGTCGGTTGGTCGGATTGGCTTCGCTCGAGTACGAATGGGTATAATAGTGGGTTGGTGGGTAGCTGATGTTATTGAAATTCAAGAATTTTACGATTCCTACCGACGGAACCGGCAGTTTGAAATTGATTAGGCAGTAAACGTACCGTAGGTTCTCCCGGAAAAGCTTTTGAAGAGGGTTTTGGCAGAGGAGGAATGGTAAACAGTAGATGTTATGGCTGCATTAGCTAGATTTATCAATCGAAATGGTAGTAAACTTACTCCATTCTAAAACTCTTCGAGGAATAATGGGCTTTAGTTGTGATTAGAACCATAGTAAGCCACCAGGCTGTAAATTTCTAATTGCCATTCCCATTCGTTACCATTCGGCTACGCTAACTCGCCTACGCTAACAACAAGTAACTACCTATCGTTTAATCGTTAATGGTTTCGCAAATAGAATTAATTATTGAACATATTCAAGGTAAATTCGATGAACCATGTGATCAATGTTTATAAAAGAATAATGAACAACTTAGTAGCGGTATTGCTATTTAAAATTGCAAAGGGTCGGTAGGTTTTTCTACAGCTGAGAGTGGATTATAAATTTACAACGTGGAAAATTCCTTGTTCAAATTTCTCCTATAGCGATATCGTTACCAATTCGAGAATTTTCTTCAGTGTGAGCCAACGTTATTCGTCTACCAATCGGGGCGAAACAACAAAGGGTTTGTAATTAAACGCAATCAAAGATGGAAACCTGCTGCCAAACTCTGAACCAAGTCGCGGCGAGTGCTAATGACGTCTATCGTGGTGGCAGCTCTTGGAATTTACTCAAGAGAAACCGAAATCTTACCAAGTTTGATCAACTGATCCATCAGCAAAGTTCTCACTGTATAACTATAACAGTTTTGGCGCTTGACGGAGCAAATCGTTTCTCGTCGAAATATGGGAACTCGTGGAATCGATATCCGTTATTAGATTCTTGCGAGGTTGTTAGACGTCCATTGGCCATTTTATTTGCATGAACGTGTGAGTGGAAGGAAGGAAAGCTTTACGAGAAAAATTCCGATGCATTGAAAACGTAGAATCGTGTGGCGCGTAGAGTTCGGAATTGGAAATGTTGCCGAGCTGTTGCTATGGTATAGTATCGTTAATATTCATTGGTTGATCAGAATTCCGGTGTACTATTTCTAGGGTATACATAGTGGTATTATCACAGAAACGTGCAATAAAATTTCACAACAAAACTTTTTCCGGCAATGGAGTGTCTATTCAAATACATTTCCTTTATAATAAATACAAGATATACGACGGCCAAATTGTTACCTGCAGGGGCCAATAAAATTGAAAATATCTTTAAATTTCGTTCCATTGCCAAAACGGAATGAATTACTTTCAATTTAACGTCACATTTTGCATGCTACGACATTTTAGATCTAGAATTAAGAATCCAATATAGCATTTCCATAGAATCCACAGCTATATTTTGCTGAAACAACATTCTGAATGCTGAAACAACATCATCATTTTCCAGTTGCTATCAGTTGTCTATCGATACAGTTATGGATCCCCGCGCCTTAACAGGATTCTATTTCCTGATCTCCGTAGTTTGTCTGCCAACTTCGCAGGGAAGACAGACGTGGTAATTATAGCAGACTTCAAACAACGTCGCTACGTCACGGCTGTTGTGAATACCTGAAACTTCAGTTCGCGTATTCTGATACGAATAGCTGTATAACGAGATCGCATTACGTTGTTGATTAAAGTCTCTTTGTTAGTTGACATAGCAATACGGAACACCAGACGGCACGGGGCGGCGGGAGAAATATTTAATTTTATGGAAAATACTACTTCTGGTCAACACCGGAACCTTGTACACGTATCCGAGACGAGAAGTTGATAATCACGATATGCGAACACTTCTCATTCACTAGCATGAGGCTGATAATATAATAAGCATGATTGTTCCCGTTGCGTATCGTTACACGATCATCATTCGTAGGTAGTGCGCGCATTTTTTACTCTTGACGTGAAAACTTGCCAATTTTCGCTATTGTTCATATGGAAAAGCCAAAGTAATTGGCACATCTTCAGTTTAATTGGACCGAAGCACTTCGATACAATACGGGACGTTGTGCACGAGCGTTACGATGATATGGTATGATGGGAGAGGAAAGAGGGTTCTCTGTCTGGTTGGATGGTTGATGACGTAAGCTCGGTGTAGGTATTATCCATAAATATATTTCTCACACGACGAACTCATATGCCGCTCGACATACCTATCTATGCGACTCGCGTATATAGGTAGGTACACAATACAATACAGCATACAGAGTTTGACAGGGCCTCTAAATGATGGATAACCGACGGTGAATACCGGTCGATATTTTGATACGACACATCCGTCAAACATTCTCGTACAGTAGATTTACAAAGTTCTCGCTGACGAAAAAATGTGTACTGTCGCAAAAAATTCTCCTCGACATACTTCGATTGCTTTTTATTTCTTTGCATGGATATTGGCCATGTTACTTTTTATCACGTAGTACATATCAGTGGGTACACGTTTTTTGTTGGATTTCACAAAAACGAGTTTGGATATGTCCGTTATACGTAGTTTGAATAAATGATATGAATACGATAGGCACAGGTTTTCACGCTTCAAAATTCATATAGTAAATTTTTACAATACCGCATCGATAATCTTATACTGCAGATATGTTATCATCGAGTTCGTGAAAAAAACAAAAAAAAAAAACATTTGCACGTAGGTCGTATGGAATGATCACAGATGTGGAACTTTGTGGAAATCTGTCAGATTTAGGATCTCTTTACGATCTTCCCGTTTTATTTTTATTCGTGCATATCGTGGCCAGTCATAAACGTGATTACCGGCTGTCATCTCTCCCTGGACTTTCAGTGCGTTTGTGGCATGCCTCAGCCGAGTTCTCTTCACGACTCGAGCCAGTCCCTGAATAACGACCAAAAGTTCTATAATTTTTATATCTCCATTTCTCCGGTCTTCCATTACTGCAGGGCTGATGAGCAAGGAATATCTTCTTCCTCCATTTTACACATTTACGTTCACAAAATGCCGTAAAATGCGAGGATCGGCTTTTACAGCACATTGGACTCCGCAATTCTATTTCTATAACGATACGACAGCTCGATTTGATTTTTTTCATTTCAATTTTATGAGTTATAATATTGTCGCTTTCTTTTTTCTAATTGGAATGAAAAATTTTAGAAATTGATGAAACAAACGCATAATATTTGCATGAAGATTTTCCCGTGAAGCGAGCTGGCACCAAAAAAAAAAGGGATGAAAAAAGGTATAGAATATTCAACAGAGTTAGGCAAGCGTTTAATTACTCTTTTTTCTCAACGTCCACCGGACTGAAAATCAATTGGAACAGTTCTTTATGTCACGCAAGAAATGTCCTCGCTTCAAACATTACAAGATTTCGTTCTTGTTCGAAATGAAACGACTGAATTAAGCCCCCAGATAAGCACCGTGTAGTAACGAAAGGTATTCAGATCTGTAGTGAAGGGTGAGATAATGTGATAGCGTCGTTCTAATTGTTATTTTGGAATACATACATACGAAATTACAGTCTGTACGCTGAAGGTGTTACATTTTTTTCATTCACTCTTATTTTCAATTCCACGCGCATCCGTGAAGCCTAATTTCCGTAAGGTAATGATCAACCGATTGAAGTCTCGAGTAAAGATATGTAGAATATATTTTCGAGGCTGGTTATAGTGTTGTCGAAATCGTTCAAACATCACTCCATTCACACTCAAGTGAGATTTTATAGTTCCAACCTATTCCGTCGAGTAGCTATAGAGAAAGTTATAATCAAGGGTTGAGATCTGAAAGAAATCATCAGCGTCAACTGGCGCACGAAAGTATTTCAGTGTCACGCTTGTCGCCTTGGCAAGTGCCAACGACCATAAGATCTCGTTGGATAAAACCAGCTATCTGCGATAAACTACTGTACCATACATCGTAATGAATACGTAAACGCGTTCCTTGAGGTGAAAGATCAGTAAGTTGGGTACCTATTCCAACACTGAAGAGCAATAACGTTACGACGTGAAATAGCCCTTCGTAAAATGCTCAAGACAGTTTAGTTTATTCAAGTATAAAGCCGACTTGAGATCACCGTTCGCGGCGAAGCACTGTTCAAGAAGAATCGGGCAAAGCGGGTGACGAGCTTGCAGAGCAAAGCTCTAACTTTAAACCCAAGCACGTTTTGGTTATGGATTAGGAAGCTGTACCGCTTGCCGGTAGGTCCGCGATCTCCAAGAAGACCGGAGGATCTTCGGCTTCGTACCTCGACTTCAAAGACGTCGCGACGTCCGCGCGTCGGGACGTCTGCCAAACACTTTGCCGTCAGCACTAAATGCGGTCGAGGGATTCGTTCAGATATCCCAAAAGATTTGCTTTGAACGTTTCGAAGATTTTCCTCGTAAATTTATATCATCTGCGCCTTCGATGGTTGTAGAAACCGCTTTGACGTAGGTATTTACCGCGAAATAAAAGAAGGAGTACCGTGATTGCTTCATTAATAATTCGGAGTCGTTAAGTATTCCGGAAATTATAAAAGAAGCAATAATTGATAATAATAACATATTTCTCTCATCTCGTTGTCGCCTTCAGGGATTCGAGACTCGCATATATATGGACTCAGGTTCGCTGCGTACTAAAACGAACTACAAAATACGTTAGCTGACAGAATCTTGACGGAAATTTTCACCCCCGACCCTTCGGTGCAAAATTTATACGAGGTAAGTGAAAAATGACGGCTGGCACGTAATACAAAATAATACGTCAGACCGTTCAGACGTTATATGAAATCTTTCTGCCCATTGATCATACGACGAGCTTGACGCCGGCGATGGAGTGAGACCTACCCATATAGTTAGAATTTCGTTAAAAGTAAAATTTTGAATCGCTTCAGTAGACGTTCCATTTATTTACACGAATTTATCGTGACTCTAATGATTATTACAAAATTTCACCAAATCCACATGTCTTTCGATACAAAAATGTAACAGTGGTACGCCACGTTTTGTACACGAGTAATGAAACCGTTAATGGATTCATACTCACAATTAGGAGATGAGGTAGACTATAGACGGTGATTTATGGTACTATCAGAATCAACGTTAATAAAATCGTGATTAGTGTAAATTGGATCGAACGAGTGACCTTAGCAAAACAAAAGTTATTATCAAAAGGTCGTTCGACGCTTCGTTAGCTATCTACCGTCTGGTCGGGCATGGCTGAGTGAGCATGACGTGACTCAAGAAAACAATTGCTGAACGGAAAAAAAAACGAAAAGAGAAAGAGAAAAAAAAATCTTCGGATAGATAGGATATCACTATCACGCGAGATATAATTTTTCGCTCGAATAAATTCGTTCCTATAACCCGTCTGTCTAGAGCACTACGTATTCGATCCCTTATCATCTTAATTATCATCTAAATTAGTATACCAATTTATTACCACATACATCGGTATATGTACAAACTCTCACAAATTGGTTTTCCCGTTTATCAGGAAGTAGTAGGTGAGCAATAAATTTCAAGAGATTTCATCTGATCGCGTTCTCGCCAAAGTGTTCCTAGTTCTGCCCTCGTCGTTCGTGTATAGAACGTCGGTGTACGTGAGTATGTGTGATGTGCGGGTGGAAAGTCGAGGTGAAACAGGCGCCACGAAGGTTTAACCAGGCTGCGTCGAGCCTGGTAAAGTAAGTTGCCCCTGCAACTTAGACGACAGCTCCCTGATTGCTAGTTACTCTGCAGTGTGTAATCGGGTCCGTGCTGTGTTACCCAGTTCTCCCCAGAAACGTTCTCTATCCACGTAATTGTGGTGGCCTGCATACCAATTGCGTAAACTTAGTCCTGATAATTGATTTAATTAACGACAGTTCATAATATCGATTTGTACCTCGCTCTCCGTTGAATTATTGACAACCAGGTACGCGACGCCTCGGGCAAATCGCGGTGGTTCGAAGCGAGTGACAAGGGAAGGTAAATTTTCGTTGGTATTATTAATGAGTCCTCGTCTTTACGGTAATTGTAATAACGAGATAATAGAAATTCAGATCGTTGGCGCGGTTCCAGTTCCTAACCAGATGCGTTCGACCGGGACTACTATGAGTAGTAAGTTGATGAGAAAGCTTGAACGACGCTCTTACTAAGTCGGCATCTTCCAAGCTCCGAACAGGCGATTTGGTCTTTTATCTTTATTTGAGTTGTACCCGTGATTGTAAGCGAAGCTGTTATAAACACGCAGGAGTCCGTAGTCGACAGATGCTTTGGCAACTCACCAAATGAAACAGCTTAATCCATGATAAATTAACGATGTTTTTATAGTCGCACAAAAGACGGAGGGGAACTTTGACAAGATCGGTATGCTGACGGGTGTGGATATATCTATACCCAGTAGACAACCAACTGGAGTTTCTTCAGTTTGGACCGTGACGTGCAGCTGGTTTTCCTGGTGGGACCTTGTCGACGCTACCCTACGTTTCCACAAACGTCGCGAATATTCAGCAAAGAAAAAAGATTGAAAAAAAAAAAAATTCACCGAGAGAACGAGCCTGTACTTTTTCCTCGTACAGCTATTTCGAAAAATAAGTCAAACTTTCCACAAACTCTGGTATACATTTTTCCCCCGGCATTTCCGCGATCCCCGTGGTTATGACTCCATGTTTCCTGGGGTGCATTTTTTTTTTCATTTTGATAGTAAATTTCGTCGAAATAGATTGAAAATCCGGCTAAAAGTCAACATCAAAATTCATATTATACCGGCGCCGCAACCGTGTAACGTACTGTCGTCATTTGCCAGTTCATTCAAAAGTAAATACACATATTGCATGGGATTGGGGCTTATGTCAACAATTATGCAAATTGACTTTTAGTATAAATACACATTTTGTACCACTTCGGAAATTATTAGAGCGTTCCCGTTCAGTCAATCAGGAAAACTAAATAAAAAAAAAGGAAAAATGAAAAATGAATATCCGGTTCCATCGAATTCGACTTCTAGTGGAATCTAAAATAATAATTAAACGAACCTCCGTCAATGGTAATAAAGTTTCCTATTCGAGGGAGATAGGGGTAGGCGGTTATGTCACGAACACCTTTCGCAGAATTCAAATAAGGCGTCCCGTGATTGCGAAAATTAAAGACATCCTCTCGTTATTCGTGGAGGAAATTGAAAACTCAGCGATTTTGATCTGCGTTAAAGAAACGGCAAAAAGGTAACAGCGCGTCCGCGATATTACAGCTGTATTCCATGAATATTTCATAACTACCTTGAAGTATGCACGATTACATTCGGTACCTTCTTCTCTCTCATTCCAGTTTCTGAATGAACAAATACACAATAAACAATCCTAAGTTACCTGAGGCAAGGTGAATTAATATTTCACCGGACTTTTGTCTCCTGGAACGTGGAAATACTCAAAGGTGATGTTTAAATAAAATATGCAGTATCCCGTCAACGGTGCTGCCTCGCGTGATTGGAATTCAGCGACCATTGCTTCCAACTTTACGACCACTGGTACCTGGTGTGATCTGTTCACATGGAATTGCAGCCACGTGGTCCAAGTCGCGTCCAACGTGAGTCGACGGGCTTACGTTGTACACAGTTCTCATGAATTTGCATGGTCCAGTCCAAACATAATCTTAGTGCATACAGCTGCTCCTCTCCGAAGCTGTATCTTTCCCCCTTCCATCTGGGTCCACATGTCTCCATCTCTCTTCTTCTCCCTGGTCACTGTGGCATGGTTAGCAACCAAGTGCAGGTTGGATTGCTTAATCACTGGTTAGCAGTGGTTGGGGACCTTTGAGGGCAATCAAGTTGTTTGTGTTTGCACTTGGGCTTCTGGTGGTTCTGTTGGTAGTTGAAAGCTGAAAGCTTCATCTTGGATCTAGCCTTCAATTCCGATAGAGCCAGTAGCTATTTCTGATAGGACAGAATGCCAAACATCTAATTAGGCTTTCGCGAGCATAAGTTAAATTGGTACCTCGAGTAGCGGTCAAGCAGAACTAACCTCTCATCTTAATACCCTCGGTTGAATGGTGGATTGTACATACCATCTTGGGTTCAAGAGTTTATATCCACCGACTACCCGCAGGTAATTATGCAAGCTTGAAGATCGAGCCGGTGGTAGGTCGTACCCTCCATAAAATTCTGGTCAATGAACCCGTAAGTTTACATACGTAACGACGTACCTAAACCGTACAAGTTGTTCGGACCGCAATGAATCAGTGTATCAAGTACAGTTTCCGGTTCAGATAGAATTGCATCGTGGTCAGAGTAGTGGTTTGCGGGAAAATTGATCGTGTAATTTAATTACTGTATTGCTACCGTGTGATTCAGTGCATGCAACTTCACGTACCGACGAATGCGGCGAGTGTCTTAATTGTATGTGAATATTTGCGAAGGACTACCGCCAATTCTCGAAGTGAATCAATTCGGACGTAAAGTTTTACGAAGTTAACGGAATTCAATTTTCCGGGATGTAAAGATGAGTTCATGGAGAAGCTGGTTCGATTCTTCAAAGGGAATAAAATTTCGATTGACAAACGCAATTACGTAGGTCAATTTTCGAGACAATTTAACTGCAGATTCGAATGTTCCACCCAAACACAACAAGCCGGCTGATATTTTTGCCATTCGTTTATACAGTATACGAAAATTGAATTTACCCAATCTTCGCGTAGCACGAGTCAAGCTTTGCGTGTATTGAATTGTCTTTGATTTGCTCCCCTTTGTTCGGGGTCTCGCTTGGGAGTGAATCTAAAAACGAGACATCAAACGACGCAAGGTCTACCGACACGCTCCAACGGCAGCGCAATACGTACGCAACTGTAAAATCCACTGTATATCGTGCCGAAAAATTACTGTAAATTCATTTTTGTACACATTTACTGTGAAATGTTCAAAAACGATACCCATTTTCGGAACAATACTCGTAATTCATTTCTCCGATTGAGATACTTCTTCATCACATGCATGTTGATCAACTCAAAAAATGTCTGTTCGTTGCATCAACCCAAATGATGTAATAGATTTAATGGCACAACAACGATATTCGAGGAGCCACAGGCTTGCGTCTCTTTGGAATGATCGGAGTGACATTAACGGAGCAGAGAGTTCTGTGGAAACTTCTCAGATAACGGCCGATACTGATTTTATCATAAGTTTTAATGGAATAATTTTGAATTTGATGATCAGGAATTATTGAATATGAAGTTCTGTTTTATTTATGAATGCAGATCCTGATTTTGGATAAGTATGAATAAGCATGAATAAAATTTGTCCCGTGCTTGACCAGTGACCTGTTTCTATCGATAAATTACTGTATTATATGCGCGGTATTCGAATAATCAAATCATATAAACATCAAAGCAATGAATTCTGGAGGAATCTGCTGGTCTGGTGAAATCGAACTTCTGTACCCGCGCTTTCTTTTTGCAAAGGTATTTTCAGCGTCGTTGACAAAAGCTGAATCGGCTGCCTGCCGAACCTTTGAACGGAGAAATAGTCTTTTCATACATACATACATATATAAATATCTCCAATATACATATATATGTGAATCGGTATGTATATACGTCCTACGCAAAGCCTGGACGAGTGTTCAAAGACGGTATAAACATCACCTTTATAATGTTAACTTATCGAAGCATTTACTGTTCGAATAAATGTAGAATAGGTCGACGTCCCGTTCAGGGAGGTTGGAATCGAAAAATCTTCGAAGCAAAATACGATTCAGTCTTGGAGAAACTGATCGCAATGTTCTCGGCACGTGACGACAAGAGGCGAGAGTCCTCGTCAATTTTTATCGACGTACGTCAAGTTTCTGACAAACAGCCACGTCTTGTTAAACTTAAACTTCCGAGTTTTCAAGGGAAAGCAACAGCAGCACGAGCACAGGAATTCTGCAAGTCGCGTTACTTGCCATTTCCAAAATTCTCTGCGTAGTATCTCGGGCTCGTAAACCGCTAGCTTGTAGCTTTAATTGGATCCGAGTTTACATAAGAGAAACGCATTATAACCGTGGATGGGCGAGGGTAGAGGCGGGGGAAATTGGTAGAGGCAAATAGCACCAGTATACTGTTGTTATCAGAATACGAACCACATCCACACGTGTCTGTTAGGTAACCCAGTATAATCAGGCTAACATGAGATGCGGACTCCATTGCTAACTAAACTCCAAAGTCCTCCAGCCTCCTCTCCAACTTAGTCAAGCTATATGTCGGGGTTGGGGCGAAAGATTCCTGACTTGGCTGGCTGGATGGCTGGCTGGCTGGCACTTGGTACCTAGTACCCAGCACCCAGTCAAGCTTGGAAGACGAGAAGACGCGAAGACGCGAAGACGCGAAGACGGGACTTCTGTCAACCGTAAGTGAGTTGACACAAGTGGGTAAGCCGCAATGTCTTCGACCCTCTAGGGGGTTAACCGTTGTTCCAACGAGATAGCACACCGAGTGCAAACTGGGGAGCTCTTATTTTAATTAGCTCAGTGTTGTCTTACCAAAGCATTGTAATTACACGGCACAAGAGATATCTAGGATGGCCTAGTAACGTTGCACCACCACTCTATATAGTGTCGCATTGTCTTGTCCGTGAAAATTCTTCATCACAGCTTCAAGGGGCCAGATTAAAATTTAGTATTTTCTTTCACGTGTAAGGAAACACCAGAATTTCGAAAATTCAGATTATGTAATGTGCGTTTTACAAAGTTCCTATATGAATGAAAAAAATAATAAGGCCGTTACTATAAAGAAATATCAAATCTCTAATGGAAAACTTGTTCCTCTTTTCTTCGCTTATAATCACAACATTATTTACAGGAAGATTGCCAACGGGCAACCGGATGTCGCCAGTAATTGCTACCGTGTAATCAGTTACCTTATTGTTGGCTGCTTGCAATTGATGAATAAATGGAAGAAGGGTGAAAAGCGTGGGGGTATAAATTGCAAGTAAAAAGAAGGTATATAAAAATTATTGAGCAAAGTCAATAGAAACAGCTATCTAGTTATTAATTTTCTATGAAAATACAGCGGGAGGAAGATGGGTCGGAAACAAGTTGATGGATGCGTCGGATGGGTGAATACGACGAGCAACTTCTGCTGGGCTAGCTGAGATCCCCGGTCGGCCATGAATCGTGGGTAATTACGGACTTTACTGCCGCTACGCTTCTCTCGGGACCTCCTGGCCGATCTTTATTGACATCCCTTCGCTAATACTTTTAATGACTTCCAGATCGGCCGGATATCACGGACAAGTGGCGCTGAATCGACCTCGCTGATTGGTAGATTGGTAAAGAGAACGTCGTGCTCGCCACTTTCTTTCCTTACTTAGTTAACGGCCATTCAAAGTTTTCGCTTAAATGGGTATCGCAATTTTCCACACTGAATGCCCGGCAAATGTATGAAGACGATGGCCAGTTCATCAAGCGTACCTTCTTCGATCCGACAATCTTTTGACGGCCACGATTCTCCGGGCTCAATATATTCGATCAGAAGTGCTGGACCAAAACGGTGGCCATAATTTTTACGTTGTTTTTTTTGGGGAATTCGAAAGGTCCCAGCTGTTCGCCTTTGATATAGAACCGATATACGGGATAAGAGATATTCTAGATTCACAAAAATTTCATATCCCGAATCCTGATCCTCTGAGGAATTATATATTACTCTCATAATTCTGCGAGAACCCTTTTAACGTCCGCTCCAACGTACAGAACTTGAGACTTGTAACCTGAGAATCAATATCACGCTCTTACGCGAGTTGTCTCAACGTGCACGTACGGTATAAACGATGACTTTGATCGATTAAGATCAGGTATGGGACATCCCCTTAAATCGTACGCGTACGAACTTTTACGCGGTACGTGTGCGCGAAGTGAAGCCTTTCAACTTTTCTATTAGAGTGAATCGGCGCTAGAAAGTTCTTGTAACAACATTTACCGACTCTTTTCACTTTGCCTCTTTATTTTTTCGACAGAGTTTTTCGAGTTCGATAGCTAAATATGCCAGTCCAAATCACGTCTAGGAAAAACTACTGCCAAAAACTTGTACAGCTACCATCAGTCACGTTAAGTTTCAAACATTTATTCCCAAAAAACAAAGTTCTATTCACGGTTTGCCTGTAATTGAAATAATTTTCCCTTTATCGTTGATGCTGCAGTATTAAAATGGGTCAAGGCAACTTGACTCTATCACGGTCGACCAGAGCTGGATTCAATTGCTATAGATTTTTACAGTACTAATTAGAAAGTTAATTGCGGTAGTTGTCTGTTTGTTCCCTCAGTTAGCAGAAAGCTGGGGAAGTCGGAAAGCTTTTCAGTAATTAGCTACATTTAACCCATAATCTTTTATTTTCGTGCCAGAGAATCGTTTTAGAACTTGTTCGAGTCCTTTCAACGAATACTTTCTAAGGTTTCTATGAAAGGTGGGTAAAGGAAAAGTGAAGGGAAAGAGAACGAGTCAAAGCTAGAGTCGACAAAATTGTAACAGCCTCAAACTGCGTTGCTTAGGCTTCAGCTTGACCAGTTACATATCACAGTTTCAATGTGTGCAGTATAATAATAACATACCGTGGCCATGGGAGTTATTCGACAAAAGGGCTCGAACTCAAAGCTGAAATCTGACGAATGTGAATTCGTGACATTTTAGTCCTGGGTTTGAAGTTGCGATGTTTCTATCCCCGTCGTTTGATATCGTAAAAATTTTAGGACTGATCACCTACCAAATGCCAAATGCAACTTCAAAATTTCAACCTCAAAATCAGTTCAAAATTTATCCGAATTCCAAACTGTGTGAATACTATATTAACGAAATAATCAACCTTCGGGACCATTTTTTGAATGAAATGAGAACGAGGTGAAGGTAAGTTTATCCTATTGCAAACGTGTTTTGTTTAATCTTGTTATAAAATCTGACCTGTTAGGTTGGCTGGTGCAAGTCGATACTATAGCCTTCACAAAGTCCCGTGTTGGTGCTAATGGACGTTTGAGATCAAGTTCGAGAGCAGCTCGACGTTGCGAAGGACTTGGTGAAGAGATGAAGTTCTCGATAGGTTCTCACGATCACACGATTGCCTTGTCCCTCGTCGAGGGGAATAGATAGCCGACGAGGTGATGAAGCAAGGTCTACCCAAGCCCCGGAACAATCGTTTCCTCTAGTCGAACTCGGCTGTGATCTTGAACGCGTCACAAGCATCGCAATTAGGATTAAGGATCGTCGACGAAATTGGATCCTACTTGGCGGAGCGCAAGCCGAACACGTGAAAGTACCTTTTATACCGAAGGGTTGCAGAGTCTTTCGTTTTCATCCACACGATCATAACTATGAGATAAATCCGCACCAAAAAATTGAAACAAAGAAAAATCAAAAGAAAAGAATATGCAAAACGGTAAACGATGGAACAATTTTCTCCGTGAGAGACGAGTCGAAATGGCAATGGGCCAGGGACTATTACTTCAGTATTCCAATTACTGGTTTATATACGGTTGTTTTAGGTTTACACAAATGCGGTTTCACGTTCGTGTGTTTATATAGTCCGTTGTTAGCTAGCAGGTTTGATGGAGATTCCGTAATTACTATTTCCGGATAAGGGGGAGGTAGCTAGAGGATGAATTATGCGCGATTACTCGGAATATCGTTGTCTGCTAGAGGAGTTCTAGGTAAGCTCTGGTTTCGCAGACGATGCTACGTTCGGTTCTATACTATATATATTCGAGCTAACGCATTCAGCTGGTTGCCAATAGAGTCGTTGTATCCTTTATAGACCACCTAGCTTTGAACGCGTTGGATATGGTAATCGCGAAGTAGGTACGCATTTGATGCTAGACCCAAGCGATATCTTATTACCCGGCTTTGCGGTGATAGATTAAATCTCCTTCATCACTTGATTCCAAGACGAGACTTAATTTCGTTAAGCCGGAAACAACTGTTACTGAGGGGGTGCGTTCGGTTCCCTCTACGAATTCAATTAATTAGAGGTTTCCACGACGTTGTCTCTACGTTCCCGAGTCAACGCAAACTAATCTAGAATAGTGCCTCGTATGTATACCTACTCATACATCAGGCTATCCGAACGTCGTGACTTTATTCATCGCATAAACAGATTATCCTGAAAATATCAAGGCTTCGAAAATTTCATGACGTCTACAGTAAAGGGAATGGGCTATATTACAGAATAGAAAAAGTTGACGGCGACTGAAAACGATAGATAATATACAGGGTGTCCCAGAACTAAATGTCCAAAATGAAAGGTGGCCTAGAGGAGGTCGAACTGAGTAAATTCGCCCGAAGAACGTGGGGTCTGCGAAGTCGCGTTCGCGAGATATCACAAGTTAAAAAAAAAAGTATCGCTTTGCGCCGCGTCGCGGCGGCGCAAAGCGATACTTTTTTTTTTTAACTTGTGATATCTCGCGAACGCGACTTCGCAGACCCCACGTTCTTCGGGCGAATTTACTCAGTTCGACCTCCTCTAGGCCACCTTTCATTTTGGACATTTAGTTCTGGGACACCCTGTATATCTACTTACCTACCAGGTCTGCAGGTTGCCTTTACTGAATGACGAGCGAGAGTGTCGACGATAGTATCGTTAGAAAAAAGAGTAAGTGATAGCAGTAGGTAATAAAGTATATAATACATATACAATATAACATAAAGGTGGACGCGGGAAAGACGAACGGCAAGAAAAGGACGTACGGTGAGTTAGAAAAGAAGAGTGGTCCCATTACGTTGTTGAATACCTCTTTGTTATCATTGTTGGTCTATCTGTTTGGAACAACCTCCGGACAATACACCCGCGACAGACAATAAGGTGCATTTAAATTAAAATAGCTTATATATAGACTAAATAACAAAGCTTCGAGTATATCCTATAGATGTCGCTCTCGAAATAGGCAGTCACCGAGAGAATAGGTAGGTAATCAACTTACGGCTAAGCCTAATTGAATTCTAAAGCTCTACCTTAACTTCTCTATCCATGCACCCGCGTTCCTCTCGCGTACTATCATTTTCTTCGTCATCTTCGTCTTCGTATTCGTCTTTCGATCCTCGAGACTTTAGATTCTAGCAAAGAGCCCCGTTATTAAACCCTTAACTATTAAAGGTCCTACTTCCAGCTACTGTTCTTCGCGACTTTACAGTCATCGTTGTTAATTTCCAATTTCATTAGCTGAATATTGCAGGAGGTGATGAAAAATTTATTGAAGTGCACAAGCTACAGAGTTTGCTGCAAGCTCGCGCACCAGTCGCTTCATTATAGGTATCAGCTATATAATACGCCGGAAATTTGACGTTATATTTGATAACTCTCAGAGGATAGAGTTGTGTAACAATAAGGACACGCGAAGGTCTTCACGTTTTAGACAGGATCGTGAGAGTTAATTTTTATCATCTCCTTTTTCTATTTCTTTTTCGTTTCATTTCGGTGAAACGCGAACAACCTTCATCTTAATTGGAATACGTTCCTCGGGTTCCCCGTCGTCTTGCCAGCCGTCAGTATATAGGTACAATACATTCGTAGCACGATGTCCGTTCGGCACCCTAATGAACCGAATTTGCATCGACACGCGACGTTCGATCGGGAACAAGACGCAATAAAAGTTGGATCGCGTCTCGACTCCCTTCTCGGCCAACAGGTCCAGCCCAGATTCCTGGAGAAGATTGATGCGATCGCTCAGCGGGACGTGGCCTCGTGGAGTTTCGAGTCGATGGTAATGATAATGATTCAACGGCAGCTTCGTGCAATTCGATGTCGCGTGCAGAGGACAACTGTATATACCTTATATATATATGCGAGTTAGCCTGCAGTGGCAGATCGGACCGTCCAAATCCATAATTTACCAACCTGGATGGCACTAAGGCGTGTTTCAGAGGCCAGAAAGCACACGGGGAGATACATTTGCCAATGCAACACTCACGTCACGTATCGTCGATGTAGGAAAGTCAGATGAACCCAGCCGACAAGGATTAGCGAAATTCTGATCCTCGCGTTTCTATCGCGATTCCCGATTAGAATTCATTTTGGCAGTTATGCGAGGAGACAGAAGTGTTCTCAAGGAGCTGAACAAACCACAGATAATTTCACACACGTAAACCCTAAAGGATGAACGGGATCAGGATGCGGAGTAATGAGCAGAACAATGAAATATGAAATTGGAGTCCCAAGGCTGCGAATCTCGTAGGAAAGGGGCTGAAAATAGGGTGGAATGACGGGGGCCCAGGCGCGGGCGTGTCAATAACGGGAGCCTCGTTACCCCGCGATAAACCCAAACCAACAAAGCGGATACTGGCTGCTGCAGGCAGCGGGTACTGGTGGCTGTATGCGCGGGGCATAATTAAGCGAGAATTCAAACACTGCAATCAGGACTGCCTACAAAGATACACGAAGCCGTCATATTGCAATATCCGTTACGTTTCCGGCACACTCGGTGTCGCCCTGCTTTTCTCTGTTTCATCTCTTTGCCCGTAATAACTGCATCTACTCATTTTCACCCTCTTTGTGGTTTCCCTTCGCCATCCCCGCCCTTTGTTACCAGGACCACGTAATTTGAATCCAGAGACATTTCGGCACCACTGAAACGTATGTACGTATACCTATTATACATACCTATGTTTATATCTGTACGAAAAAAACGTTTTATAGTCATGATCAGCATGTCAATTATGCATGAATCTTCGTCCCATTTTCTCGACGAAAGTTACACTTTTTTGATTTTGTTTGACAACGAATATACTGATATTTTTTTAAATACCACCGAAAAGTTACGCGCCTCGTTAGCTCGGTTAAAAAATGATAACGGTCGTGGTTTTAGCCACGGATTATATAACCATTTCCATACTATTGTAAATAACTTTGTAAATTTTCTGAAACTGTATAATGTGTGCTGAAATAAAGGGTATTGTAAACTGGAAATTACAAATTTCTGTGTAGAATGTACGATGAATTGTTGAACATAAACTCGAAATCCACTGCAGCATTATAATTTCGGGATCCAATATTTCACAATGAAATAATCTGCTCGTATGCGAAGAAAATATTTCACCGTTTTTTTGAACCAAGATATTCAATTTATGCCCGTGACTGCAATCTACGAAACGATATACCTATCGAATAAATTATGATAAATTATCTCGCTTTTCATCCCGGTCGCACAGCGTCATATCGACGTTATATCACTCTAGAAATTTCACGGGAAATTACGTGAAAGCTTGATGTTTGCAATAGCCGATTCGGGTGTATCGATTAAAGCATAAAACGCAATACGCAATGCGTGTTAATCAACTGACAGTCTGTCACAGGCAGGTATACTATCGAAGCGGTGATTGCGTTGTAACTGGACTTACATAGGAAAATTTAGTGGATTTATTACAACGAGCTTTCAGTGTAAAGCGAGGTTATTTTGCAGGTACAGATATACCTACGCGGTTGTATGTATGTACGTATGTACATACTTCATCATAAATATTTACTTGCTACTATCGGTATAATACATCCTTTATAATTAATCTACGAGCCCGCAACGTAACATTGATAGCGCTACGTATCGATCCATCACTTCTATTGACAGCAGCGCCTGTATTGGTACAACTGGGTCCCATCCGTCAGCTAGCTGTCGCACCCATGTATGACGTATCCCTTATTAACTTCGCGTACGAGGTGTACTCGGCAGAGAATAACTTGTTTTTGTTGATAATTGTAAAACTTTGTGAAATAATATTAGTATCGTGCGAGGTAGGGTACAATGGTATAGGGTAGGGTGTGTTTTGCTCTTATCCAAAGTCTAGACAACAGTCTAATGCACCATCGCAGTCGAGCGAAAATTTAATCATGTATGTACGTTAAAGCTCCGATTTTCAGGCTTTGTTGCCGTTTGCGAATGAGTATACGTTGAACGATTAATTTATAAAAACTAATTATACCAATACTAGAAAAATCGAAAATATTGTTAAATAAATTAACACGCAGCTCGCGGGTGAGCGTTAGTGATTAGTAGATTTTTTTTTTTTTTATCCTTAATGAAAAATGTTGATTTTCAACTGTTGGAACCACGTCATATTTTAAAAAGCTTCCAGCTGGCTTACCGTAAATAAAAAAAACAAAGCCTTAGTACTAAATAAACGAGGCGTCGTGTAGCCTCGGTTGTTCTCGGACGGTGCAGCTTTTTACCGTGAATATTTTTTTCGAGGAGAAGAAAAAAAAAGAAATAAAAAATAAAAAACAAGAAGAAGTAGAAGAAAAATAAAAAAAATTTCCAGATCCCGCGACTCAACTCTCAGAACGTGGAATCAATCGGCCGCACTCGAATTGTCAAGATTTTCATTACGGTACGAAATGGAAAATAAAAATAAAAATAGGAAAAAAAATTTACAAAAAAACGAGGTCTCGAAGCTGTAGTAACACTTGTGAAATCTAATTAGCTCGGTATATCGTACACATACAAAATTTCAAACAGATCTGAAACGAAGCAGGAATGCGTGGAGCAGAATTCTAATCAACTCATTGAGAATTCGTCTGGAACCACACCGTGGCGCTGCGCCATAAGCATAACTCAATGCCACGTCTAATTGTTATCTGAAGAAATAAGCTTTGCTACGTTTGGCTCGATGTTGGAATTGTGTGAAAAACTAAATCCATAACTGAGCGAGAAATTAATCCCTCTTCTTATAATTTCTACATAAGCTGCATCATAGTTCGTTGCTAAAGGTAACGTGGTGTGAAATTTTCTTGAGCATTTTCCAGCCTTCGGATAGTCAATGGAAATAACCGACGTCATATTTTTCGTATTTATAATCGTTGATATGAAAGGCGAGTTTCGATGTCACGAAGTGTTTCATTGATGGGGGATGAAAAAGGGCGTCGAGTATTTAGTGTGTCGAGTAAATTGTTCCAGGTATTTGTATGAGAAGCTATTTAATGAAGTAGTGCAAGAGTTCTGGACACCTGCTTTTAACGAATGCATTTCTAGGAGGAATTTATCACTTTTGCTTTAACAACTTTCCACAGGAGTATAATTTATGATTCCCGACGATAAATCGGCCAACTTTTACTCACTTGGAAGGCCAACTTCCGGTACTGTAATTCAAAGTCCTTTCACGTACGCAAATCCACGGAACCCCGGTCCTGGTGGCATATTTTTCATCCCCCCCCCCCCCCCCTCCCCCCGACACTGCAGTGATCATCTCCGCATGGGTACATTTATCAACGGTTATTCCGTGCGTTATTTTTTTCAAATCTTTCCTTTTATTTTTCACTCTTAATTCGCTAAAAACCAGCCGAGGCTAACGAAATTGAACCGATAAAAGTTTCGCTAGAATTCAGGTTATTTTATTAGCCATCCAAGATCGTTAATCTTTCTCATCAACAACTCGAGAAAGAAACGCTTGATGATCTCGTTGAAGATTTTCATCGAGAAACTGGTAGTTAGTAATATCGAGAACGACTAGGCACTACAAAAGTTAATTAAGAGTCGCTCTTGAATGAAATAAATCTTGAACTAACGGGAAGTAATATATTTTTCCATCGTCGATGAGTAAACTTTGAAAAGCTTCGTTGTAGCCTGAAGCGATTTTCCGAGCCTTAAAACAAACTTGTAAATATAATTACTCCGTTACCATGACATTTTTCTCTTCCCTTACGGGAGCACGTGCCTGTAGACGAGGATTGTTTATATTTACGTCCCCCTCGGCGATGTGTACGAACAGAGGTGAAGCTCGTGTAAAAGCCAGCCCGCGGTGTATATATGCACCTGAATACCCCCGACGGAGTTTGCGCGAAGGTGTTCGTCCGTTATGAGCGTCAGAGAATTCATTTCCGTTGTCTGTTTTAATGAAAATTCGCTTTTTATTCACTATGTGCAGAACAGCTGCAAACTCTGGTATGTATGTACTCATTGTCTCCTACTATTACGCTGGTGAACATTTTTTTTTTCTTTCTTTCTTTCTTTCTTTCTTTCTTTCTTTCTTTCTTTTCTTTCTTTCGCTACATTCATCCGAAGTACGCGTTTGTGCGAATGTATATAGTTTTTCGAATCCTTTATCCGAAATGAAAAGAGAAAACTCTCTAACAATTAATTCTAAAAGAAATACTGTGCTACCGCACACCAACAACCGTTTCAAAAGCTTCACCTGTCGGCTGCCAATGGCCACAATCGGTTTGCAGAGCTTGAACCCCAGGCTGTTTGTTTCATTAAAATGTGAAAATCCGAGGATTAAGTAATGAAGGAAGGGTTGATCCAAAAATAAGCCCCAGAATTTGATATCACAGTCGTATTGTATTATGGGAAGGTATATGACACGCGGATCTCTGATTTACAACGTTGCGTGGTTATAATTGAAAACTAACTATACGGGCTAATTTTCAGTACTAAACATTTTCCTGGAACGTGGACGTCTAATCTTTCCTTTCGCCTAATAGCACCGCTTTGCATGATGTCGTCGTCCCTATGACGTAACGTCGGGAGTGCACTTTGCACGGAACGTGAGCTTCGCAGCTATAGCTTGTTACAAGATATAGGTACATGTACCTACCCAGGACGATTCTCGCCTTGGAAGTCAGTGCAGAGTACGAAGTTTAACGTGACCCGAAGCGACATGACGGCGAGGAACCATTTATTTTTCTTTAAAAGAACCCAGCAGAAGCCACGTATTACGAATTCGTTACGGAGTTTACGAGCTACCAGATCATGTCGCTGTACCATCCTGCGGTGCAAACTAATACGCGTACCTTCATCTACAGTAAAGAACTGCGCTGGGTCTCTCTCGTACCTTCTCTTGGTTTACTGGCTTTCTTATACCTAGCCGAAGGAGGAACAGGCGTTACACTATGGAGGAAATATAAAATAACGCATATTAGCATGGATTACATGAGGCAGCTAAGTTTTACGATCGACCGAGTTGCTGGTGCTTCAAGATATACGATACAGCGTAAGCTATGCAAGGCAAGGTATGCCAGGACAAGACAAGACAAGGCAAGGAAAGGCAAGGAAAGGAAAGGAAAGGAAAGGCAAGGCAAGGTGAACCGGGTGCGGGATAACATCCTAGTGAAAATAAGACGCTGCGCAGCACTCCTGGTGAACCTGCAAGCCCGCTATCCTGTCCACGCCAACGTTACTGCGAGGTTCATAATCCTTACCGAGCTTCGTAATATTACATGAAATTGCTTCTTGGCCTCCTGGGTCTAGCCTGGTATACGTTACACCGGTTCACCCATTTCTCTTCTAATTTTCCCCAAGAGCGGAGTCGTGCCCCTAGATATGGTTTTTTGCGAACATTTTACTCGTCCTTTTTTAGAAACTACTTTTCAGCCTTTTACCCCGGCGTCTACTAACCGGATTCACAACGCGCACACGACTTCATTGCATTTGAATAGCATTCAGATGCATAAATCATCGAACAATCCAATTCAAGTCGCAGCTATTTCGATGAGAGTTCGTACGTAGGTAGGTGGGTATAGTGCATTTGGACGACCTCAAAGTAGTTGCATTGTTGCATACGTATTGGTGCAGGTCAAGACGATCGAAGTAGCGAGCGAGGAAATAAGAAGAGATGAAATATACATACATGCACGAGGAGATTTATTCATCGAAGAGTTTAAACTTCGTGGAATAGAAGCTACGGAAAGAGAAAAAGCACTCCCAATATTTGGGATTTATAACTCCTCGTAAATCGGTTGGCTTCTGCACCTAATACCAACGGTCGTCCGTTTACTCGGACGGTTAGCCGGTGTCGCGAAGCCATGCAGTATTTTATTTAGGTAACAAATCTTCTGGGTTCTTTTTTCACTTATTTTTATTTTATTCATTTAGTCGTACAGCCAGGGAAAATATATTCTACTGAATAAAGGACGAATAACCAACGAGTACGAATAGATCGATCCATGGCCGGATCGTGTTGGAAATAAATCGAGATACCAGGGCGATAATTTCTCTTCAAGTTTAACAAAGAGTCTGAACGGTTTCCGGATTGGAAGTGCTAAAAATTAAACACAAATACCAAGTACCAAATCTGTTTTATTTCTATTGAGCATTTCCTTCGTCTCATTGTCAGTTGGATGAAGTGCAACCGCCGGTGCATTAAATGTGTGTGCATATACGCGAGCAGCTGTCTCGTGCAGACCGATAAATTCATGTAATCGCGTATTTTAACGCAATCAGACTATGCGGAGTCAAGAGAGCGGCGGTCTTCCCGGAAATATGGTTCCTTCGGGACATCTCTTCCCCACCTCCAGACTGTTCTCGGAGTCCCGCGATCTCTCTTACCTCTTACCTCTTCGAGCTCAGGCAATATCTCCGCCCGGAGCCAGTACCACCCACTAACCACCCCAGAGCTGCTCTCGAGCAACCCGCCTTCCTGTATTTTAATGGTTGCCCGTAAAATACGCGAAATTAAAAATTCATACTCGCAGAATTTAAAGGTTAGTACCGACTGTATCTTGCTTGCAGGATAACCCCGCCTACCGCCTTACTTCTTTCGTCCTTTTACCCTCTCCTGCACCCTGTCTACCTGCCCGCCTGGTACCCTGGAGATGCCTTTTTACGAGGCGCTTTTTCAACGTGGAACTTACGATCGCAGGGCGGAAGCCGGTTACCGGAAACTCTAACCCACGGTACGAAAGAGATCCTGCCAAGGATATTCCGAGAAAGTCTTTTATCCACCTCCACGGCTTGTTTATTCTTAATATATATTGAGATTTGTCTACAGATGCTGGTGACGTGGTGTTTAAATGATCAGTCGTCGGTCATCATGCGGTCATGTTATTGGGAATCAGTTGGAGTTAGACCCGTTGAATAAATGTATATTCCGCACGTTATCAGCTACGTAATTCAGAGACCTGGAGGATCCGAATATATTTTTTACACAGGGATTTCCTATATTTTATTGACAATGTCGTTTATCTCGTATCCCCGACCCGGGCGCACCGCACCGTGGACCCTTCTAATCTACGACAAGCAGACCTGAAGGGTCGAGTATTTTAGCATGCAAAACGTCTTTTGCTGGATTTAATATGACTCATACGTGGCGTAAGAAATGGGGGTAGGTATAAACGTACAAACATTTTTCAGATTTTCCGGACCCACCAGGTCCGCAAGCTCCCCATCTATCGAAGCGTAAGATACCAAGTTTACGAGACACTTTAGCGGTGGCAACCCGCGTACAGAATGACAGACCAGAAGACAGACACTCGACTGTTCCACCATCGAGTACCTGCCAACATGACAAACATTCGTAGATCCAAAACGAAGAGAATTTTAGAGACAATTCGCGTAAGAATAGCTGGCTGGCAAGTGATCTATTGAATTTGAAATTAGGTAACAAGACTTTGATATTATGTGTATTTTGAGTTATCGACTAACCGTCGAAGTGTCCATACAGCGTAGATCGATGTGGAAGTACAGCCGTTCAACCGCAGAGGCTGAGTTACGGCGTTCGTAATACGAGAATCTGCATAACGGGTGAAGGAAGATTATTATTATCATCATTATCGCGGTTCCAATACACCAAATCCGGGATTATGATTGCGAGCCTAGGTTTGATCCTGTCGGATCGAAGTAGGTTCGACCTACAGACTATATACACGTACAATAGGACACAGGTGGCCTAGTAGGCCGCAGGGTTGTTGCTACGTTAGTAATTACATTTCCACCCACGACTGCGATTCTATATAATACGCGGTAATCGTAATTGTAATCGTTGCAAATTGACGTTATGGAGATTTTCGAATAAGGAACCCTGCAGACATGGGTTGAAAATTCCGCTGCACGTTTAATTCCCCTTTCTGTATGCAGTCTACCTGGAAAGATAATAAAACACTACACTGCAAAGTCCACACACTGGTTCGTGTGCAATAATTATTACCGTTTCGCAAACGAACTTGCTGGCTCCGGCAATCGTGTGCGCGAATTAAATTCGCTACACCGGTGCAGGTTCGCTGCAGCAGAGGTAGCACAACTGCGACGCCGAAGAAGGTTGGAGGTATATAGTATAGTTTTCACCCCCTGGTGCCGTCACCGGGTGCTAGGGGTAACGTACGACTCCCCCGGGCGACGGGGTATAGTCGTGGAACCCGCCCTGCAATGCAGTCTGCACATCTTCCCTTCTTCATTAGCGAAAGTATCATTATTATTATCATCATTATTACTGCTGTTAGATATGCAGTATATATACATTCGCGAATCGTCGCAGGAAATAGTCGTCGAATGGTTAGAGATTTAACAATATTTAATTGGTGAGTTCGGATTAACTGGCCGCGATATAATCTCACCTCTTGCATAACGCTTCTTCTTTTCCAAATCTCTCTATTGCACATTGTAAATATATACCTACGCTCAAACTTATGTGAATAACATATTACGGGTCATGTATGCAGCTGTTTAAAACCCAAGCGGCCGGTTTCGCTTTGTATATAGTTTCGTAGTGAGGTGGTGGTCCGGAAATTGATGGTTCGATTTCTTTGCTTTACACTCGATAAAACAGTCATCACCAGCTCCCATCACGTATGTATGTGTATATCGTACGTACCTACACCAACATCTTTAGTATCGTAATATGCAGCCCGGTGATTTAAATATGAGTCAAAATCTATATCTGGTTGGGTATATACGTTGTATACACTGGGCACACGTACGGCTGTAGACATGCACAGACACGAAGCCCGGTGGAACGATCAGACCTATACACACTGAGATCTAAATTGTACGCGTACCTTGGTCTGATCCCAAATCAACGGATCCAATTTAGACTCGACGCCAATCGTATCCAGCCCCTCTTTACCCTTCATTTACCCGTGACGGAGCACAATACCGTCTACTAGCAATGCGAACGTGAGGCCAGTAACGACGCATTACCTTATATATCCATTTGCCGACGAATAAACGGTAACGAGGTGGCACCCCGGCCCGTCAACCATGCCAAGGGATATCGAGGGTGAACAGTGGATTAGTGGTTGGGCGGCGCGGCGAACCGGATGCTGACAAGGAGGTTGACGTGTGAGAAACTGTGTCAAGTATACTGACTCTCATTTCCTCATACGATTTCACGTACTACTGTATAGCTATTCTTTGATCACAGCAGGCGGTTCAATGGACTCGCTGAAACACACTGTCGAATTCAAAGACGAGGGAATACCGTTTACCCTACCGCAAACGAGCCGAAACTATGTGTAAGATTGGTATTGTATCAAGTTGCAGTCGAAATTCGCCTTGGCAAATCGTAGGAATTGCGAATGATAGAAACAATGAACAAGGGAGGAATACGAAGGAAAAATCGAAGGAATACTCATGGGATGTTTAGCAATGGATACGAATATTCATTATCCGATGCGTTCAACGAGGTTCGCGAGACGCTTGTTAAACTCCAAGGCTGGTGAATGACCTTTTGACCCAATCCGATCGACCGTAGAATGATCGGTATGGAGGGTTACTGGCTGCGTCATCAGAGTCTGTGTTGTACAGAGTTGTATCACATCATAGCATTTCTATATCAATTTAGCGCGTCAAGGTGCACTGCAGATGTCCCGGAATTAATTATTCGCAGGAGTTAATTGCAGATAGTCGTTGCCACGAACCGAAAGCTACAGCCATCTCTATTTGCTTCCATATTGCAATATATTATATAAATACCAGCCATATCCAATTTGGAATTGAGATGGCTAAATAATAAAATTTACATTGCACAGTAGCTTCCATGCCAGCTATGAAACCGCAAATTTTGAAAGCTCTCAGCAGTTCGCATACTTCCAATCCGTTTCGCTTTACATAGGAACGTATCGACAATAACCCGATACACAATAGTTCCGCATTGAGTTACAGGTTTCTAGTTTCCGGAATCGAGGTTTATAACGAAGCGTAGAAAGTATAAAGAAAAGAAAGAGCAAAAACGTTTTCTTTTTTTTATTCCTGACGAGGCGGTGATTTGCACCTTGGCCTTGGCGTATCCAATTATCAGTGTAAGCCTTTCTATCTTCTGATCGATAAGTCATTTGTCAATCACTGCCGATTGCTGTAACTGAGGAAGCCTTCGACTAACAATGAAAATTTTTTAATTGGAAAGATATGGCTATGTGATCGCGAAATGATAACGTAGCCGCCGAAATTCTGACACTGATGAAGATCATCTAGCGTGAGGTGGTAGCTACAGGTGACGGATAAGGGGTCGATCAAAACTGTGCTTTGTAATATTTAGGGTTGATCGATCGAGTCAGAAATATACCTATAATTCTTGGCACAGAATGAGGTAAAACCTGAGTACCTGTATCCTTCCGATTTAAGTAATAGATAATCCTGAGCCAGCCTAGGGGGATTAGTATGGTAAATTCATCTACGTTTTAGCTAACAAATCACCTGCAGACAGTAATCCATCTTTCTATTCTTGACTGATAACCGTGGCTCCGAAAACTGACTCGGTATTTTATAACTACTTTTAGATTATGGTCGCTCGAAAGTACCTACCTACCTACCCGTCTACCTGCCTACACCTACCCTCGCTGATGTTTTATGTAGGATGTACATAATGCGAATACTTTTTTTTTCTGCCAGACTTTCGAAAGCCCAAAGTTTCAACGGCAGTATGATATTAATTTTAAATGATACTTGGGGACAATGGGTTTCTAAATGCTAAAACTCTTCGGGAAGAGAGTTTGTAGGGGTGTAAGAGTAACGTTGTTACTTTGAAGAATTAGTGGAAGGGGTTTGTTACCCTGTACGTATACGAAAGCCGGTTGTCATAGGGTTGAACACATCTCGGGCGAGACACCGACTTAAGCGACCAAGTTTACTTAAAACAAGGCGGCTTGTTTGGAGGGGCTTATTTGACGGATGCCTGGGGTTAGAGTGATATTTACCGCACGTGCTCGGGAAGTGAAGACGATGTCGCCTTCTCCTCCATCTCCGCAGGCTTTGAGACGGTGGCTCAACATCGACGCGTCACGGGAATTAATGGGGTTTGCTTTGTGCTTAAGGAAATTACGAAAAGACTTTTTCCGAAGTCCCAAATCGATAAGCCCGAGCCTAACTCTCCTCTGTAATATCGCCAGGTTCGCTTCCTCGCGAATACTGATCGCCATCCTTTGAAGGTTTCTTTCTACTGTTATAAGATCTGGTCCCCCGTACGAATTGTCCCGAGCGACAAATTGAAGATAGAGTAAAAGAGAGGGCTGGGAGAGCTAGGGGCTGCGGAGAAAGCAAAATGAGAAAATAGAATCGGTAAGGTCGATGAGATCGGTTCAGGGAATAATTCCTACCTCTCATATCAAATGAAATCACGTATTCTATTACCGGGCGGCGATACACTTAGATAAAATATTAAATCTGGCCACTGAACCGAGCTGGTGCAATCGAGACATAAATACGTAAAAAGGTTTCTGATTATATCTAATTTCGCAATATAGAGAAAAAAAAGCGTCGCAGAACAAACCTCCCTCGTGACTCCTTGAGCCAATACGTGTACCTACCGGTGACGCTAAGCCACCACGAAACAAATAAGTAAATAACCACAAAGTGATTGTTATCCGTTCCCATCCGTTGCCTGGATTGATTGGCAATTCGTCGAGCCGATCGTAGACATGGTTATATTCAGATCGAATAAATGTTTAACAATCACGTGATTTAAAACAGAGATGCGTGACTCGGAGGATGTAGCGATATACTAATACGTATGGTTGCCCTAAGAAAAAAACCATACTATCAAATTTCTCAGTTGTTCCAAGAACGTCAATTACCCAGAGTATATATACCTATACCCGATCTTATTTTCGTCATTCTCTGACTGCGAAAGCGATCTTAATTTTGTACTAAATTTAGTTCACCCTCTGCTTCACCGTGGACTTAGTGGCTTCTTTGAGTGTAGCTAAGTAAACGAGGACTCGTTAAGAATAATGTTTTCTTTAGCGTCATCTGCGCGCAATTGAGTCCGTCGTTAATAACGCCTGGGCAAAGACTCCTCAGCGTCCTGGACGCGATGTCGAATAAAACTTGATGGTCACTGCGGAGAACCACGTGCTCAAATCGCAAATAAAATAGAACCATAAATTCTTTTTAATTCGTACAACGAATCGTTGTACGAACCCAAGTCACCTTATACTATAATTTTTACTTTAACATATTGCGGTGACATTGTCTATACTTGTGCTTCGATCTTAGCCACAGATTCCGAAGGTAACCCAACCTCGCTTCTTTTCACGGTACGACGTCAATCTAGTCGGAGGATCACGCGAGGACCACAGGAGTAGCGCTATTTCTAGAAGCAAAAACATTTTGTAATGCGATAGCGCACACATCGATTTCTACTTACGTCCTCATATCCTCTGTTTGACCTGTTTCTACGTCTTGTGCGCAGGCTCAAGTTCCGAGGAACCCTTATTTTCTCTTCCGTTTTTTAAAAGGCCCCAAGACGGATTCCTTATGATTCATGATCGGCATTTGTTGAGAGAAGCCTTTCTCGAGGGGTGGGAAAAGGGTCGGTGAAAAAAAAAGGCTAACGGGGTACAGACATCGATATTTTTCTTTTCAATGCTGTTTATTGATCACTCGTATGCATGGAGAAGCTATCGCATTAAAATTAGAAGTAATAGTAAATCTATGTATTCTCATCAATGAGACGTCATTTTAGTCCCTTGACGAATCACAACGAAGTGGTTGAGTCTCGGTCCAACGCAGATGCTGAAAAGCTGGTCTCTGTTTGTTTGAACAATATGCTGTACAAGATAAGTATCGGAATTTTCCGTTATTTAAAAAATTTCAGAAGGGTACAAAAGTCTAAAAATTTCAAAAGGTAGTTTCATTTCCAAACAAAACTGGATAGATGATACATTATTACAAAAGCACCGATACCCATTCTATGGAGCATCGTTTAGGGAAATGAAAAAGCACCTAATAACCTGCAATAGACGAACCAGTGCAAAGTGACTAGATCCCTCTTCGCAAAGTGATGCTTGAATCAGAATCGATAAACTTAACCCAGTAATCAGCAGGTAAAATGAAAGAAATAAGAAAAAAAAATAGGTAATGGGTACTCAACCCTGGAAAAAGCATGATATAGCTGGGAAAGAGCTACTCGGCAGATCCGTGGTTTGATCGAAGTTTAAAAATAAGACATTGGATTAAGGATCTTGTTACTTTTCCATCAGCCATCTTATCGGTCTGCCTCCTTCATAAATATGTGATCCAGTCGAACGTTGTGGTTCACGTGTTATAGTTGGATGAGCTGGCAGGGTGGAGGATATCCATCGTGCCTACCTTCTTAACAGGAATATGAAGAGGAGAGTGGTGTGGCCGCCTACCCCGTTGGAATATTCGATATCCTATAATCAGATGCTTGCCTAACTTGTTTACATGCATACCATGCGATACGAAACCCCCCTTCCACATTTTCCCTCCAGTTCTTCCCCACGTTTGACGCGCCCCTACTACTCACCCTCGAGATCTTCCCCCCGATTATATACGTTACCCAAATTCATTCCCCTATCTAAATCTTATCCGGTGGTGATCTTTAGCGTAGCTTACCACCGACTGCATATACGATATAGGCTCGCGTGTTCGTTGTCGCATTCGGACAGCTCACCGTAAAGAGAATTGTATATTTCCAACTCTGAGCGTCCCGTGGTCACAGAACCCCTCCGAGGCAGCGTTATAAAGAGTTTATCCGTCCGGTCGGACCTCCAGATGCTAAGATTCCCTTGTACAACGTATTTCACGAGAGGCTCTCAATTAACGTTGAAAAAATGCAAAACGTGGTAAAGAGAAAAAAAAAAGATATCGAAAAGGGAAGAAAAAAAAAAAAAGAAAACGAGCTTGTCCTGACTGTCCCGAGATGCCAAAATCCCCACGGGGTTGCTGGATGCGTAGGGCAGTCATTATAAAGCTATTACCAGAGGCCGGTCTCGCGAAAAAATACTGCGTGAAATTCTCCGCGCATATTCATGAGCTGACTTCGTAATATATTCGGATTATTTGAATAAGAAGGCTCCATAGGTGCCTACGTTATAATTTCCAAAAGCTTGGTCCCTCTGCCAAAGTGGTCGGACCTGTTTCATGGACCCAACACGACTGCAGGGTTTATATACGTATATATACTGATACCCTTTCAAGTCATCGAGACGGCGAGACCGGAAGGTTTTATTCGCGCCGAATCTCATTCTTTGTAACATCAGTGACTATTTTAACTGTAAAGCTCTCGTATTCAATGAATTTTCACCAGCAGGACAGTGATCTCAGATCCGTATCGATACTGATGTGGTCTAGCGAAGGTATATCTATACGAGCATCTTACTCAAATTAAAAAGCCCAATTTTTTTGGTTTGCTAAGTGAAATATTTGATTTTCCCTTGTTAAAATCTTGTACAAGTGTCGGTTGAAAATTCCTTTCTCACTGATTGTGGGTGTACGTTGAAGAAAACGTGCTTAGGGATCCAGGCAATCAAGAAGATCTCCCCGAGTTCGCGGTTCGCGGTAATTTAAAGCAAGTAAAACTTGGCTTTCGACGCGGGTGACAGCTTGAAGAAACATCGAAACTTTTCCGCTCACATAAGAGAAGAAGCGGAGTAAAACTTGCAACGACCAATGTACCAGTTATCCTCCTCTCATTTCCACACATAGTCTCTACTACGTTGACCGAACCCGCGTACAACCCGACCAAACTTCAAGTAATAACTCATAGCTAGCTCGTGTTTACTTTAAAACAGCTCTCGACATGGATATGTATACACTATTCACGTATATACATATACACGTACGTATATATGTACATACATACGTACGTACACAGCACATAACGCTCTATACTCGATATATATATAGCGTAGAAATAATATTCAATATTGATTTAACAAGATTTGAAGGAGTTACGAGCCGGTGGTAGGTATGTCAATGGAGGTGATTTGTCAACGTCTTGGTCATGGCTCGGTGGTGGTCATGTTTGCAGTAAGGTTATAATACAGGCATGTATACGTGTAGTATAGGGTCCATGAATGGGTGTGGTCCGATTCTCGACCTATTACGTGTGATTAAGGATAGCGTGGCTATTCGGTGAGAATTAATTAGCTAATGGGTTTTACTAAGGGTTGCTAATTACTGTCGCGAACTCTCGCATTAATGAGAGAGTCGCATAGGTTCAGTTGCGTTTTGTTTCATCAGCCCAACGCCGAATCCCGGTCGCATTAATCTGGCATCTTGTACTAAAACGTCCTTTCTTGTTCTTCAACTCGCGTGTCACAAAGCGAGGAAAACTTCCGACGAAGTCTTTCGAATACTTTATCGCAAAATTGCTTCGTATAAAGTGGATATTTTCCCACCACTGAGGAAAAACGGTCGTCTCAGCATTCCCTAATGGTTGAATCGTTAGATTTAGGACTGGGGTGAACTTCAGTACCATTATGCCCTAATATCTGTGATGTAAAGTGGAAGTGGGTTCTTGTTATTATCTTTCCTTTTTTTTTTCTTTTATCTCTTTTTCAGTTTTCAAATATTTTTATCCCACCATCGCCGTTTTTCATCCGATAGGTGATAATCCCAAATCTTCGGATCTTGTATATTTCTCGTTTGTATTTCTAACGCCTTACTGTTCATAAATATTTGATATAGATAACATATCGTGAGACAACAGCAACGTTATAGAATCAGGGCTAACATCGATAGTCTTTTCATGGATAAAACTATTAATAAATCCGGAGGTGTGAATCGATAGTCGATTCTCACTGTTCCTAAACAAAAAAAAAAACAACAAGCAGAGAAAGAACGTTATACTAGTTTGCGTGGGATAAAATTCTATGTATTATATCACTTCGCTACCGTTTGCTGCGCCTACGGCATATAACCGTGATGAAATTGCGTTATCGATCGATATATAATATGCCGGCAGCGATAATAGTCGCCGAGTAGATATGGAAAGCGAGAATAATTCGGTAAAAGGATCACACCACGAACCAGTTACCCGATGGATATTAATTATCAGATTTCTTTTTCTCTTTTTCTACGGCACACTCAATTAAAATTCTCCGTGTCGTACCTGTGGGCACTCTCCTGCACCAGCACGAGCTGTTCAATTTTTTCCTTTTCGTTTTTTTTTTTTTTTTTTGTTCCTAGTTTTTTTATTTTTTAGTTTTTATTTTTAGGTTTATTTTCATCTCCTACTCTTTTATGTCGGTGAACTGCAACGTACGTTACCTTTCATCAGGGCTCCAGTATTCATTACATGTTTTGAAACCCGCCCAATGCCCATACTGGAATATGTATACACATTCATGCGTGCACCAGAAGAGTATAATATTCTGAATCAGCCACAGGCCCATAGAATTCTTACTATGGACACACTCGGTTATATACGTTATGTATTTCGCGTGCACCCGGATGAAATCATTCTCTTTATGGACCCATTTATTAGGTATTATAACCTCATGTTCATGGTAAAACTTGTTTTCCGGGATCAAAATAGTGTATCATCACCTAGAGAGCTGCGGTGGTCATCGCATTATTTTAGTCCAAAAATTTATCCCTTGTAATATCTAGTGGCACGTGGCCGAAGCCGTAAGGTACCAACGCGTGCCGAAGGTACGATTCTAAGTCAAAATCTAATCGGCTTCGTCGGGTCCCGGCAAAGGGAACGAGTTGGAAAGCGATACCCGTATACCTGAAGGGAATCCGTAGCACAACGTGGCCGTGGTGACGGCCAAAGGCCAGGGTGAAAAGAGAAGAGAAGGTGCTGGCGCTCGACCGCGGTGTCCTGTTTCATTTACTTACGCCTCGTCTGTCCGCCCCTTTCTCCGTTCGTTCGAATGATCTCGCAAAGTGTGAGACCTCGTCCTGTCCTTGGACCTCGGCCACGCCTTTGCGGAAGGGATTTAACCGGGAGATGATGATGGTCGGCGATGGACGGCGTGAGAATGTGGCCGCACCGTGTCGCGGACTTTATGTAATTAATCGCTTGTTGAACAACATTGATCTTACCTCCAGCTATGCGACAAGATTACTTCTAAGGCATAGCTGGAGTCGCTCCTGAAAACATTCCGATTTCTATATTGGCTTCGATTAATTTGCGCAAAGGACAATTAGCTTGATTACTCGATCTGCATCTAATCCTTTTTTCCTTAAGAATTTGGATCAATCGCGGTAAGGCTGACAATGAGTAATGGCAACGTAGTAAATGGTCGCGGTATAAACGGGACATTATCATCCTGCCCTTTGGTATATGACCGCGGATAAGAGTTCGCTTTTCGTTATAACAGGTATAAAGCGAGGTAATATCTCTCAGAAGCATCAATAAGCGAAAATATTATCATAGCCCGATAAAATATTGAAATAAACTGTCGGAATGAGCTCTTAAACTGTAGCAGTTCGAGCAAGACCAAGAACCCCGTGCGCCGTGTATGCGAGGCTTTAACTTTTAGTACTGCACCGGGAAACCGAGATACGTAGAGTAAATATGCGAGAACCCAAATTACCGAATGAATCGCATCTCGAATTGCTGCACGGTGGTGGTATTATAAAGGAACCGGAAGTTTCCCCCTTCACCTTCGGGAAACCCATATGTGAGACTACAAGATAAACGAAACCAAAATATTAGGACAAGTTTGACAAAGAAACCATTGAATTCATACTAAGGAAATATATAGGCATCGGGTATACTCTCGATAAAAATTTACTCCCTTTACGTTCGTCGAATATTACTCGTCATTCGGTGAGTCGATATTCTCGAAAAATGTGTCACGTCGTGTGCGGATGTATGTGAATACGTACGACTATCTCTTTTTTGCATTTAAATAGGCAGTTGCGTGCAATAGGTTTGAGAACTGGTGAGATTGGTAAAAGCGAATGAACCTTTTACACCCATGCAGTCTTAACAGCTGACGACGGATTCTGGAAACGGAGCAACGCGTTTATTGGTTGATCTTTACGATCTCTTTCATTGCCATAGCTAGAGCCGGTGAGAGTTCAGTAGGAAAATAAAATGAACGTAAACTGGTTACTTTGCTTCGTTTACGTCACTGAGGTATAACACTGGCAGCCCACATGATAGCATGCAAACGCAAACTGTACTGAGTTGAACCGCGTATATACGCTTATACGACGATAGTATAAAACCAGAACACTTCCTTGATCGTTGCAGTTCTCGTTAGTCTACCCAACTGCCCTGTTAAATGACGGTGGAAATTCTCGCGGCAAAGTGGTCATACAGAGTATACCCAGGTACTTTTGTGGACACTTTGATTGCCCACAAATATCTATATATATATACACTTATAGCGTAAAAGTTTTGCCAGGAACTGTACTATAACCGAGGCAGAATGGAACGAGGAGCATCAGACCGCACAATACGTGGTGGGTATATGATTTCAAAGATGGAATAAAAGCAAGCAGAAATACAGAGCTATTCCGCTTCCAGTGGGTATAGGGAACGTGTGGAAAGCCGTTGTAAGATGAGACTTGCACGGTTAGGCTCAGCGGGATGGTGTATACGTATAGGTATGTACACATCCACGTTATACGTGGTGCTAGCGAGTGGTGTTGTGGCGGGTACTTGTCCTCTCTCCTCGAGAATCCGGTAGAAGAAGATTGAGCGCGTTGTAACACAAAGTACCAGAAATTTGATCCATGAGAAGGGTTTAGGTAATATTTTGACAAATGTCTTCCGTACTCCATTTCCACAGTGGATATCTGTTTTCCTTGGTAGGTATATATCCGCCGCCGCGTTTCCATTTTCATTTTAGTATGGTATTATATATTATATATGGATTTCTTTCGATGAAAGGTTTTTAAATCAATTCGATTCCATCGAATATTCCGGTAAATTTTTTAACCTACCTTATACTCGTACGTCCGTCGATATAGAGCAAACAGAAATCCTTACTATACGAGGATCTGAACTGCAAGCGAAGGAATTATGGTCGCAATTGGATATTTGAGACAAGGTGTTGGTTCGCACGTTACACCATAATCCAAGTACAATGCATCAACCACCCGGGTAGCCAGAATCCCGGCTTGCCCTGTGGTTATACCACGAGCAAGAGAACCAACCCCTGAACTTCCGACAGCTGGCCTGCTGGGCTTCGGGGTGACCCACCCTTCTGCAACTCGAACCCTGTTACTTGCCAAGATACACATTTATTCATTTCAGACTCACCTCACGCAGAAACGTTTCGGCGGTGTAATAATTCATCACACTTTACCTGAGTTTATTTTACGAAATTAATTACGAAGGTATATACTTCAAATCTTCTATGAAAAAAAGTGGTCTTCTTTTAACCTCTGTTATACAGATTAGTGAATTGTTGAATAATAAATTAAGCTTTACGTGTATAGGAAATGGTTTGAGGAGATGCTGACGGTTTTTTTACTTGGACTTGAGATAATCAAAAATTTTGTAGAGGTGTTTGCAGCGATCAACGCACGGTGGTTATTATTCTGATTCTTTTCTTCGCTGCTGCTGTCGAGTTCGTTTGCGACGAATAATCCCTGAGAATAATTCGCTCTGTTTGCACGGAGAAAATAAATCGTTTGCAAATTGAATTTCCATTTTATATCAGAGGACGTCAAACGGAAATTCCAAATAATCGGGTAAAACGAAGGGTGGTCCCTTCCTGCCCGAACCTCGTGGCATCCATCCCCAGAGGCAATAAAATTCGAGGTGAAGCGGGAGACTCCCGCTCGAGGTTGGCACCTACCCACCTACGTCAGTAATTTTCTATTTGGCGGGTAAAAATAATCCAGAATTCTCACGGAGATGATTTTAGTCGGTTGAACGTCGCCTGGTGCGCCGTTCCAATCGAGGTTCAATAATTTGTGGCCCGGAGCCAGCCTCAGCAAAGGTTTCCCGCAGGAGGGATGATGGGTGAAAAGAGGGAAGAGGAAAGAGGCAAATGGCAGGAGGAGGAGGAGGAGGATGGAGACCCAAGGAGGGATCGGAGAAACGGATTCGAACGGTTGGTGTATGCGAGAGTCGAAAAGTTTACATGGTCGGTCGGTGATGCATGGAGATTACGCGCGCGTGACTTGCTTAGGTTCGAATTCGCCCTAAAATTCAGCATCGCTCTTCTCCTTTCCCTCACCTTTTTATCCTTCCTACTCCACGTCTCGGGTCTCCCTTTACACCTCCCCTTTTTGATTCGTTGGGGTTGAAGCGTTACTTCGAATCCACTGACCGGGGCGTATTATATTTCCCGTGAAATGGACCGTGATATGCCAGTGCCTGTTATTACATCAAAGTCGGAAAAGCATTTTACGAAGGCGAACGAACGTATTATAGGCGATGGGCCGAATGGTCACGTTTCAATCAGTGCTTCGGGTCTTAACCTGCCGACCGGGACACGATCCAAAGCCACTTTTTCAGGTGGGAAAAAAGTTTTCGCGTTTTCCAATCAAATCATCCAAATGTTGGTTTCCATTTTTCAGTTATATTTTAGCAGCAAAAACTAAGCAAAAAAAAACACAATCTACGCTGTAGACCATTTTTTGCAATTAGTCTACCCGTCGCAAATTTCAATTTCACGTTATTTCGGTGAAAATTTCGAGACGAGCGGATAATGGCGCGCAAATTCTTGTACTCGTTGGTAATAATTGTATTGTTGAAACGCTGTAACACTCCGTAATTGGTATATGCGAACCCTAGAAACTTGAGTTTACTACGTCCCTGCAGAGTGATAAATTTATATAAGATACTATTTTGAATTTGGGAAAATCAGAAAATTTTGACTAAAATCGATTATCTGACTCAACGCTTAATCTATACGAATAGCGAAAATTTTAATATCCGCGTTACTGGTTTGTTTTCTTTCGCGATTAGGCAATTACCTATATACCTACCCTGGCTTGTCCCAGCGGTAAAAGAATAGACCTACGGGATAAAGGGGCTTTACCGCACGTGCGTGATAAAACAGGGGAAAAAATCCAGTGAAAAATAAAGAACGGAATGCGCGGGAGAATGAAAACAACAATTAATTTAGAACTAACGCTACCAGGAGCATCGCCAGAAGAAGTAGGAAAATCCGCGATAAATAAGGATAAAGCGAAGCAAAAGACCCTGCAGGAATGGAAGTGGGGGATGGAAGAAAGAGGATCTGGATAGGGGGGTAGAGTTAAGCCATGAGACTAGCACGGAGTATAACCGCTGCGTCCTCGCCTCAAATTAGTTTCGCAGGATTTACTCGTCGGTGAATCAGATTTTTAATCTTCACCGGAAGCCGCATATAATTCTGTCACACGTAAAACTCGAAATGGCATTAGAACCGAGAAAGGACGGCGGAGAGGGCAAATGGACGGTTGTGGAGAAAAAAAAAAAAAAACTTTTCCCAGATTTTCGCTTCACCCAGAGAATTTGGCGGAACCGTAACGTGGATCAACGGACGAGGAAGCGAATGCCGACATCCTGTTAGTCTAAAACCGGGGAAAAGTATTTTCCCTTGGGTACAAGACCGCGGGGTGAGTATTTCAGTTCAGCGTAATTGCGATGGCAAGATAAAAAACCTATTCGTGTTTGAATTTTTAAAAGACGGATGAACCTCTGCAATCAACTTTGTCTCGTATTGTTGCTAGTATTAATTTTTTTTTTTTTTTCCTTTTTCTCTCTCTCACTCTCTCTCTTTTCCTTCTTTTCTGGCATTGTCCCCAATATTTTACCGTCCGTAGCGGGGCAAATTTTTTTTCTTCACAACGCATAAATTTCTTGCTAAAATTAAATTTAAAGTAAGCTTTCTTCGAAGAACGGAATTCGTAAAACCGTATGATTTATGCCGAATTCAAACAATGAGATCTCGTCTCTTCACACAATCTATCTAAATCGAGTTGGTTACTTGGGCCGAGATTTCGTTATTTCACCATAAAATTTAATTTCAAACTCTTGAGTTCCGAAGGACCGATCACCATGCCTCTCAATTTCACTCCTTGTAAACATCCTGAAAAATCCAATTCCCCACGCGGAAGCTATACCTATATGACGTAGCTGCTGCGAAGGGGCAAGGATAAACTTGGCGAGTTCTATTTTGAAAGGACGGATTTTGGGGGCTGCGACATATAGAATCTGTAATCGATTCGTTACAACTGGATTAAAGTTTAATACCTCATCTGTTCAAACAATCACGTAGGTATACTATATGCACACAAAGCCAACCAGTGGCCCGTGCCACGGTCATTTTTCAACGGCATTGTGACCTTATAGTGTTAGCTTCGCGTATTTGTCGACGACGAAGAGAAGTAGGAAGAGAAATCGCAAACGACCAGTCCGCTGAAACGGGGGTTGTGAAGTGCTGATGACGGTATTGTCGTAAGCACTATATGGGTCTTTTGAAATGCGGTCACCATTATATGTATAGGGATTTGCTGCTGCAGTGTATTCTCTCCGGACTTTGCAATCGTGTTTGACGCAGGAAAATATGTTATCGATTCAATTTATCGAAACTCGAGTCAGCATAGTTGCAAACGGCGCAGAGATGACCCCGCGACTGCGATTTTCTCCGTTGAATCTTCGACATTTTCTACCGTGAGCTGATGCCCTTTCAATAAAATCATCGTATCGTAATATATTTGTGATTACAGAACTTTAAAAATTGTCTCGATTTATTGCATATATTCAGAGTATAAAAAAAGACCGGCGAAAAATGAAAAAGATTCGATTTTGGTAACCATAACGCACGTTTCGAATTTCAAGATGATACGTGCAACGATTCAACAGATATCATGGTCCCTGGAGCACGACTGCTACGAAGAAAAGAAGAGAGAAAAGAAAATTGTGTTCTGTCGATCAATTCAGACGGCCAATATCTCAATAACCACTCTGCCGATTCTGTTCAAATATTGTGGGCAAGCTCATGTGGAATGGGACTTACGGTCTTATAAATTTCATTGAAAAATATTTAGCGGTTCGAAAGATATGACTGCAGGGTGTTTACAAGTTCAACTACAGTTTGCTAGGGGTAAATGAGGTTCAGCTGGTGCTCGCAGACTATGGGTGACTTGATGGCGATTCGCTGCTGCGAATCTTGATTCCCTCATTTAACTGGAATATAATAACTCCAATTAACGAACCGCGGCAAGCCCTGGACCCCCTTAAAGCACGGTGTTCTTCGTTTTCAAGATGCCCCGTCTTTTGACGGCTTGATAATCAAGTTTTACGCTTTTTAATTTGCACCATCCCGCGTCAAGGGGCTGGTGCCTTGAAAAAGCGCCTATAACAGACCTCGAAGAGGTTAGCTACTTACCCAATTTTCCCTGGGCTTTACGCCCGAGCTATAAATCCATACGACCCTCTCTCAAATCAAAGTCTCTCTCCCTACCTCTCTCCTAGTCTCTCTTCGCCCACATAAGCCCTCTAAAACCCTCTACCTTCGTGCCAAAACCGATCTATATATCCACGTTCCGTTTAAGGGAAATGTATTATCGAGCGTTGAGCGTTGTTGGATGTGCTCCCTGACTCGTTTACTCGTCTGGGTAGTCTATGGCTTGCATGAACAGCGTAATTTCCGAACTTGGCCTACCATTACCAGTACACACCGTATTCGATGAGCCAGAGTTTCGCAACCCAGCGACTGTAACAAATCTTTGAAAAATAATACGATCACTACATAATTAGAGTACGAAAAAGAGTAGAAAGATCGAATGCACGAGAGTGTTGGTTAAGACACGATAGACATCCGAAATCTTATCAACGGTTGAGAATCAGAAAGTCGCAATCTCGACGTATATGAAGGACTTGCGACCTTATATTAGAGCTAAAAAGATATTAGAGTAGGTACATACACGCGATGAGCTATTCTCGGCGCTTGATTCATTTTCTAGATTGCTCACCGAAGCGAACGGATCTCTTCCGCTGCACTAATTATCTATATTAACTCGTATATACGCGTGTTATGGAACAGAATTTGTCGCGCAGCTGGAAGGACGCGATAAATTCATGCGTTATCTCCTGGCGAGTGTAAATTTCTTTTGGCAAAATTTCAACACAGATATAACAGCCGTCGATGGATGAAAAAAATTATGCAAAAAAAATGAGCAAAAAAAAGAACGTATAAATAAGCAGGTGAAAAAAAAAGTACAGTATGCGAAAAAACAACAATGGCAGACACCCGGTGACTGTGAGAACATATGATTTCTTTGCGTGTCGCGTATATCTTATCGCATATAAGCTAACCCAGCCGCTGTGCAAAGGGGACCGTTTTTATAAGCGTTCTTGGTGATGTTTGGAAGTGAAAATGTGAAAACGTGAAAACGTGAAAGAAGACCGTCAGATCAAGGGTGTGCGGTATAGTGGCTGCGGCAGGGGTGACTTCGGGGGAGTGAAAACCAGGCGTTATATGCCAGTGATTTATTTCGCTTGGTAAATGCGGTAAATGGCTCGACACCGATTGCGGCCGAATATTAAAGATTAGAACACGTCATTTAACAGGCGTGAGCTCGAACGAGCCTGGGAGTTCTAGTCTTCGTTTTACCTCGATTCACACTAGACTGCAGGCAGTTGTACACCAAAGTGTTCGAATTCAGACACAATATTGCGTTCATCTCTTACCTCTAAAATACGATAAACTATTATATCAACAGCTTATACATTTTTCACTTCTGCAGAGTTAAAAATGTACTCGGGAGTAAATCCTTTCTCGGGTAAAGCGTCAAACGAGATAAAATAAAATTTGACTCTATATGCGTGTAAAATTTTAATGAATATCATAATTTTAGAAATTTATATCGGAGGATGAGGTGTTCCGAATCGTCGAACATTTTTCATAGTTACCAATTTATATTAATCTTTTGTTTGCTCTGATTTTCAACCGATGACGTCTCGCTCTACCGCCCCATAAGCTTTTGTTTAATTTATCAGATTCCGTATGATATTTAGTTAACGAATGAAAAATTTGACGTGAAAAATGGTCGGACTAAAAGCACGTTATTTCGTATAAAATATAATTCATCACTGACTGTATAATATGTGATTAATTATCATAGGTATAATATCCATCTGCATTCGATCACAGGAGTAGGTATTTTATTTTCTTTATGCCAGTTGCGCGGGTAGATTGTTATCGAAATAAGACAGACTTTTTGCATCCGTTAGTGTCAGTTTTTCAGTATCCTGTCAGCCGCTGCGTGGACCTGCCTGCAGCAACATTTCATCCGTTTGGACTTATTTAAAGAACGTCCCGCTCTAAAAATCGCCATTTACATCCGTCCGAAATTTATCGTTGTCGAGGAAGAGAGAAAGAGAGAGAGAGAAAGAAAAACGAAGAACGAAAAAAACAAGGAAAGGAGAGATAAGGGAAGGGAAAAAAAAGAAAGTCTACAAGTCGTAATGCGTCAGTGTAATTTGTGTATTTACAATTTTGTGGCATTTCCTGTGAACCCGCGAGCATATACCTTCTACCCATATTCCGTTGGGCCCATGCCAAATGTCTCCGGTGGCTATAGAAAACGCGTTGCCTCTATGAACCAGACCTTTTCCCGGATGTAGTCAGGCCTTTTTTACCGTGATTTTTAGTTCCTGGTTCTGCCCACGATGGTACACGATAATATCTCAAGCCACAGCAGTTTTTACGCTGCACTCTAGTCTTAAACGCGACGCAAATGTCAGGGCGTAGAGTAGGTAGTACGTACGCCGTACCTTGCAATTACCTTGTCGCTTAAAAGCGTTTCAACGAGGTACGTATGTACATACATGCATACATACGTGTACAGCGCGTATTACGCTTGACTCAAACGTTTGTTTGGCCGGTGAGGTGAGTACCCAGTGAATGCGGCGCTTTTTCTGTAGAGATTATAAATTATAACTATGCACAAGAAAACTTGTGCACACAAATAAACTCGCCTCTTAGTCTACCATACAGTCGCGGCCACTGCTTCGCGGAAAGGAGAATATAAAATGTCGAGAAATGTGAAAATTCTACTAGGGTTTGACTCCCCTAGTTATTTCGGAAGCGAGAAAGTCACCCTCGCGCATATATACATACCTATACGAAAGAAGCTCTCAAATCTGTGGAATTTCATTCACAAGTCTATATTTGTTCTCCTCGTTTGCCGCTAAGGCTGTCACGCAAAGCTTTTCCGCATATACCATAAAATCTCTACGAATATAAAACGAGGAGCGGTGGGTCCTCTCCGCGTTTCGTCCCCCCTCAACCCCCCCAAATAAGAAGAAAAAAATAAAAATAAAAAATAAAACGTCGTGACTCGCGTCGTCGTAGTATCGCAAGTTTGAATAAATTATTCATTGATGCGCCTATCATTTGCCTCCATTAACCTAATATTTAATATTAAATAGTGTACGTATCCGAACTGCTCCATTATTCATTGAGTACTCGATAAATCACACAGCTAGGAAGCACAAAAAAGAGGAAAACTGATTATTACGAGATTTTATAATTTTTAACAATAAAACGGAAGGTGCAGGTAAATGGTTTTCATTTGAGTGATTCACATTTCCCGATAAACCGATTGATAAACACACCTTAAAGCTTGGTGTGTTAAGCTTTGCATTTCACCGCTACACGATATACTTGATTAGTTAGATTCATTTTCCCTCTTCAATCTTCAATTTTACAAAGGAAAAAGAAAAAAAAAAATAATAAAATATCGGTTAATCCAGTTTCACGCAACGCCCGAAGGGCCTTGTTTTCCCTTCGTTCAAACGCCTTCCCACGATCTAACGCAAACGCATCGTTAGGCAATATTAACAAGATAATGAATGAAACACGCTCACAAATTTATAAACGCATTCTGTAAAAGGCGGTCGCCCTACTATTTCCCATCAAATAATCTAGGTATATATCTGGATAAATGGAAGTAATAAAAGCGAAGAGAATAATCGAAATGCACTCCAACTGTTGTCTATTGTTATCATGGTTGGGGCTGGGCGGTAATAATTCAGGAATAATTGCTAGGTGGTTAATATTAGCGCCTATATCGTCACGTGTAAATTGATGAATTACCGATCAGAGAGATGCGAGATGGGATGCAGCTGTGCAGCAGGCAACGTTTCCTATATTCGTGAGGGAATACCAGCAGCTGTAAAGAAGCATTGTTCCCGCATTTATCTCTTTTGCGAGTATAGTGTCAAGGTGAAATCCACAGGTGTCTGTTGGATAATCTTTTCAAGCTAGCTACTCGCTTGAGCTTCGTTAATTACTTCCGAATCGTTGAGATCTCAGCTGAGTCCATTTCCGAATGTCATCAAATCTAAATCGCTATTGAAATAACAGAATTGAGATACCCACACCGTGAAAAGGTTCACGACAAATGAATCCGATAGTAACTCACACAGATCGCATCAAGTGAGATGGATATACGTAGTAGTGAATACACAGAGGAAACCCGGACGATTCGATTGAGCTACTGCGGGACGCGATTGAATTACCCAATACCTACCTGCCCCGCTGGTCTATACTGTATGCACGCGACGAAATGATCCTGGAGTTTGTATTGACTGAATGAAATTGAATTGCGATACACCTGCAAAATAATTATCCGCTCGACCACTCGTTACATGATCAGTTCGCTAATCGCATCGTATACAGCCGCAGCTTATCTGATAGGTATGTACGTACCTATGTACGTACATACATACATACCTAACAAGTTTTTGAGATACATTCAAGACTCGTTACACGTGATTTGAGGCAGCCTCTGACTGATCTGCTTGACTCATGAACATGTAGAACATTTTATGCTCAATATCATCGGGTCATTTAAACAAAGTGAATGACCCTAATCAGTATTTTTCATTCATTATTTCACCCGACTTGTTTTTTTGGATCATCAGTGACTGAAAGTTGAAGATTGAATATAATGAATAAACGAGACTGTTCGAGGCCCACTCAGAAAATCGGGGCCAGATTAAAGTTCGGGCATTTAAACGTACCGAACGGTAAAAATTTTCGAAATTATGGACTTACAATTTTTAGAAATTGCATTCTCCCAAAGTCTGCATAGTTATTTCAGAAACTTCAAATCGAAACATGCTGGAGGTTCAAAATTCCGAAAGCTGCAGATCCGAATAAACCAAAACTCCGGAACTTGAAATTCACGCACGAAGCGTCGTGCCTCTCGAGGTTTGACTTTCTAAGTTTTTAGCTGTCTGCATTTCGATCTTCCCCAATTTAAATATCCTGAACCCAATCGTTTCTAAGAATTCCAAATCGCCTCAAATGAATTAGTAATTTTTATCGTTCGGAACTTTTGAAAACCGCAACTTCAACCCGACTCCAGATAATCTTATCTATTATTCTCTAGATAGTTGATGTACAATTCCTCCGATCGTTATTCATTTCCTAAGACTACCGTCCAATTATCCTAAGAACAAGGCCTTGATCTTTTGTATAAGTACCGGAAAGTGTACGCCTAACTTTTCCATTATTCTTCGTTATTCCATTTCCGCTGCATCCGTCCCATTCTTCGAGCAATGTATCGCTCGCGAGCAGAGTTTCAAGTTTTTAAACGAGCCACACGGCAATAAACTAGCTATAACATTACCGATTTGCTCGTCGTGGGCGAGAACCAGCTACGCCGTTCTGCATATCAAACACGTTCGCGAGAAGTTCTACGTTGCAATTTACAACGCGGTCTCTACACCCAGCTGCGGTGGTTGTTCGAGCAGTAACGTAATGCCTTTATGGCAGACTTATTCTCTCTGAATATGAGCTCTTAGTGGTATTGTTACTCGTATAAAGCGAGAAATCTCCACGAACTGGGCGGATCGCACGTGACCTTGACAGATTCGCGTTAAAATTTAACGACCTTTGACTACGAGCTTATAGTGCATCCACATAGAATCGATCGGAAAGCTGTAGTTTTAAAACCGATTTCTCGGTCTATGAACAAAGTTGCCCCTGTGACGCCAATCGATGTATAATGTATGTGCTTCTTCTACCTATACCCAACGCGGCGCGACCTATCCTAGAGAGCTACATCCGTATTTCAGTCCTGCTACTTCGTCATACGCCGGACGTTCGTCCTTTCGAATAATCTTCACTAAGCTTCGGTAAAAGCTTTATTTATCAATTTTTTCTTTCATTAAATATTCAGATTGTGCTATCACCGCATATCGAACCCTAAATTGGTACCCTTCAAAAACTGTCTTCGACTGCATTTTCCACTAACCCCATTCTGCATTCAATTCGAATGAAATACAGATCAATCTCTTCGCGATCCTGTAACCAAAAAATTGATCTATTTTAGAATATTTTTACCGCGATTAGTGCAGATCTGGAGATAGACAGCATTGATAAAAAAAGAGAATAGGCTATAGAAAAATGGGAATTCATTGCAGTGCAAGCCCTGCACTTTTCTGATTGCAAACCGGATCCGGAAGCTAGAATATGGCTTTGGTCTATCAAAAATGTCTGCAAACATATCCGACGATACTCGAACGTGTGAAAAACATCCAAAACATAGCAAAGTCCGGTTCGAATTGACAGAAAAATTGTGAAAGGGATGGTCTTGCTGGTGAGTAGAATGCAGATACATACACGAAACGTTCTGTACCTGTACCTTATATCTATATTCAGTGTTACTTGTACATTTACATATGTACTGCTCAATCCCCTCGATGATATGGAATCGCAGAAACAAATATTCAGTCCATTCAGCCGGCTTATAGTCTGTAACTGACACCATAGCTGCTCATAAAAGGAAGTACGGCATGGTAGTGGTGAATCGCAGTAGCTTTGGCACATCTTTGTATTTCTGAGTATACCGTGTGCTAGTTTCCAGATATATCCAGTTCGCAGGAGGTGGTAGCATATGTGTGGCCAACAGCCGTGCACACCTCATTCCCCTTTCTTGGAGAACTTCTTACATCCATTTTGCACGGGTGGCGGCAGTCGCTTGGATTTAAACTAACTGGTACCATTTAAATTTCCTTAAGGAATGTCGTTATCATTTATTGTTTCAACTTTTATTACGGTTAGAGTTGACGAGACCAGGACCCAGTTTTAGTCGAAAAGTTAGATCATACAATTTTTTCAGCTAGCTGGTCTGCCACCCAAGCAGACAGAGTTTACCTTCCGCACTGTGTGCATGCTCATCTTAATCAGCTCCGTGCCTCGCCAGTTCTTGGAAGACTTTATTGGTGCCCGAGTGATCTTCAGCTCTGCAATTTGCTAAAATTGAGGTAATGCCGGCTATTTCCAACGGTTCACTTCCCTGTTTACTTGGGCATTATAACGAGGATGAATATAATGGCTATACAGGTGATTTCTGTAACTCGATAATTTGAATCTGTATACATGCTACTCTTTTCAAACCTGTTCAACTTTCCCCGTAAAATATTCTTTCTTCTTTCCACTCGAACCACACATCGTGATTGTTGTGATTTATTTTTCCGTACAAAATTTTATCGGCAAAGTATTTTTGTCTGAAATCAACTTCAACGATAATTGGAATGTTCATAAGAACTTCTAAGTATACCTGCGTATGTCAGGTCCTCTTAATTTATTTCTAAAGTTCACAATTCGACGAACGAATTTTCGTGAATTATGTACGTTTACTCTTCAAGATTTACAAAGCGATATGATAATCATTATAAAATTTGTAGTTTCTATCCGACCATGGTACTCCAACGGATCCGAATCTCTGACCTACTTGAAATTTTGGAATGTCTGTAGGTGAAAAGGTGAATTTCTTGTAGGTGAAGTTCACTTCGTGTACGTAGGATGATATCGTTATTAAAAATTACTAGACCGTGGAACAGCACCTCGTTAACGAGATGATCATACGAAATTAAGCGTCAATAAGATGTCTCGAGTTTCTTTGTTGTAATGAATACACCACAAGGTCATAAAAAAATTTCAAAATTTTGTAAACGAAGTACCATTTCTAAGGCATACACGATTAACCGTTTAGAACGCCCGAGGCAGACAAGTTGAACAATGCTCAATCCAATTACTGTATAGGTATTCCACGAGACGTGATTGTGCTTGATTCGTGTAATATGCGGCACACCGTTATTCGGCTCGCGGTCAATATCTCAGGGCGCATACTTCGACAGTTTCGCACCTCGTAGATAGAAGTAGGTGTTTCCTGCGGCCTGACCTGTAAGTTCTCTGACCATAGTCATTCCATGCTATATGCTCTCTCAGCTGCTGCTGGACCGCTGGCATACCTGTACCATATGAACGTGAACAATATGTTCCTTGGCTCTGCTTTTAGCATGACAAAAGATGTGGGGCAGTTTTGTACGATAAAAGCCTTTAAAGAAAGATCTTTTGTTTCCATACGTATGTTACAACGTAAGTGAGATTTTTCGATAATAATAGCTGGCACCGAGGCTGCGGTCCACGCGGGAGTGAAAATATTTCCGGAAAATGTGAATTTCCCCAAAGTTAGGAGAAATTTCTTTTTCCTTTTTATTATTTCATGGAGAATTTTTCCGCCTCAAATATAGGTATCATAATTTATTTCATTTGATAAGATCGTTTATTAGAAATACAGTTTCAATATGTGATCTCGTGCTCTATTTGGCAGTCGATGAAAAATATATGAAGTTTTTACAACCTTACCTTGAATTATAAAATAAAATAACGGATTGTTCGTATTTGGCCAACGATAAATTCCACCGTTTCACAATCTCGAGATTCTAAACCTGCCTTTGTAATAAAGCTTGGGAAACCGCGGAGGTACCTGTTCACTCACGCATGCAGCACGCACGCGAGGAAGAGTTTGAAACTAGGTATACGCAGAGGAGTTTAGAGAGGAACTTTGTGTGTTTATCCTGCATCGTGTTAAATTTACCCGAGCGTTAATGACTCGCTGCGTCAACGTACGACGAATGTCACATAGATTGAAGCCTCCTTGAAGCTTTGACGGGAATAATGTATTCCCGTCGTCACTTTTGTCTTACCATTCGTCTCAAGTCTGTCTTTGTATTCGAATACAAACTGTTCCGGGTACCAGGGGTTTATATGTGACTAACAAAACGTAATTCCCTCGAGTATCGAGGTTATTTTTCAGTTCAAACAATCGTTCTAATAATTTGTGGGTTCATTTAATTGCAAATGAGATGGATATACTTACGTGCCATTCGTTTGCCAATTTAAGTAGAAAAAAAGACTTTTAAATTTCCCCGTCAACGTTCAGTATCAGGTTTGACAACGATCAGACACGAAGACTGACGTACGTCTTTTCGGATATTTCGTAAGGTGGAAGTTTAAAAAAAATGTTAAATATGACCGGATATAAATTCAGCCTGGATGTCTTGCATCTGGGTCAACGACGTTAAGCGCTTCTAAATTTATCCACCTCTTATTTCGGCTGACAAACTGAAAGACGAAATAAATTATGTATAAGCATGAAGAGCTTCTAAATATACAGACTTTACGCGCTGGGCTATAGACCGAATATATTAGGTAGTTTGTGTGACGTCTCTAAATCCAACCCGAATCTTTCACTTATATTTCTACCCCAACGGAGTCAAATGAATCGCTTTAAGTTCGCAGAGTTAATTCACGCCTAATTTACCTACTTGCTTCAGAAGCTAGATCAAATCCGATATCTTGGTCCATACCACTCAAGTGACCCGGTCTTCAGCCCGGAATAAATAATTACTGAACACCGTTGCACCAAAACCGTCAATCAACGTCTAACGATATAATCACTATACCGCTCACCACTGATTATGTGGACGTGTAAATTTTAGTGGACAGATTAATAGTACAGATCCCAAATTGGAATTCAGATAATGCATAGGATGATTAACAATATTATTAGGATCCACTGCATCATTTGAAGAGGGTAGGTGAAGGCGAAATGAACATTATATTGAGCGAGTAGAGAGTATATGGGTCAATGGGGTAGCACATTCTCTGTGGCTGGTCTCTGGAATATAGACCTGCGTATCCATATAGACCAACTGTATCAGTTATTGCATGAAATGATTCGTTATGAATGCGGCACGTATAGAGCCTGAATGATGGCGATGACGGAGCAGGCATAGAATTTATTTCATATATGAGATTGGAAAAATATGTGATATGTTCGAAGTTTGAAGGGGTTGAAATATTCCTCGCTGTTATATTTTTCTGTTCGGAACTAACCATTGCACTTTCCTGATCATCGTAATTAGTACTGCAAATCCGAAACGATAATCGCATATCAGTGATTTCGAACTTTTTGGTGTTCCAGGAAAAACCATACCAAACTCAAGTTGTTTTTTATACCTAGTCTCAACTCGTCTTCCATCTGCTCTGCATATACGTATATCTTAGTGGATATGTTGACAAATGTTATGGAAAGTCGTGCGTTATTTTAACGTGTTTGTTGTAAAATATCCAGGATGTGTAAAATAGCATGGTTTTCTTTTCTTTTTTCCTCTTCTTCTTCTTCTTCTTCTTCTTCTTCTTTTTTTTTTGTTTTTTTCTTATAACGTGGAAGTTTTGTGCCTTCATGTAAATCACTATGAATTATAAAGAAGGTTTCTTTATGGTGAAATATTTTAACGACTGGACCGACTTCATATTTTACCGTATATTTTTGACCTATTATTTCGCAATTCTACTCCTCGGCGAATGTTAACTTTTTTACATTGCATGAGATGGAACAGAGATTGCGACAGAATGCAAATTCTGATGAAGCGTACCGGGCTTTATTAATAGCTTTGTTTCTGTTTTCACGGAAAATCTTCAGCACAGCTACTGCAACCGAAGCAATATTGCGGTACTTTCGTATACGCGACTCGTAAAAACGTATTAAACAAAAAGATTGCCTTCGCAAAATCTCTTCATATCTTCTTCAGCTGCGACACTTGTTTGCTTTTTTGATATGACTATAACTTCTTACAATAATTCAATAACGATTCTAGTTATCGAATTCATGATCTTGTAGGTATATGAAGAGACTAAATTTTAAACTAACCGTAAAAATCCATCACCAATAAAATAACCCATTGCATTCCTGAAATAAGTCATTTTTCAGGATCTTTCTCGTACGACGACTATTCTCTTTTCACAAGTCACAATTTTATTTTTGAATCAAAAGTGATTTTCTTAAGAAAAATAGCAGACTTAGAGATTTCATAAAATTTATCAGAGATCATCAGATTTCGTTACCTAATTTAATCAATAAATTTTGCAAAACATTATAACCGATAAAAAACGTCCTTTTGAATCTCGTGGAACATACTCAAACTCTCGAGTACGCCCTCCGCATAATTTGTCGCCTTTAACAGTACATAACACGCACACGTACCTTCGTTGCTTAAATTAGGTTCCTCGATAAGATACGAGTGCTTCAATACATGTGATTACATAGTACAAAATCTTTTGCCTCAAATTTGGTCCAATGTATGCAAATATGTACTGGATGCGGAATCTCAGGTTATCAAAGCAAATGAAATGTTCAAATATATTTTATGTATATAAATAACGAGTTCGATAAAATCCTGGGATGAAGTAACGGGTTGTAGATTCGCCATATATTTTTATTTTTCAGTAATTAAAAATTTACTTATTTTTATTTCGTTGGAGAAAACTGAACTCCCTCGTTAGCATTCGTTAGTCTCCTTCAGTCGCAGTACGCGGTAAGTTTTTGTATGTCTAATTGAGCTGGTAAAATATTTTTTGCCCATCAGAAATGAGAGAAATTGGCAGTACTGTGAATTCAAAAAGTCAGAGGCAGAAAAAGCCTACCTCACAAAAAAGTGAAATTTGGATTATTACATTTTCGTTTGATGTCTGCAGTGACACGAAAATTGCTGTCACTGTATCCTGGAACGAACTGTAACTCGTTTTTCTCTTACCAGTATCAATTAGTGTTCCTAAATGATTTTATAACGTATAGATATACATGTATAGCCAGTGTTTAGTCGTTTGAGGCGGCATTCTCCGCCCGAGAGAAACGGCGGCAGAGGTGAAATCCATTAAAATATTTTGTACACGAAAACTGGTAGGTTAATGACAAGAAATTGAATAAATAATTAGTCCTATATTTAATTTGAACAATAACTTAACCATGGATTAAGCATTTTGTATACCTGTGTATACCCTACTCATATACAGGGTGTCCCGGAACTAAATGTCCAAAATGAAAGGTGCCCTAGAGGAGGTCGAACTGAGTAAATTCGCCCGAAGAACATGGGGTCTCCGAAGTCGCGTTCGCGAGATATCAACGGTTAAAAAATATCGCTATGCGCCGCGATCGCGGCGCATAGCGATATTTTTTAACCGTTGATATCTCGCGAACGCGACTTCGGAGACCCCATGTTCTTCGGGCGAATTTACTCAGTTCGACCTCCTCTAGGGCACCTTTCATTTTGGACATTTAGTTCCGGGACACCCTGTATATATAAGTACATTTATGGAAAATCTTAGTTTATAGCGATAAAGATTCTTCCAAACGGGGTAACTATCCGGTTACATGGTCGTTAAGGGAGAGCTAATTACCTCGTAATTGAACGAAGATACCGGTTAAGGAATTCAATAAGCGTCTAGCCGCATGAGATATATTTTAAACGATACGCCGCCCGTTACAGAGAGTTGCTACAACGTGAATTCGTTAACATTCAACTCGTCGTAAAGTACTTGGACAATTACAGTCCCAGCTGACTAGTCTTCCTACCACACGTTTTAATGTAATCCTAAATGCGAGACACGAGTTAGCGATGATGGCGTGTCGCGTGTTTTGTCTAAAATCCCCCCGAACCTGAACATTGAAACAAAATTTACCATTGAAGTCAAGCTGCGCCTTCATAAATGTGATTAAACATTCGAGTTACTAAGCTACAACACCTATTCGTAGAGTCGACAACAGGCTGTGAAATAAATTGACAACGCGTGTATATGAATTGATAATTTTGAAAAACTATGAAAATGTTGCCGTGAAGGATAATTTCATTTCAAATAGACAAGATGGTACTGCGTACAGTCTATTGCAGTCAATTGTACTTGCAGTAGAAATGAGGCAAAACCTATATACACTACATTTATTATTTGATGAAGCGTACGCTATTTAATTTACGAGAAAGTACAGCAGGCCATAATTGACGGTGAGTCTGAGTTATTCAGGAAGTAGAAGCAGAAAGGCTTCGAGAGGAAACCGCAATTTCTTCGACACAATTTACTTAATTGATCCCCGAGGCTGTGCAGTATATACCAAGTCAATGCTAGCACTGCACGCACATAGAATAGACCTATGACATATCGATGTCGAGAAAATTCAATTTATCTCTAATCTCGATACTCTTGCAATCTCCTTCTATATAAGATTTGCACAAAAATAATTTCCCGGTATTATGTAGAATGATATAATACTAGTTGGTACACGTAGAAGTAAGTAAAATTAAATTTTTACGACAAACAACGGTGTAAATATCCTGCAGGAACGGCAAGGCAATCTCACGAAGTATCGTACCATAGAGAAGTCACTCACTTCTGTCACTATCCATTACTTGCGTTTTATATCTACATTATTTGCTTTCACGTTTGCTATTTTTTTGTTTCGACGTATCCGAACTGAAATTTTTCACTTCCGTAAGGAAGACATTTATGACTCTGCACGAACTAGTTGTTCAAATCATTGTTCTGTTCAATTCTAAGTCTCGAAACTCAATTGCGAGATACAACATGTACGTAATTCTTCGAGTGTAATAAAATAATATGTAATTTAATAAATAGATGGGATTGGAAGTCTTGTGATACTGCAGCGAGCACATATAATGCAGTTTTCCTCCGGGTTGAGAAATAGTTGAAAAGTGTTTAACGACTAAGCATCAGTTTGCAGCACTAGACCATTTAGTTTAGAGCTATATAAAAAGCAAACACAGTGGTGCAGTTATTTGACGTAAAAAGATACTCTGCGGTCTATTTCACTGTTTCATAATTTTTACTATAGTCACGGATATGATAGTGCACTGCAGTCATTGCGTTGATACTACCGCTTCTGTTTAATGGTTCATGCTTTATATTATAAAACATATTTTTTGCTCTGAACTTATATACTTACTATATAAACTCCACCGTACGCGCTTATAACTCGTAAATAATGTGGGAGCAAACCGCTGCTAATGCGGAAAAGCTTGGAAGAAATATTTAATGGCTTTTACTTCGCGATACTACTGAAACGTTGCTCAAATACTACATGTATGCGGATACACCACGACTACGCGAAATTTTTATTGTTTTTTTTGTTTTCTTTTTTTCTAATAATTTAACTTAGAATCGAAAATACTTGATCATTCGGTTTCATTTGCCGATGTAAACTTATACCTATACCAATAATCTATCAAGATATAATGACAGTCAACTTTGATCGATATCTATTATACCTATACATGAAATTTGTCTTTCGTAGGAAAGAAAAAAATTTTGCTTTCAATTTGCCTGCACATAATATGGGTCATGACAATTGAAATCTATGAAACGCATGCGAGTGAATTTTAAATGTTATTCGGATATTTATTTTTTGTTTATTCCATTCGTATACCGTAATGTATACTGGAAGACCGACTGTTCATTAAAATCCGTACAAAACAAAATTTTGAACTAATATTTGATAACCAGAAATATTGAATAAATGATAAAAGGCTGTGTGTGTGTGTGTACCTACTGCTGAATATTATTTAATTGGGTATTTTCCTTTTCATATATATACCATCTAGATATGTATCATACAGTGATATATAAAAAATTCTGCATTGAATAATTTGAACAGAAAATTTTGTTTACTTATTTCGTTGAATATCTCTAATACAAGTATCTTGCAATATACATTAATACACGTGAATTCGCAGACATGCTGTGACAAATATTAACTCTCGCAAGAGTGTCAAATTTTGGAAAGCTCTAAAACATATTATCTAACTCTCAGATTATCTTCACGGATGCATTCAGGATGCGCAATGTATGCAGAGGTGCTCTTACATGATATAAATTACCACGTGTACGTATGTACATACATACATACACACCCATGTACAACACGGACAAAGTCCAGCAGAGCAAACTGCAGCAGCAAACCTGTCTTAATAATCGGAATGTTATTGTCTGGGGTGTTGTGTACCTCGAAGCTAGAGTGTGCTCGAGGTTTCTCCATCAGCCACCCTCCTGAAGTTCCAAACCTCCATACTGCCACCCCTGTCCCACTTTAACCACCCTAACCGCCAGCTCTCACAGGATCAGAGAGCGCAGATATAGATGTGTGTAGGTGTACGGAAACCGTGCACACACACACACACACACACACACACACCTGCGGATGAAAATCCATCCCTTTCTCCCTCGCGCGTTCTCTGCACCCCTAAAACACGCACACATAGAAAGGACGAAAACACACCTCCCCGCGAGACGTGCAGTGGTCCTTGATTGCCGACGCCCCTTGGTTAGGAGTGCTATGCCGGCTCTCCTGCCTACTGACGAGGTCCTGGGTTTCTGTACCTGGCGACTGACGTCAAGGACTCTGATATCGCGTCGAGAAAATTTTTGGGGTAGGGTCCCTGGTCCAGTAACCAACCTCGCAATGATTCTTCTGGCAGAAGAATGAATTCTGACTTTATCGAGTAAGCCACTCTGTTTTCATTTCGTCCTCGTTCTGCTCGACCGACATTCTGAGAGCGAAGGTCAAGGACGGATGCCCTCAGATCTCGCAATTCTTCTTAAGAACGCTCAGCACGATATTGCGGTTAACTCGAGGACGTCTCTGCTGGTTCTACGTTTTTTTAGCACGGGTTCTTTTGTCTTTGTTCTCTGATAACGACACTGTCAACCTGTGCGGAAGGAATGTTGAAAAATTAAATTCCCTCTCTCTCTCTCTCCTTCTCTCATTTTTACCTCAAATTTTCTCTCTGCCAATCTTTCGACGTTGGATAAAAGTAATATGTCATTACTACTGTGCAGCCAACTCGTATAGAATACTCATGGATTGCCGCTGCAGTATAAGATTCGTAAAGAGCACTTCTGCACAATGAAACTAGAACTTCATTCAGCTGTACGACAAGGAACTATACTCCGCAGTTATATTTCTCTTATCGATCTGTGATGCAGGACCATTGGGTTATCGCTACGTAACCATCCAGGAGATGAACAAGTTGTGTGTACATTCGAGCAGATGGCCGGAGTATAGCGTTGATCAGTGGTATAATGTATAAATCCTCGAATGAATAAACACTTAATAAGTTATAACCGCAGGTTGGAGGATTAGAAATTTAATTACATAATTAAACTATCGGAAGTCACGCGCGTCGGCTTTACTTGGTGAATTAAAGATGCCGTTAAGGTCGTCGCGGCGTGGGAGGCGGATGACTCGTCTTCATGAAGATTAGAAGCGCCGAGCGAGAGAAGTCACGAAAAAACATGTCTACCGATAGGTTAAAGAGAGAGAGAGACGAATAGATTACAGGGGGGGAAATGAAAAACAAAAAACGGCAAAGGAGCTATGCTAGACGGAAGCTATGCTATCGGAATGCGATATATAAATGTAAATGAGAACCGCTTTCGTGGTATGTGCAATTAAGAAGTTATGAAATTCTTCCATGCCGGAACATCTTTCCTTCGTCCCTGGCAAAGAAAGGTATTCCGGTTGGTGATTAATGGTAGACGGAAGGGCGTGTGATAGGGTTACTCTCGAGCGGCACAGCGCGATGGAAGTGACACTAAATAATGTAAGACGACCTGCGAGGCCCGCGCAGGGTAGAATCTGAGAAGAGTGTAGGTAGCTGGGTACGTAGGTAGGTAGATGGGTGGGTACGGGGGTGAATATCGTCTCTTATAAATTCATAAGCTGACGTAATATGTTCTCAAAGTATCTACTAGCGTACGGGGCACGTTCACTTTTTTTCTACTTTATCTACAGGCGGCATTCTTTGCTCTTAAACCGGAATATATGTATGGGCGGAAGTCGCGGGGTCGCAACGAATTGCTCCCTACAGGTAACTAACTATATGTACGCACACAAATTTCGGAGATAGAGTTTACAAATTGTTGCCTTGTTACAAATAAATCACGCTTTAACGCCCTACGTGAAAAGCTCGAGGTTCGCACAAAAGCAAACAAACAATTATTCTTCTCTAACGATTTTCATTCTTCATGATCTGCCGCGTAGCACGCAACCAAAATCATATCGGAGGGACAGACTCGCGTTAATTGAATGAAACCGATCGATACTTTATGTTACCCTACACATCATTTTCTCTCAAACACGCGAGCCTCTCTTACTCTTCGGCGAACCTGAAGCTCAAATTGAGATACGTGTTGGAAAGACAAGAGTATGCACTGAACAGTGTAGTTATTTTTAATTAGAAAAGAGTTGCTGCAGCCCTCCACGTGGTCTGAAGTACCTTCACCTTAACGCCGTGCAGGCTGTCGACAAGTTGTTATACGGAATTCGTTCCGCTGTCAGTTTAAAATCAAACGGAGATGTAAGCTCCGTGTGCTTCCCGATTCCCTCACGTCTTCATTCTACGATAGTCTCAAAACCTGTTGTCCATTAATTTTCAAGATTCGAAAAGGCGCAGGAAAATCATAAAAATTTACGGTGTCCGTCGAGGCAGTCGATTACTCGCTTATAAATTACGCGTCGTTTGTCGAGTAGATTAAAGTCATTGGGTCGTTTAGTTAATTGGCGAAAACTCAACGCACTTCACAACCTCGAACTTATTAAGATCAAGGACTTCGGGTGAGGAAATCGTATGAAAATCATATGAAAAACGTTCGGCCTGCAGAGTTTCTTCACCTTTAGTCAACGAAAGTACAGTGGAGAACCAGTCCGAACGATTTCCCGAGTACTCGTGATTATACTTGAAAAATTCTCACTCGAAATTTTTTGGTAGCTAATTGAAAGTCGAGTTAAGTCGTACCGAAGTTTAAATAACTGAGTGTGATTCGATGGGGGTAATTATTTTCATTATGACTGATTGAGAACTACTGTCAGACTATCGCCGCTGCAAGGTATACTAGTTCATTTATATGTCTCAGGAATCTCAAATTTGCCAATGAATTGTGCCGAATAAGTTAATTTGACACGGTTAACTCCACTCCAGGTATCCACCATTCATATTTTTTTGTCAATTTTTTAATCAGAGCCAGTTTTCAAATGGGATGTAAACGTGATGTGCTTTTCATTATTCCAAAGCTTTCAGCAATTACGGAATTAACACACGAGACAAAATAACTCAACGATTCAACTCGATTATAATTTGAATTCGTAGAAGGAAATTTGCATAAATTGCGTATCGTATTAGTCGGAAATCGTAAAGCGAATGAAGAAATTCAAACAACACATAGATATTAAATCCTAATTGCATAGGACAACGCGATAAATGTTCCGTCTGCATATCTGCAGAAGAAGGCGGTGATTTTGCGCATATACTGCGATTAAATATGTAGGTACACGATTCCGTGCGATAAACTCAGCGGTGGCTTCATGAAAAGCCTGGTAATTGGAATTCTGTTTAATAAGGATACGCTGCAAGCTACATAAGCATTCCACGATGTATGTTCGCGTCGATCCAACTCTTTGCTATAGAACTTCAAGGATGTGTGAGCCGGTGTAGGAATTCGTTACACATATACAATTAAACCGCGTAGTTGGTAAATTAATTCATTCGCTTCCACACAAGAAGCTTTCACTACCTATACACGTACGATCTGTTAATCGTGTACCTATGGAGTCAGCTGTACCAGTGGAAAATGCTTCATAATTTTTTGATGCGTCAAAATTTTATTTATTTAAAAGCAGTCAAATATCCACTCGTTGTATGTGTATGCGTTCACTCTGGCAGATGTTGGAGAGGTATCAACTATAATTCCTTCCATTCGTATATCTAAAAAATAAACCACACTTCCAAAGTACTGATCCCAGCTCCACCTTGGCTGACGGTGCGGTACAGCCTGGAATACATTAAACAGGGCAACCATTTACCCTCGGCACTCTCGACCAAGTAAAGCTTCTTCTTGGGATTGAGTTATGCGTATCGTATCGACCCTTCGGGCTTTTCGTGCCACGATATCAGCGACACTCGATTGTTTTCAACGAAATTACGGTGACGGGCTGCAATTAATTGAAGGGGGAACGTTAGCTGGTTGCCTGTAAGGTGCTTGGGAAAAAAAGGCCGATATAATCGCTGCAGGAATCGCACCGTGAATATCGTCATTGATTTTATTTTTCCCTTTATTTTTTCTTATCTATTCTTCATTTTAGTAGCAGGCTTGAGGTTCGAAGATAAAATGAATTCGTGTCAAGGCACCTTCTGAGCCCAGGAGTCAAATGAAATCCCTGATGCCTGACCTTTTCATTTTCTTTTTCCTTCATCGACACCAACCGACGTCGCGATGTCGGCGGCAAACTGTTGCTGACACCGAGGCCAAGTGGGCGAACCTTCGAACGTCACAAATCCTTTTCCTAAATCCCGAGAGAGCGCGGGGAACGTCTCGTTGATATTTTGGCTTTCTCGTGAAAACCGAAAACCGCTAAAGTAAAGTAAAAGCGTGAAAAAATATAACGGAAATAAGAAAAAGTAGGATGAGAAGAAGAATAGAATACTAAAAGGAGAAAAACAAAGTCTAAAGGAAACAGGCATATGGAAACAAAGTGCCTGCGAGAGGGATTATTTTCCAAGGGTTAGAAATGCTTCCCTTTTAGAACTAACGCGACAGTTTCCTGCCAGTCTCAGTTTCCCTTCCAATTGTTTTCCGATAAGCTTCTTTCCTCGTAGGGCGAGCCCGCGTCTCTGCCGAAACTGTTATGCACAATTCCGGGAACAATTACGGACTTATTATCATCTGTGAAGTGGCACATGCACGTACACGCTACGTATGCATGCTAATTATACTAATGAATATTTATTCAATTACCGTGTGAAACCTCGGCCAGCCGCGGGACAAAGGGATGGTTTTCAGCCTCGCGGAGTGCCGACAAAGATAATATACAGTCCAGCACGAGCACACAATATGTCTGTCTAAATAGGCGTGCATGTATGCGTATTTTATTGCCACCCACGGTTATGCCGTACGATTTCGCAATTGTTAGTTAGCCAAAATGCCCGACTATACGCCACTCCCCCTCGGCAGTGATATCTGCTTCCCCATTCTATACGAGACAATCCGCTATTGTCTGCCCTGCATCCTTGTTACCAATAGCTTGATCAGTGTTATCTGTAATAATAGTTATTGTACCAGGTACGATACACTACTGGGATTAACTGGAGATCAATAACAGTTTCACAACTCCAGTTATACGCCGCTACCACCGGGCACACAATGCCATAGTGATGTTGGTGTTCTTCTGTCCACTTGGGTTTTAGGGGGTTAGGGACCTCAAATATGCGGGACCTTCATATACGTCAAAGGTATAATACCACGTACCTCCGCGTAGTCTCGAGTTGTCCATTAATTTTGGGACACGTTATTCACGAATGGTGGATTCACTTGCATTGTATTATTTCGGTATTTAATTTGGATCGAAGGGTACTCATCTTTTTTTTTCCTTCATCTTCTCTAAACCGGTACTTGTATAATCAAACTTACTGACGTTGTTATAGACACACGCTTGGTACGAAAGGTATGACTGTGAATTGCTCAGCATATCAGAATAGCAAGTGGCAGGCTGATTACTACATGGATTATCACAAACACCTCGCAGGTATAATTATTTTCTTAAGGGAATTCTCATTTGGCAGGAGTTGAAGCGCCCTATAGAACTTCATGAGGCCTTCATTGATCTCAAATTATGGATGGAATTATGCATAAGTAGTTCTGGAGTGGACGGCATTGAAAGTCGGTTTATTGAATCGGTAGACGCGTGGTATTCTCTACGTATACTGCACATACACGTAGCCGCATGATAAATACACGTGTACAAAAACGCACAAGTTTTACGCATCTACTTTAACTTGGCAATAAAATGAGCATCACTGAAGCTACGCCCAACAAAACATTGTACAGAAACTGAAGTGGATGAATACGCACGAAGAGATGGTGGATGCTGGAACGTCTGGTTAGTTTGTGGCTAGTAACTCATGTGGAATCTCAATAGGGCGTTGTCAGGCAGCCATATGAATCCTTTCAAATTATATGAAAAAATAAAAAAAAAAAAAAAAGAAAAACCCGGTACCGGAGTGGATGCAAGCTCTTGTATGATGGAAACTCTAACCATTTCATTCGAGAGCTTGCGCAGACGAAGTACGACAGTAATTAGCAGAAATTTTTTTCAATTATTCCGAGTAAATCCTTCGGAAATATTTCTACAGTGTTTTAATAACTAGAAACGGAGAATGAGGTATTTTTTTCTTCTTTTTTAAACTTCTATCAACAGACAATGTGGTTTATATAAAACGAGGTATCTTATTTAAACCCTATTGAAAATATGCTATATACCTACTCGACTAGTTGTGACTTATAAACGGAGAAAGTTCCTGGATTCAGAATGACGCGAGATAGACTTTTCGTTTCAAATATTACCTACTATAAGGTAATTTGGTTGAAAAACGGTACGAGAAGTTCGAGGGTATGCACGGTGAAGGAAAGAGAAGGTCGAGGGGCAAAAACTGTTACGTTAAGCGCGCGTCAGGGATGTCTGATCGAATTATTCTAATGTTTGCAATTTATTTTAAAGCGCGTCGGTGGCCGCTTTTAATGTTTCTCGCATAAAGTATTATTTTGCGAAAACGTTTAGGGTGACAAATTAGATTCGTCCCTTCCAAACTCACATCGCCTCCCGAGCTCCTCCAACCTCCACTGTCACCCGAGCTACGCCTGCTATTTCACGGCATCGGGGTTTAAATTTTCGATTAATCTGAAGGTTCAAATATTTATCAAATTAATCTACCCTCAGGCCAAGGAATTTTTAGGCTTTCATTGCCTGGGACAGGCAGATATCGGATAAAACAGCCAAATCTGGTGCGAGAAGGTATTTTTAAATGAAGTTATGCGAGGAACGTTACTTTGCAACAAGTATTCCAATCTTTTCACGGTTTTTTTTTTTTCTTCTTTTTTAGGTATCCTCGATTATATTTACTCAAAAACGTATATCTCAATAATGTATCTACATACATACCCTCCGCATTGAGGAAAAGAAGAATTATTTCTAACAATAGAAATAATTTAATCATAAGCGCTATGACGCGGTGTCTGCATGAATTAATTTCTGAACCCTGTAGCCGTCTACGTCCAACTTCCTGTAACCGGTAACTAGTAGCCGGTAACCATTAGACAAGGTACGATTTTCTGATATCCATCCGCGATTCGCTAATGCACTTGCAACATCTTACCCCCGAGGTTATGAATTAGGGAGCTGTTAAGGCTTTCGAGAGTTTGCGGGCTAGTTGCTTCGTGTACCATCTTACCGCCGTAAGGCTAGAAATTTTATCGTTCCAATAAAGCTTAATTAAGACTCGACTAACGTACAACGTATATATACCTAGGTAAGTACGTTTCGTACGTGCAGGCAGGCAAGCTTGTGAAAGAGTCGCTCGCTAATTGGGCATTATTACCGCAGAACTTAACCCACACAAACATAATTCGGTTCAAGTATCGCCTGAAACCATCGTCGCACTCAATTGCTAATAATCATTTTACCAAAGCTGACAATTCGCCGTGCCCATGTCGGCAGGAAAATGTCGATAAAAATGTGGAAAAAAACGAGGAGGAAAATGTATTCAAAATAAAAAAATAAAAAGAAAAATTTCTCCCTTGTACCTGAGCACAGCGTTGTGCTCGCTCATTCCTCGGGTTCGCTCACTACCAACCGGTCAGTCGCATGTCGTAAAGACGTGAAGTGACGATGATTGAAAGCCAACCCGAAGGGCTATGCTCCTAAGAAAGTTAAAGTAACGGTTCGTGTTTCGCGAAAAGATTGAAAGGGTTTCCACTAAGTCGTAAGCGCAGACTAACCTCGTACCACGCCGGTGATAGTCATGCAGGTACTCGTATATTCAGGTATTTAATATGTATATGGTTTATAGGAAGTACTAGCCAGACCCCACAACTCTGGTTATATATCTACGCTGCAGCAGCTCACACCTCGCATGCATCCTATAGACCTTTAATATTGAATATCCATATCGATCGACGGGCCCCCCCTAATGGCATAATCCCTGGAGATAATATCGCGAGGTAGTAGTTATAGTATAACAGCTACACTCCAATCATGTTTTGCTAATAACATTTACGAGACGAAGATGCATGGCCAGGTGTGTGCGCGTGTGTGTGTTTGTGTGCCTCGAGCATGTAGCCATTTACAGCAATTTCCCTGTTCAGTTAGAGCCAATTAGCAGTGCGAGCTGCGAGAAATTCAAAGCAAATTATTTAACGTATAGGTTTTGAAATGTGCTCATTAATTAGGCAGCCCTTCGTCAAATTAGTCTAATGACCCCCACCCCCTACCGCGAATTTGTAATTCGAATGGTTAAACCGACGACCTTTCGGTAAACTTTTAATTTGTCAAAAAAAGTAAAGTATAAACCGAAACGGGCACACAAAGTTTACACAGAGCTAAACGGAATATATAGCAAGCTTCGGAAGTAACGAGACAAATGGCGAGCGATTTTCATAATTATTAGGGTACATATCGATCCCAAGATCTTGTGTAAAAATGGTCGTGGGTAGTAATAGCGTTATCACAATTTAAAAATAGCTCAAGATTGCGCAGGATACGCGTGCAGTTCCGTGCAGCACGCGGTTATATCAGAAACTTGAAACAGGATGCAGTGATGTAAAATGACGTATCCGTTGGCAGGAGTTCCCATAACGCGAAGCAATATACGTCTGTCATTCCGCCGCCTCCAGCAAGGCCCGTGTCTTTGCTTGGTTTATATTTCACATCTACTGACAAAAAGTTGAACAGTTTTCTCATGAGATAAGAATCTCGAAGGCCGCACAGCACCGTGCTGCAGTTCCGAGCATTTTCGCGTTTATGGTATAAGTTTCATTATAAAAAATCTACATCCCGCAACGCCGACGTGCGGAATGAATCTCGCGAAATTGTAGCGTGCAGCTATAGTTGATAATTCCTTTATAATGCAATATGCATTTGTTATATCAATTGGAATTAGAATATAATGAGATTACTTCTTTTCGTAGGTAAATTGAGTTGCTGCCGGAGAATATTGCTATTATTCATACAGATTTGCACGTTTCAATCTGCATTTCGCAAATACACAATATAGCTCTGAATCTGCGTAAAGTGAAACGTTATTAAATTACATAGCAATTTCACGTAATTAGGTGCATGTACCATGACCGTACCTTGCACCCCGCATACGCGGACGTCCTGTTGCCACTCACTATCTCGCGGTTTCACAATTTCGCAAGTACCTAATTAATTTTCCGCACCATCGTACGACGGTCTCAGGTGGAGATCACCCTTTGCTACGGATGAATGCCGTCGCGACGCTCCGACTTGAATTCGATCATGTGTCTATAACCGCAAGGCAGCAATTGTTTCGACGTAATCAGAGTAATTAATACGCTTGTACGAACAGGTAAAATTGACTCCAAAATTAGTCCGCAAATACCCTGAATTATAGATTTCTCCCGAAATTAATCTGACGGAATCAAAAGACATTGTAGTAAATCGCGGGCGATGAAATAATAAAATCTTCCGAGGCTCGGGGCTCGGCTTTTATCTAGCTCTTGAGACAATACGGCTTTCGGTCGAAGGCTGCAGTATATAGGCGTTGCGGATTGGGATAAAATAGCGTATATCGGCCATATAAGGAACGACTAATAGAAATAGGACATAATGGAGAAACCCTCGAAAAGATACAGAAATAAATATTGGCCGGTCGTTCACGAAGGCAAAGGAAATTGTGCCATCACGAGATTGAGGGAGAGGGCCCGAAAGAAAGGCTCTCTTTCGGGTGTTGGCTGGCAATGACGTAGGTAACGGTAGGTAATATTTCACCCCGTAACTCGAAAAACTCGGCCCTCTTCACGTGGCCTTCTCTCCTTTTTCATTCCCTTCAGCTCTTACCTTATTCTCTACTCTTTGCCGCGGTTTGCGTCATACTAGCGCGTAAAACCTGGTTCCAGGCTAAAATATCCCCGAGGCCCTTCTCATCCGAGCGCTGTCGTTCCGCGTTTACGCCGGGCACCGCTTCCATCCAATTGTAGGGAACTAAATCGTGACGGGAATCGAAGCGCGCTATTTTTCACAGGGTACACCTATGCGGTACGTTATGTATTATACATGGACCAATGTATTATATACTTGCATTATATGTTTATATATCTATACGTATGTATACAATATATCGCTATATATCACACGGCCTGCTATCGACTTGAACGTAATCAACCTGCACGGTTAACCACGATCCTCCGTCTTTCGTGGACATGGGTCATGAATTTAACCGACTGAAATATACATATGTATGTACGTATATATATATATATTTAGATTGCATAGGTATGTGTCTAGCGTTCCTGGCATGCCATCCCCGTGATACTGTGGTTATATACGCAGAGTACCTTCCGCGTTAACGTAATCACGGAGCAGCTACTATATATACCAGCGCGTTTCACTCCCCAACCCCCATGCCTCTTTGCCGGGGCATTCATGAAGCAATATACATGCGTGCGCTCGTCAGAATTTCCCTCGACCCTCCCTCTACGGCTATATGCACCTCGGAGGTTACGTTTGCGCTTATCTGATGACATGAATATTCTGAGGATCGGAACTGAATCAAACCTGATCTATGGATCATTTTTACTGTATTCAAAGTCCAACCCTAAGTATACTTGTTGTCAGTAAGCATAGTTATTGTAACGAGACGCATATCTATGTGATTTCTAAAAAGTACGTAACAGTTCAGATAATATGATCGATCAACGGTGAGCAGTTAAATGATGACCGTACATACATACGTACATTTGTCTCCATAAATTTGTGGGACAAATTTTACAAGTCGTTAACAAGTTATCATAATATTTATATACCGATACTAATCTCGAGAGGGATGGTGATCTCTTGAAATTATACGCCTCTGTTATTAGCGCGGTAATGGTCAAGCGCAGATATATGAGTGATTTACGTTATAACAGGAATACGCGAACGATAGAACAGGTTTTTTGGATGTCAATTGGCAGGCCGTGGATCGGTTTGCGGAGTGACTGCTTTAATCTTGAGTATTTCAATGCTGAAAGACCGCCGAGCCGCTAATTAGAGCGAGAAAATAACGAAGCATAAGACGTTATTAAACGAGGCTTGAACTATACCCGCATGATTGCATGTTTCAGACTCTGTAGACCGGATGTGTTTTTCTTACGCGGTTTCGCGTGACTTTTACTCGTACACTGGAAAATAGAGAATCAGCTTTTATTCCGCCAGTGCAGTGGTTGAATAGCACGGCAGTGTCGTAAGTCGAGAAATGGCACCTTAGTGGTAAGTGAAGTTACTTCTGAAGTTGTTTAGTGATCCACAACAGCCAGAGCTAACCATTCTTGTCTGAGACGCCAAAGATATAGCTTCGGAAATCATATGATGGATATAGGGAATAATAATCGAATTCTCATTTGGGGCTGCTTGCAGGCTGGTCGTAAACATGAAATATTCAAACTCATATTTCTTGGTGAAATAAAAAAATGGACATCGCAAAGCCGAGGGGAGGGTAAAAAACGCCTGCAAGCAAAGCACCTAGACTAAAGTTAAGTTAAGTTGGTTGGTTGGGGGCAGCGTGGGTGCGGAAATATGTCACCTGAATACCATGGTAATGTACACAGAATGTCGGAAATATAAGCAAAAGCGGGCGTGCAAGACTCTTGGGAACTGTCGTTTACATAAACAGTTCGCGAACCAGAATTCTACTTAGCGACCTTCGCCGTTGGGCCGTTTCTCTCCTCCCTCTTCTTCTTCTACGTCTCGTTCTTCTTCTTCTTCTTTTTCGTCCTCTTTCTCTCTCTCGATACTTGAAGGCAGCTTCTGTCTATTTGCTTACCAAATGTAGCCTCGTCTTGTCTCCGAGAACAAACTACTCTGTCTTCAGTATAGACTCGAACTTCTTTCGAGCGAACAACCAGATCTTCAATGGCACCCCTATTTCCTTAACGATACAGTGTCCCGAAGTTATAGTTCAAAGAAGAAATTTTGGTAAATCCACTTTCCGTCGAGGCAATCATCGTGCCTTTTGTTGCATCAAGCAAAAGCTTACAGAGACATAGGTATACTATAAAAGAGTATCCGGGTGTTAAAATGAATCACTGAACTGAAAATCCTTCAGATGTAGGTACCACAAAGAATCGTGCGGCTTAGCTAAAGCCAGTACAACTATATTTAGAATCCTTCCTTCTTTATTCTTTGATCGCTTTCGAAGCCATTTTATTCTCTCAAATAATCACATGTAAGTGATTGGATTAAACAAGAGAGTAAAATTATTAGTAATTTATCGTTACGCTGTAGCCCTCTTGATCGTTATACGCCGTTATACTTGATTAGGACGGACTAATAGGATAATGAAAAGAGTAAAAATGTTGAAAAATAAAATGAACCCAAAGCAATTTCCGAGCATAATCGAACGCCTCAGGTTCGGTCCGAAGAACGTGCAAGATCGTCTTGCAGGTCAGCGCGGTATGCAGTTGATGCTGATGACCCTTAGCTGTCTTTGTCTCCCTTCATCCAAGTCGACAACCTGTTGGGTCTTCCGTGTTGCGCGATCGTCATCTGTTATAACAAAACAGCCTCGACTACCCGACATTCCTACATGTAGCGTTGCCGTATCCCATCTTAATTTATACGGAAGACAAATGGCGAGGTTGTAAGGGTCTCTCGTAATGCGACTGAAACAAGACTATATTTATTGCCATTCGTAGCTGAACGACTGTCGGCGGGTTCCTCTCGCAACAGGATTTAACGGCGAGGAATTGTACAACGATAATTAAATCGTTTTGATCCGATGTTTTCCGTGATACCTACGAGTATAAGCTTGCACCATTTAATATGTATAATCGCGCAAATAAACTTGTTAATTGAATTTTATAACATAATTGTTCGTGGCCTCAGGGTCCCGCGGCCCAGTGAGGTAAAATGTTTCATTTCTTGGTGACTAAGCCATATTTCGCAAGGTCAGAGCACAAGAACCGTACCGTATTACGTCGACCGGGGCAACGGAACGATTACTCGGAGAGAAATGTCCGCGCCTACGTATCTGCGGCGGAAAGTTTGTCGAAAGCTACGGCAAACACTGGGTAGGAAAAAAAAAGGGTGTGCGATAAATGATGCCGTTATTAGCGAGGACAAGAACACAAGGGAATTAACTAAGCGGGGAGGGACGTTTTTGTCTCTTCTCACATTGCGGAAAACCCCGGTTTCTCTCTACGAGGTGGACGCGCCCACAAGGAGCTCTTCGAGGAGACCGACGAGGACTTTGTTGAGGGTACTCCGTCGCGTCACTCCAAGTCTTGTCCACTTCACCCCTAGTTGGTTGGACGGCTATATGTAGTTTGTGTTCCCGTCAGCGCCGCGTGTCTGTCCGTAATTTGCCATCGTTTTGTTACGAACCCTGCGCGGTGGCCTCCGAAATTACTTTTGAGAGAAGACAAAGAAGAAGGTCAGTAGGCCAACGAGGTCAAACAGAGAGTGTTTGCTTATTACTTATTACTCTCTCTCTCCCTCTCGATCTTCTTACAAAACTTTTATGCTTGCTAATCTAAAATATTTCCCAAGCGAAACTATATACGATAAAGCCCTAAGCACAAATTTATATCACAATGCTTCGAGAAGAGTGTCCTAATCAACGAAAAGCAGCGGAACAAGAAACAAACATCTGCACCCCCTATATTTCAGCTGAATTACACGCGCGAGTGTCTGCACCGAATGCAGTGGTGCAAACAAGTCTGGATCGAATCGTGATGTTTGTAGAGATGATTTTTCTCCGGCCATGAAGACCAGCTCCAACTCTATTGTCTTGAATTTGTATTATACGGTAAAGGGTTGCTGTTCGAAATACTCATGAAGGGTGAAAATGTTCGTATATAAATATTGAGGCATCGCCTTCAGATAAACAAGAATGTACTACCTACTACTAAAACGAGCCATTAGTATGAGACAAATGGATAGCTTGGTGAAGAGAATATGGCATTTTTTAAATCTCGCAATTATGATAACTTCCCTATTTTCCAAACGGAGGTTTCATGCGAGCGGTAGTATGTAAAGTAGTAAAGCACTTCGTAGAAGCTTATCAGTGTTCCGATAGTTTCGATGGCATGAGTATTTATGCGCATTAAACATTCATAAGAGGAGTGACAGTTGCATCGGTATGTATGCACCACAAAGCGAGATGCGAGTGTATCCCGCGCGTCAATTGAGGATTCATTACAGTAGCGGTAATCTCATTTCCTACTACTAATGGAAACATCGGTATCCAGTGAATGCCCGAGATAAACATGATTTACGATTAGCCAATGCACTGCGGCCTACAATCAATTTGCTTAGGGACAATTCGTCGAGTCGATTACGAGAAACTTCTGCCAGCTTTTCCGCTCTATAACCGGTAGCTATCTAATTATTAATTCCAGTCCAGCCCTGCGGGAAACTACCACGAGCCGTGAAACGATCGGACGAATAATATGGAGCCCGGTAATAAATCCTGTCGACCGTGTCGATTCTATTTTTGGAGATGATGTTTCTTTCCGACGGATTTGTCACTCGCTTGGTTGGGTGCAAAATCCTACGGAGGGAACGATCCGTTTAATGAGTTTGGGTCAAAACCAGTTATTTTCCGGGAGCTGGTAACGCGACGTCAGTCTGCGCTAGGGAGAAAGGGATCGATTCCTCATTTTCTCGCTATCGCCTTTTTCCGCTCCAACTTTCTTCACCGAGTGGGAATAGGAATTTAATAATTACGCAGGTGCGTATTGGAGCAGGACGATTGTTTGATTAGGGAATACGATAGGATCCTAGAGTTGATAAGACGGCGGGGTAATCTCAGGATATGAAGGAACGAAATGAATAATACCAGACCTGCCCTAGAGCGCTTTTATTTAAACCCTCTGTTTTCTTCCCGCTTATTCCATACCTTTTTCACGAAAGGTGCGAGCCGACTTCGCGGTGATCCTTCAGCCTTAACGTTGAGTATCGTTTGGCCAAGGAAACTCGTACTTTTGCTCCTTTATTTTTGAGTTTCTCCCTACCGGACTTCAACCTTTCTTTATTTCCCGATCCCTTGGTTCTTTTCTCTTTTCTTTGCCTCAGTAACCTCCCTCCTTTTCACCGTGAATTACCCCGTAGTTTCTCTACTCGAGGCCAACGTTGAGTCTTAAGAGCTTCGTATTCGGAATTAAGAAGCAGTAACTTGAGGCCAGCAAAAGAAAAGAAACGAAAAGAAAAGACCAAAAAAACTCGAACAGGTGACCACTGTCGAAGAAATAGCGGACAAGGTTCTGTCTAGTTCTTTCTTTTCGCGATTTTACTTCTGGCTTTGAAGTTCTCTTCGTGTAACAGATTTTCATGTAAGTAGGTACTTCATTCTAATTTGTTGCTTGTCATCCTTCCGATGAATTGAACCTCTGAAATTGATCAACATTAATAAGCAAAAATTCTGAGATTTGATTTCTATGGTCGTCAGAAAACTTTTCGACAAGCCGTTAATTAGGATAATTTCGTGTGCGGCAAAACCAGAGGAACGGACACATAGTGATTGAAGATAACCTGCGGTGCGAGTTTGAAGAGGGTAACAAAGGCATGCGTGACAACCTCGCAAGCTGGAAGAGCCAGTCAGCCAGGTATGTGATAGCGTTGTAAACTCGCGAAGGATTATTTTGCGATGGGATGAAAAAAGGAGCTGAGAACGGGGAGAACACGGTGAAGTAGGATGAGGGAAACTGGACCGAAGGCGTGACGAGCGTACGTAGTGAGTCCAGGCCCACGGTCTTTCGGGCAGGCGCTACGTGCCTCTAAAGTCAAGTGGTCCCATGCGAGTCTCACCGCGTGTAGAAGCCCGAAATATGGATAGGCTGAGGAAACCTACCCTTACCGTTCCCATGCAAAGATTGAGAGAAGACGAAGGAGAAGAAGAAGACGAAGAAGAAATCGTTTCTCTGGATAGAGTGAATCGAGATCAGGGAAAACCGCGCTATCTTACTGCCCGGAGTTTCCACGTTTGAACTTTAAATTTTCGTACGCAAAGACTTTCTCCATTTTTGGCTACCCCTTTTAAGAGTCTCTCGAACGTTTTGAAAGAACGAAAATGTTTCTTTAATCTTTTCGATTTTCATCCTTTCGAGAGGGAGAAAGAGCGAGGAGAGAGAGAGAATCAATCGACCAGAAATATATTTTGGACACGTGCCGCAACTGCTTGGCAAGGCATACCTCCCTGTTCACTGTATATAGTCATAGGATTGGTGTAGTGTGAGAACATAATGAAACTACTGACCTAGTAAAATGTCAGCTGATTAGGTTGCGATATCTATTTTATCATTTTCCTTTCGCCGCCAGAGTCAAGCATCCCCCACGGTTCATCGGTCGAACATTCTCAACCCCGTCGATGTGCAGTTTCTGAAACTAAACTGCGAACCAGAGAAACTTGGGGAAACTTTAAAGTTCCAAAGCAGCCCTCAGTCATTACGTAATTGACGAGATGGCTGGAGCTAGTCAGACGAAGAGGTAAACTTGATGTAAAAATGCATAGACGTATATTCCATGCACTTGAACGGTGACGTTAATTATTGCCGTATAAAAAATCTCTCAAACTTCATGAATTCGAGCTGTTTTGTGCCCGAAGTTTGTTATTGGTCACAGTACAGTCGATGGTAGGTACTCATACCAGGTTTTCAGAGGGGACGCAGCTGCCAGTTCGAAGTTTGTGGATGTTGGGGAATTTTTTCATTTCGAATAGCACTCCAATTGATTGAATTAGGAACCAAGTGATTGGAGCACCGGCCATTTGTTTTATTTTGATTAAGCGGGGCAAGCATAGTGCAGTTGTAAAGAGGCCAGTGATCTCTGACCCTCTTTACTCTTAATAATTATTTCAAAGAGCATGCCGGTGAGGCGTTCGCCAGGAAATGGAGAAAGACGTGGATGCCCGTAGCCTTTCAACCTCCGCTCTGACTTCTGAGCATTACGATTGTGCGCTCTCGTGCTAGTTCGAGCAGAAAACGTCATTCCGTCAGGTCTATTCGGTTAAACTATTCCCAAAAGCTTTTCACCTAGCCGTTGGAAATGACATGCGATACTAAAACGTTAACATTTCACCGTTAGATAAGCGGAATAACGTTTTGATATCGTTATTTCTTTTAACGGTAATCCAGCGGTGCACGTTTCTGACAGTTAGTTTTATGAAATTTATGTACAATGGAATTTTTCCTCTTGGCGATAAACTGAAAATAAGATAATAACTTACAGCGTCGTTCTACGTAATTAACTCTGCTCGTGGAATTGTGTTGTGTACCGACGTGGATATTCACAAATAGCTACATAACATCTATTACTCCGCTCCTAAAGAATATATGACTTATACTATCATCCGTTCTTTGTAGAAACATTAACCCTTGTGCATTTTCAGCGACGTAAAATTTTATAAACGCGATTAGCTCAATGATCAGATAATAAAGCATCTGATTCTCTGTGCTTTTAGATCTCAGAGAGTATAGGTGGAAGTTACAACCGTGTGTGTGTCAATACAACAGCAGTTCTGTCAAACGGAAGAGATTGATTGAAACGGCTAATTGTAAGGCTGCGTATATGTTCCATCATTGGCATCAATGTCAGCGTCGAGCTGTGCTCATAAAAACTGTCGTCCGATGCGTATATGTTGATATTTTCACAAATCCAGGTCATACTGATACCGCAATACACGTGGTCCACACGTGAGCACACAAATCCGTGAATTTGCATAACGTTTGCGGAACAAGACCGTATTGGCAGATACGTCACGACCGCCCAATTTGGGAGGAAGATTTATAGCAGTTAGGTGCCAGTGCTTCCATTCGCATCTCTCTCGTTTCGATCACTCTAACTGTTCGCGAGCACATAGATGTACGTCAGTGGATACGATGAGCTCCGCCTACCTGGATATAACTTAGAAATCTGCATATACACTCAACCGGACAATTAAAGGATCACTTTCCAAAACTCAAAGAATCCATGAATTTCAAAGTCTCGTAACTTCGTCGGAAAGAGTCGTAGGTACAATTATGTTTCAGAAAGTCATTTGAAAAATCTCGGAAGTGGCAAGATCCACAATGTTATTAAAAGAACAAAATTTGATTATAAATAGTTATGATAATAGTTTGATAATTATAAATTATCAATATTTAAATTAAAAAAAGGCATCTTTAATGATATAAGTCAATGAGAGCATTTATTTACTTGAATTTGTCACGTTTACATTATATGTTATAGGTATATATGGGTTATAGGTATATAGATTAAAGGTACATATGGTATAGTTTGAATTTTCCAATTGATTCTCCCACTGACATCAATTTTTTAATTCCTCGGAAAGATTCTTCGCCAATTGATCAGCCAAGTGACTATCCTTGAGAACAGTATCACCCACTGGAAACACAAAATAATACAATATTTAGGAATAATGATGGAAATAAATCTTTTTCTTGATTTTTGTCTGACCAAAAGTTGAACTTTCTTCGGTAAAAAGTAAGTGAAAGAAAACAGAATTAGACAATATTAGCAATAGTTGTTACAACGACTCATCAGAACAATAAATGGGTATTTCATTCTGGCGAATCTTATTCACAATTAGGCAAGTTCTCAGAATCTTCGTAAGAAAAATCTCCATGAATTATGTTTCGAACTTTTAGTACTGTGCAATAATTAGGATATGATATTTCTCAGACACAAAATCCTGTATCGATTTATATATTCTTGCAATCTTACAACAAAACGGTGACTGGTCTGCAGTGGCAACGTAGAAGGTACCGCGTTGTGGATGAACCACTGATCTGATACCCATTTCTGTGCAACTACTCTGAGTACAAGACTGCGTCAAGGCGTTAGTAGCATCTCTGTAGGTCATGTCCCAATGATGTCCCCAGAAAGTGCAATTTGACGATGCAGCAGCGACCAATGTTTCCGTAAAGTAGATGTACGAGCGTCCGTGGTTGCATATTGCCTCCTTAACTTCTATAAAATGGATTTAGATTTGTTGTTTATTAGATTGAAATACTTGGTCCTCAAATATTAGACAACCATTGCTCACCCGATGGATGAATCGGTAAATACGACTCAAAGAATCCAACATCCCTCATACAACCCGGCTGTCTCATGCCACCGTTTGGATAAAAATCAGCGTGACCTGAAATGATAAAGACAAGGTTTTCCAGTTACATTTCTGAGCATAGACCATTCAATTCTGAATATTATACTTTGCAAAAATAATCATATATAGCGGTGTAATTAGCTGGAAGTAGCACGTCTGCATAACGAGATAAAACAGAGTTTGGAAATACGACCTATCGGTGTAGGCAAGCCAAATCCCAAGTGAAAGGTCCGGCCGTTTGTATGGATAATATCAACATACGGCGCATCTTCTTTGTCCAATCGCAAAGTCTTATCATTTGTTGTAAAACAAGGCTGTGCAGGATCTAACCCAGTCACTCTTTCGACAAGCCATTTGGATTGCGATTGCTTCAAATCGTAGCTCGCAAAACCACATATGTGAGCTCCCAGGCTGTGACCGACCAAGTGAAGGGGACCCCACTTGTCAGTGTCTGTATTACCGTTATTCAAAGTAGCATTCGTGATCTGGCCGAACAACCTTAACAAAAGGGGGGTATTATTTATAATACAAATATAAATAGGTAGTTTTGAAAATAGATCATTAGTCTCGATGCATGAGAATGTTGAATTTCCTGAAACCTCGCATGTTCAATGCTACAGAATATTTATTTGTCTTATTTAAATGGGAAATGACAAACTTCGAAATTTGTTGACCAACGATTTGAGTGTACACAGCAGCCTTGTAATAATTCCATGTTTTTCCTCCGGCGCTCCAATCAACAACAATAACATTGACGTCGCCCTGTGAATAATTTTGATCATAAATAATTAGAGTATTAACTTAATATAAGAATAGTATAATGAAAATATCATTGAATACTCATAGCTCACCAATAAAAGAAAGGCCTTTTCCATGTCTCTAATCCAGGATTCACTGCCGCTGGCTAAAAATCCGTGTACTATAAGAACAGTCTTTCGTTCTATTTTGAAGTCCGTCCGTTCAAGATCAAACTGGTCTCCAAGCTTGACCTCAACTCTGTCGGATTGCTTCCTCGACGATAAGTAAAATTTTACATCTAATTTGTCACAATTGTCACAATCTCCACCAAACATCCAAGCTATTGCTTTAGAAGCTGCATCTCCCATACCGAAGCAATTAATGCGTTTAACTTCCAAAAAATTTGCCATATTCAGGACAGCACTGTTGGCCCAGTCAAACGTGAGATTTCCAGCATTTCCGGAAGAACCAGCATTTACAGAATCAAATTGTACGAAAGTGAAATCTGATGATGATATTGAAAACTCAGGTGCACCATCAGAGGATTGGAAAAATGAAAGTAAACACTGAACAGTGAAAAAAACAAATACACGAGACACCATCATGTTGCCGTTTCGCTTGCTATTCAGAGACAAAACCAATGCTTAAATAGGTTCCTTTTGTATACGGAGGAAATGAGTAGATATGGAAGGACTTTTCGGCGCATCAATACCATAATGACATATTACAGTCGTGGAAATGATAAGCTATCGGTCCTTGGGGTTTTCGAGTCCCTATATTACTCAAATCGTTAAAATGTAATTCAAAATTCTGAAAAAAATAGTCCGGAAATAAGATTACACATATGTGGGTACATTAATCACTACATACAATTGACCAATCCTATTCCAATGGAGGTGGAAATTTTTTTCCAACATATTAAAACCCAATTATATAGTTGTTATGTAATAACACTTAAGAATTTACCTGATAACGTCTACCGTTAATAATCAGGAAGATAAATTGAACTTTCGGAAATTTTTGTTCATTGTTTTGACAACAGTTTGCACATGTTAAAAGCAATATTATGTTACCAATATTATCGATAACTGGTATCAACATACTTTTTTTTACTTTGAGATGAAAATAACAAACAGAATACATGAAAATTTATGATTGCGTTATAATAATTAAATATGTGCTAATGCGTGGCTTGATTATCTTCAATACATCATCACTCGTTTATTATGTTCAAACTCTGTTGGCGAGATTAAATGAACAGACAGACCCTTTTGCTAATCATACTTTACCTATTGCGTATGGATTATCAGTTCCGTCTTTGCTTCTTATTGCCCTTGTTTCCTTTTTCTCGATTTCCTCTGGTATCCTTTCTCTGAAAAATACGATTGAAATTTGATCATCTATAATAAGTACGAATCAGTGCATTCGTTTGTATATAAAAATGAAATATTCTGTATATCTTCTGTATATCAAAAGAAATATAGAATTCAAATTAATAAAGCCATGGAATAGCGTGAATAAAAGAGAACTTTCAATTTTCATCTTCATTTTCTGATCCATATACCAGACGATTAGACAATTTCATTGCTAAAATAATGATACAATAAAATATTAAGCGATTTATAGGGAAATATCTCTTCATTTCATTATTTATTTTTTAGCCTTTATCATTAAGCTCGTAGCATTATTTACATTGTAACCTCTGAGCTTGGAAAGGGATCTGTCTCTGAGTGCGACTACCCCCTTGAAAACTGCTTAAATCAACATTCTGGTGATCGAATGATGCTTTCGGCAGCATCCCCGTCTTCTTTGTCTGCAAAAGATCGAAAGGTAAAAGTTTCTTTCCCGTTTATACACTCAACCCAACAATTAGGGGATCATGCACTTTTCAAATCTCAAAAAATCGACGAATTTCAAAGTCTCGCAACTTCGTCGAAAAAAATCGTACAGTTATGATTCAGGAAGTAATTGAAAGGCCAAGGTGTCTAATTTTCAAATCTTTTTGCAGATTGAAATTTACTTGCAATTTCGCTTAGATACGAGGTTTTGAAGCGAGGTGTGTGTAATCACAAAATTTTTGGCAAGTTTGTCTTGCTGTACCTCAAGTAAGAAGAAAGTTCGAGAGAAAGTTCAAGGCTTCTTTTTCAAAATGCGATTTTCAAAATTACGCGGCACAAGCCGAATTCCCATTGACTGGGGCCTACGAATAGTTTGAACATAATAAATGATTGATATGACGCTCAAGATTTTTGCATCTGCACTTTTAAACGTTTGGTCAGCGGTAACGTGCAAACTATAACTTTGTGACAAAAACGTCCAAGAAGTTTTTTCCACGTTATTGGATTCTCTGGATGCGCATGTCTCCAAAAAAAATTCCGACTCAATTTAAGAGGTTTTATTGCAATTTTAATGTACTTCAGATCGCAGTACACCTTAAACTAGAACTCCAGAAGAAATGTTTCAACGAGCATTTTTCTTCCTCTTTCAATTCTCCAAATGCGGGCCCAGCGTACCCTCGAATTCTAACATGCGTAATTATTTTTACCCGAAATTTGCGCCTATGATTTATGCGTTAATTTGTTAATAGCTATCTCCAAAACGTGTGATTTATTTGTGTTCCTTGATTTATCACATCAATTTCGACATATTACATGACGAATTCAACATTCCTGTATATTGATGAATGACAGTTAAGTCCGTTAAGTTAATGGGTAATTCTGGTCTCCATATCTGTATCTAACTTACTCAAAATATCAACTTTTGAACTAACTGATCGAATCTCATTTCAGTATTCGAATGATTTATACAAAATGTATAAAATTTTTGCATTTCTGATGTTAGATGTTTGTACGTTATTGCTCTGTACTTGTCACTTGTAGCTTGATCAATATAGGAGATTCTATGCTCAACTATATACTCCAGCGTATTACAAATCAATCATTACAAATCAAAATGAAACTAAAAAAAAAATCTCTACATTGTCGTCGAACAAATGCCCAGAAATTAAATCACCGACGGTTAGATAGTAATCTACCGATAGTATTTCAATATTATTATCCAATTCTGAAACTGAAAGATATTTTCTATACTCATCATTCCTATGCACGACAGCACGACCCTTCGCTTAGTTATACTATCAATGTACAATTGATCCCCAACATTCGATATAGATATATATGCATTATATACTATCAATAACGTCTAAATTTCATGACGTAATTGGGTTCGCAATAGACATGGCTATTGCTACATTGGTCCCATGCGATGCGCATTGGATCTAAAGAACACCAACAGCTATTGCTACTGCAGCATTAGCAGAGCGCTGCTTTCCTCTATACAAAAATTCGAAAATTTCAGTTTCAGAGATATTCGCATTTTTCCAGTTTGAGTGTTGCTTAAGATTATCATTTTGTTTTTATATTGTCCTAAATCGAATTGGATATTTTTCCGCGTCGAATGAGACATGTTGAGTTTTTTGATTTATCAACTTCAAACCTTCATAACTTCGCCAGTTCTCAACTTAGAGAGTTCAATCTGGTCTCAAAAGATGGGGAAATTGACCAGCAAGACGCCCGTAGTGCTAACTCCAATCGACAAAGTGGGCCCTTTGCATGCGAACGGCCACATACTATTATTATTTACCTTGCTTATTTCGTAACTCACATTCTGAATTGGATCTAATTTACTTTTTGCTTTTTTGTTACGTCCTTGCTGTTAGGCTTCCCGAATCTTGTCTGCAAGTTAACGTTTCTCCTCTAGTATGTTGATACCAATTATCGATAATATTGGTACCATAATATTGCTTTTAACGTATGTAGACTGTTGTCACAACTAAAATTTCCAAATGTTCAATTTATCTTCCTCATTACTCGGTAGACGTTATCAGGTAAATTCTTAAGTGTTATTACATAACAACTAAGTTTTAATATGTTGGAAAAAATTTCCACCTTCATTGGAATGCGATTGGTCAATTGTATGTAGTGATTAATGTACCCACATATGTGTAATCTTATTTCCGGACTATTTTTTTCAGAATTTTGAATTACATTTTAACGATTTGAGTAATATAGGGACTCGAAAACCCCAAGGACCGATAGCTTATCATTTCCACGACTGTAATATGTCATTATGGTATTGATGCGCCGAAAAGTCCTTCCATATCTACTCATTTCCTCCGTATACAAAAGGAACCTATTTAAGCATTGGTTTTGTCTCTGAATAGCAAGCGAAACGGCAACATGATGGTGTCTCGTGTATTTGTTTTTTTCACTGTTCAGTGTTTACTTTCATTTTTCCAATCCTCTGATGGTGCACCTGAGTTTTCAATATCATCATCAGATTTCACTTTCGTACAATTTGATTCTGTAAATGCTGGTTCTTCCGGAAATGCTGGAAATCTCACGTTTGACTGGGCCAACAGTGCGGTCCTGAATCTGGCAAATTTTTTGGAAGTTAAACGCATTAATTGCTTCGGTATGGGAGATGCAGCTTCTAAAGCAATAGCTTGGATGTTTGGTGGAGATTGTGACAATTGTGACAAATTAGATGTAAAATTTTACTTATCGTCGAGGAAGCAATCCGACAGAGTTGAGGTCAAGCTTGGAGACCAGTTTGATCTTGAACGGACGGACTTCAAAATAGAACGAAAGACTGTTCTTATAGTACACGGATTTTTAGCCAGCGGCAGTGAATCCTGGATTAGAGACATGGAAAAGGCCTTTCTTTTATTGGTGAGCTATGAGTATTCAATGATATTTTCATTATACTATTCTTATATTAAGTTAATACTCTAATTATTTATGATCAAAATTATTCACAGGGCGACGTCAATGTTATTGTTGTTGATTGGAGCGCCGGAGGAAAAACATGGAATTATTACAAGGCTGCTGTGTACACTCAAATCGTTGGTCAACAAATTTCGAAGTTTGTCATTTCCCATTTAAATAAGACAAATAAATATTCTGTAGCATTGAACATGCGAGGTTTCAGGAAATTCAACATTCTCATGCATCGAGACTAATGATCTATTTTCAAAACTACCTATTTATATTTGTATTATAAATAATACCCCCCTTTTGTTAAGGTTGTTCGGCCAGATCACGAATGCTACTTTGAATAACGGTAATACAGACACTGACAAGTGGGGTCCCCTTCACTTGGTCGGTCACAGCCTGGGAGCTCACATATGTGGTTTTGCGAGCTACGATTTGAAGCAATCGCAATCCAAATGGCTTGTCGAAAGAGTGACTGGGTTAGATCCTGCACAGCCTTGTTTTACAACAAATGATAAGACTTTGCGATTGGACAAAGAAGATGCGCCGTATGTTGATATTATCCATACAAACGGCCGGACCTTTCACTTGGGATTTGGCTTGCCTACACCGATAGGTCGTATTTCCAAACTCTGTTTTATCTCGTTATGCAGACGTGCTACTTCCAGCTAATTACACCGCTATATATGATTATTTTTGCAAAGTATAATATTCAGAATTGAATGGTCTATGCTCAGAAATGTAACTGGAAAACCTTGTCTTTATCATTTCAGGTCACGCTGATTTTTATCCAAACGGTGGCATGAGACAGCCGGGTTGTATGAGGGATGTTGGATTCTTTGAGTCGTATTTACCGATTCATCCATCGGGTGAGCAATGGTTGTCTAATATTTGAGGACCAAGTATTTCAATCTAATAAACAACAAATCTAAATCCATTTTATAGAAGTTAAGGAGGCAATATGCAACCACGGACGCTCGTACATCTACTTTACGGAAACATTGGTCGCTGCTGCATCGTCAAATTGCACTTTCTGGGGACATCATTGGGACATGACCTACAGAGATGCTACTAACGCCTTGACGCAGTCTTGTACTCAGAGTAGTTGCACAGAAATGGGTATCAGATCAGTGGTTCATCCACAACGCGGTACCTTCTACGTTGCCACTGCAGACCAGTCACCGTTTTGTTGTAAGATTGCAAGAATATATAAATCGATACAGGATTTTGTGTCTGAGAAATATCATATCCTAATTATTGCACAGTACTAAAAGTTCGAAACATAATTCATGGAGATTTTTCTTACGAAGATTCTGAGAACTTGCCTAATTGTGAATAAGATTCGCCAGAATGAAATACCCATTTATTGTTCTGATGAGTCGTTGTAACAACTATTGCTAATATTGTCTAATTCTGTTTTCTTTCACTTACTTTTTACCGAAGAAAGTTCAACTTTTGGTCAGACAAAAATCAAGAAAAAGATTTATTTCCATCATTATTCCTAAATATTGTATTATTTTGTGTTTCCAGTGGGTGATACTGTTCTCAAGGATAGTCACTTGGCTGATCAATTGGCGAAGAATCTTTCCGAGGAATTAAAAAATTGATGTCAGTGGGAGAATCAATTGGAAAATTCAAACTATACCTATATACCTTCAACTTATATACCTATAACCCATATATACCTATAACATATAATGTAAACGTGACAAATTCAAGTAAATAAATCAGTCAAAATAAAACAGTCGACTTGTGGATCTTGCCGCTTCCGAGATTTTTCAAATGCTTTCCTAAATCATAACTGTACGAGTCTTTCCGACGAAGTTATGAGACTTTGAAATCCGTCGATTTTTTGGGGTTTGGAAAATGATCCCTTGATTGTTCGGTTGAGTGTAGAACAGGGTGAACCTATTTTGTCTAGAGAGAAGCGTTGAGTTACTTTAGAATCTGTTGAAATAATCGTTACACTATTAGCGATTGTTCTGCGGCGTGCTACATACCTTCGTTGATGAGAATTTGAAATTATGTACTTGGGAACGGAACTTCGATCCTTATTTCAGAATACTTCGTTTTGTTTTTTGACAATACAGCTTGATTATGCCGACGAGAGTTCAGCAATACAATATTGGATATTGTAAATCACAATTTTACTAGATCATATATATACGAAAGTATAATCATTTGTGACATGCATCTTATGCGATCTTGATAACGATGTTATATATACTTGAGTACTATACGGTTGATTGCATTTCGGAAGTTGGCGTCGCGTCACTACAGACTCGCTTTCACGCCAGATGAGTTCAGATCCCGATGCAAATAGGGTTGGCAGCTCTCAAGGGTACTCGGTATGAAAGCGATGTTGCACCATCATCCAAGCAGGGCTGGGATCAAATCAAGTAATGGAAAAAATGCATAAAACGCCACCACGCAAGTATCTGCAGATCGATACGATAATGTATAGATTGTAGCCAATAGTTCAGATCGGCCTTTTTGCCTTCAGACTGATTATGTAGATTGGTAGAAGAAAATACATTCCCAAATACACTCAAGATACAGGAATGCTTTCGGGAGTATCGGATCCATGAGTAGGTGGAAAATCAAGAAGAAAGAGGAGTAGCACGTTTCAATCGAACTCGGTTCCCTGCCGAAGCGAGTCCATAAGTACACATCTTTGATATTTTATGCACCCCACAGTCCGGACCATCACGCAGACCTTTCCGAACGCTCAGGATCCTTTTAACAACAGCAGAAAAAGTTTAACTCCTCTCAAATCGCTTTGGCAATCTTCCGCGGTGGTCCTGTTCGTAAATTCGTCCCTGTACCAGTTGCCTGATACTCACGATCAGTGAACTATAGAGCCGGATTTACTGAAGAGCGATTGCGTCTGCTTATCATTCCTTGCTCTCTCCCTTTTCTCTCTCACCTCACGTTTCTCTGTTTCCCCACATCGCTTCGATATCCTGTTGGCTTACAGATCTACTCTCGTCTTACTTTGACAATTCAAGAAAAGATACTGCCGATTGAATCCCGGGAGACTCGTCAAGTGCATCAGTGTCCCGTAATGCCGTTGAACAGATCTATTTTCAGAATTGCCATTTCACGTTACATGCAACGTCAAATTCAACAAACTTCTGGTATCATTCCATGCGTGTATAAGAATGTTGGCACATAAAAGAAGATTGAAGGGTATCGGATGCTGGCGATGCAGTGCCCACAGTTTGGCTCCTCTCTCAAAAATGAACCACAGACTTGCCGGGGATAATGATACGTGCATATATCCGCTACATTGATATTGCCCGTCGTCTGCTACTCGCGCCATGTAGGTAGTCGGCTGCAGGCGATGTCGGGTAATTGCGACGGCAGCGACCAACTTTTCTCAGAATAAATTATACTCGTTCGGTTGCCGTTGATCGCCAGGTAAAAATCGAATGGCGTGCTACGTCCGACGCGTGCTTCCAGTTTTCAAGGAAGCCTCGTTAATTCGGTAGAGATGGTAATTGCATGACAACGCTAGGCTTCACAACATCTGAATAATTTTCATCAAATTTCAAATAATCGAAATGGTTTAGATTACTTACACAGGGAATACAATAACGCGGGATCTTCATTGGCTGGAAAAATTTGACTATTATTTTCTTCCACGACGGGATTAGTTTGGATCTTAATCTCATCAAGTTCAATCTAGCGATTCCATTCACCTAGAAAAGTGCCTGGCTTCGACTCTGATAAGTTGGCTAGTATGTCGTTGACGGATCGATGAGACTTCAGTTCTACGCTACCATAGCTCGATGGATTTCCTCCGGAGTTGTTGTAACTACTTACAACAATGGCACATAGTTACCTGAGTTCGTTCTGACGACTGATCTTAGACATCAAAGTGAAACTCTTATACCTTGTTTCCTGCAGTACTCTGCGGGTTTAGTAGAAGTGGATAGAATTTGCGAAATGCATTCTCTTACTTCAAACATCGATCATGAAGGATTTTGTGAACCAATATCTATAATAAACCGTGAACCAGGAGACTATCGCTCTACATAAATCCTGGAAATTAATTGAACTTAAAGGGTGAAGCTGAACTCACAATATTCTCATGGATAGTGAAAAGCTCTGCAAGGACATCGTCAACAATCGTCAGTTCAAATCAAACCCGTTTGAAAAACCATACAACATAGATTCAAGAAAAGTATACGTAGTTATGTTGATCACCCAGGCCTATCTGCTAATATAATTGTAGAGTAATTACAGGGACAAAGAGTAATTGCCAGCGTGTTCATAAGCGATTGTCGTAACAATTACGCAACTCGTTATGCTCGGAGGTTGTTTCCTTGTTGACCAGTTTTCGAAAAGTGGCTGAAATTCAAGGGTGATAAAGATGCGAGAAGAGATTGAGGTGAAAGTCGTTGACATCGGAAGTCATCGAACCTTTGAGAACGTCTCCTGACCTTTACCAGAGCCTAGAAAAGTCCAGCACGCCCAGACAGCGCAGAAATTAATCGCTTATCTTCGATATTACATGAAGCTGGCTGGTGGTTGACCCGCTTGAGTACCAGGAGGGACGGTCGGACGGACGCATCGCCAAGGGGCAGCTTCATCGACCCAAGGTCACCTTCTATCAGCTGACCCCGGGTTTAACTCCTCCCTCGGCCTCTCCTCCGAGCCACTCTCTCCATCTCTCTCTTTACGTCCTTATACCATCGTTTCATCGTACCATCGTTATGCTCCTTCCGTGTTCGACGAACCACCACGTCCATTGATTCTTTTTCATCAGCGTTTCGCCGATCGATCGGTCAATTAGCGCAATGTGAGAAATTTTGCGGCTAACGATCCTCCGCTGCGAATCCCTGAAGTAGGTATTCTTGCTCTTTGATCTCGCAATATCTAGTTGAACTCACCTCGTTCTCGTTCGATCGTGTTCGTATATTATTATGGCCGGATTGATGAATGCTTGATCCGGGAGCTTGGATAGACGAACATGACCATAAAATGGATTGTGGTAGAGACGATATGGCGAGAAAGGGAATCGGATATAGAAGATAAACTGCTGGAAATTAGCGTAAATGACGCGGCGCTAATGCAGACCGGTGTATAAAATCACTTCAGCGTCACGTATCGCGGAGGCAAGGTAATGGGCTACCTCCAATCTCGGCAATCAACCTCTCTCGCCTCGCAGGGTTGCCGAGTGCTTTGCGAGAGAAACGCATCGACAATCTCGCAGTTTTCCCGGGTTCAGAGATTAAAACTTTTGTATATATATATAACCCTTTGTCTCAGAACTTGCTTTGCGCTCTCACAGGGTGTCTGGAACAGTCGCGGTGTGTCATTATCCACAAAGGTTAATTTGAGTACGTGTTTTTCAAAGCTCGAATGATACTTGATACTCGTTCCTCATTTCATACTCATTAAGCGGAGTCCGTGAACCTTGGCATCCGTTGAATCTGAAACCCCTCCAACGTACATTACGGAAGAGTTTTCATTTTCAGAAGTATACGATGATAGTCCAGATGAAAGGCTCCTTTCAAAACTCTCGCAATTTTTCAACCTATTATGATGAATCTACCTTAACACCGCAAGAATCAAGACATCATTGGTGAATTCCCAAGCGCCACACTGACATTGGCATCGGAAGCCTTCACCAACCGTGTGCTTACATGCAATTACCTTCGCGAGTGTCTACTCCTGCTCGCCTCGGCGTCGACTCTATACTCTGTCCTTCTCATTCGCACTACTCTTCTCTGCATGCCGTATAGCGGTTCCCCTTTCTCCACGGCGAGCTAAGGTTGTATACATATATCGCTGAGAGGGCGTCGTAGCAAAGGCACGTGTTGTAATCAATGAGAGTCTACCACGCTCGGACATCGATCCCTAGTTGCACAACGTCACGGTTCTCAAGCTCGACACAGGTTAATGCATAAACGCCGCAAGCTGAAGTGCTTGGCGTTTCGATTATTAAAGATAGGTAGTACCTGTATGAATATATGTAAGATGGAATGAGACGTGTTCGTGAATCGATTTAATCGCGTGAAAATTTAACGGACCTTGAAGCTGGCAGAAGTAATTTGAGGAGATCGTTTGAAACGAGAGAAATTCTGGCGTTTAGTTTAGCGTATAGCGTAAGTATTCAACGTGTCTAGACTTTCTGATGGTTTTTGGCACTCGGTGAGTAGTTGATCATTGGTCCGGCAAAAGAGAAGAACTCGGAAAGTTGGTGTGGGGGAGGACCTGGGTTCGGTGGAGACAGGTATACGGATGTTTCGGAGTAATGAATTGCTCCCTAGACATATTTTCTATCTACCTCACACTTAATCTCTATCTCCTTCTGTTTCTGGGTAGCTTCATCACGTCTACTCGTCGCACAAACTTTGCCCTACGTTTTACTTGCCGTAACTCTGGCTCTCGGGACTCGGCTATAAATCATATCTCACCTTTTACTAATCGGAACTTCTAAGAACTTTCAGGTTTCTCTGTCGTAGCTTCCGTAAGAATTTCATGACGTTCGCTTCTGCCGGATCAAAGTCCAGCGAAGCACTTGCCTCCGGGTCGATCGCTGCCAAGGAATTCGTGACCAACCATTACGCCTCGTTAACTTGCTTCCTCGCACCTGTCCCCGCCCGAAGCCTCGTCCTCGTCTTCGTCCACGTCCTAGCGCGATACCACGTCGATGTCGACGACGTTAAAATTTTCGATCGTTATTGCACTCCGAGAATGTTCCGTACCTTCCAGAGTATTTCCAATTTCCAAAATTTCTTCTCTGATCCCGAGGGTACGGGTACTTTATATCGGCAAAGATTTCCAGGTATACCTATGTACATATATAGGTGTACATGGGGCATTCCACCCCAAAGTGGTAAGCCTCCGACCCTCACCATTTTTGATTCGACTCGAAATTTTTTATGTTGTTCACCCACATGGGTAGAGACTACCATATTTTTTTCAGAATTTTTTTCCATCTCGTTCTGGAGTGACAATTTTTTGAAAAAATCGATCAAACCCAATTCAGTCAACGATATCTTCTAATTAAAAAACGCTATCGGAAAACTTCACCAGGTCAAATTTGTCGTCTTGAAGTCTACTCTTTTATACATTTTTTTAACAAATTTTCCAATTTTTTTTTTCCATCAAAAAATCAAAAAATCGATTTTTCGAACTGAGTCCCATTTTTAATTTTTTTTCAAAAAATCACAAAAAAAGTACATGTAAAAACAAAATTTTTGAGCCCTGTCGCATCGTGGGCAGATTTTTTTTTGTATTTTTTTCAGCCATTTGAAGTTTATTAGTGTGATGTGTAATGTTGCGTCAGGCATCCCTCGGAATAAAACAAAGAGAAAAAATCATCGGAAAAATATATCCGTCGAGGTGGAATCAAGAGGGCTCAAGAGAATCATCTAACATTGAGCTGCGCGAACTTATTTAAACAATGATAATAGTATATTGAGTACCAAGGGCGTAAAGTGGGCTCTTTTAGACCGAGTGTGGAGTTTGCAGTACGAGTCGGAGCAATGATGATTTCATTATTGCACGCTTTTTCAATAAGCTTTTTCAATAAGCTTTTTCAATAAGCTTTTTCAATAAGCGTGCAATAATGAAATCATTATTGCTCCGACTCGTACTGCAAACTCCACACTCGGTCTAAAAAAGCCCACTTTACGCCCTTGGTACTCAATATACTATTATCATTGTTTAAATAAGTTCGCGCAGCTCAATGTTAGATGATTCTCTTGAGCCCTCTTGATTTCACCTCGACGGATATATTTTTCCGATGATTTTTTCTCTTTGTTTTATTCCGAGGGATGCCTGACGCAACATTACACATCACACTAATAAACTTCAAATGGCTGGAAAAAATACAAAAAAAAATCTGCCCACGATGAGACAGGGCTCAAAAATTTTGTTTTTACATGTACTTTTTTTGTGATTTTTTGAAAAAAAATTAAAAATGGGACTCAGTTCGAAAAATCGATTTGTTGATTTTTTGATAGAAAAAAAAAATTGGAAAATTTGTTAAAAAAATGTATAAAAAAGTAGACTTCAAGACGACAAATTTGACCTGGTGAAGTTTTCCGATAGCGTTTTTTAATTAGAAGATATCGTTGATTGAATTGGGTTTGATCGATTTTTTCAAAAAATTGTCACTCCAGAACGAGATGGAAAAAAATTCTGAAAAAAATATGGTAGTCTCTACCCATGTGGGTGAACAACATAAAAAATTTCGAGTCGAATCAAAAATGGTGAGGGTCGGAGGCTTACCAACTTGGGGTGGAATGCCCCACATACATACATAGGGATCAAAGAAAATTCAGATCCTCCGCATGTCTTTTCGTTCATCATTTTCGCGTGCTCAAGTTTTGCAATATTGTTGATGCTCTAGCCTCCGGACGTGCCTATGGCAGAAAACATTCTTTCCGACTTGAGGGAGTTGAGAAAAGGGTGTTTGATGGAAGGGGGCTAACCAGGTCACCGGACAAAGGAACCCCCCCCCCCCCCCCCAGCATGTACTTGTAGCACGTTGACCCGTGAGCTTTTCACTATGACGTTGAAAAGTTTTAACATCTGAGTTTATTCGTGTCCCAGCATCATACGTGTGCATGCGGTCACATTCCAGAAAATAATATACCTATATTACGTGATATACATACATATATATGTACAAAATGTATCTCCCGCAAAAGCGGCTGAGTATAAATGTTTCGATACGATTTTCTATATTCTTCACACGAGAACTTTCCACCCACAATCAAATGTATTTCGCACTGGAATTTCACCTGATAAAGCAGCGGGGCGTGGGCGTTGAGAATAACCTGATACAGGATTTAAAATTGCTCTGGACAGAATTGACTCGAATACATTTTTCGACGATAACCATGGCTTAGATATTGATGTTTATTGCAAATAGATCGCTCTGCAAACGGCGTTTTCAATAAATAACCAATAACGTTGGCCGAATCGCCTTCCGGGCATCTCTGCACGCTCAGTTTCTCTGCTTATACCTTCGCTACACCGTCAGGGGTTAGCCATGGTGCAATTGAGGAACCTGGCTCAGGGCGTAGCGTAGTACGGTTTGGTACTCGTGGATATTTCAGAAATACTCGATACCCTCTGGGTGTATTGAACCTGGCGCATCGCCAGGCCGTTCTATTTTGTCCAACCAAACTCCCTTGATACATATTTGTATCAACTACCTCCACCTACCCATTCTGTCTCACCCTTGCCCGTAGTTCGAGTTGCCGGCTGTCCGCACAAAGCCTCCCCCACTCCCGCCTCCACTTCAGCCCTTATATCTCTTGGGGTAGGGTCCCTTCGCTCGCCTGCCTGGTTCGCCCATTTTTCACGTTTTCACTTTATTCCACGGTGGTGGTTCTCGTCGGGGCATGCCGCGGGCACTACGCCACGAGCCGACATTATCGTATTGAGATACATTTACTGGAAATATGCCCGCGACGATGGACTTGGTCGCGTAGAAACGGGTCGCGATATGTTTTATTGATATTGCAGTTTACGTGAGTCGGTTACGAGCCTGCACCAGCCACATCTACCCGACTAAAGAAAGTGTATTCCGATCATTTTCAGCCCTCCGTATGATCGTTAGAATCCGTGTACTGCAGAGCAGGATACAGCCGTTCGCCAAACTGACGTCAGTATTAATTCAAACGAATAGTCCGTCCGGAGATATGCTCGGGTCCAGTAAACTCGTTTCAAATAAGAAAGTAAAAAAAAAAAACTGTCTGGAGTTAAAGCAATACATTTCATACTTGTTGTATTATTTCATATGAATAATAGATATCTGTCCTGTTTCCTACTCTGGACGTCATTCATTAATCTCAATTCAGAGCTGAGATATAAGCTCGGCAGTTTTCCGCGCTCCGATCCCCGAATCCTGTTTCGACAAATAAAAATAAATTTTATATAACAAAAACAAGTTTTTAATAGAATTTGAATTCGTTTGAACAACAACGGTCAATCTACACTCTATACGAAGTATACCTAACAAGTTCAACATTGTACACCAATTTTTATTCGGCATTGTTAACTCGAACAATAAGCTTCATTCGTTCAATTCGCCAGTAACAAAATTATTGTCATGATTTGACCGACATTCGAGAGCTTCCGCGAATATTCAGGCGCAACATTAATACCGAATATTATAGTATTATATACGTTACACGTATACCTACCTTTCAACGGCATGTGCAAGTAATCTCTGTGAAATGCGAACTCGATACTGAAAATGACGCGCACTTACCGACAATCACCGGTATAATATTACGTATGCGGTATGTATTTGATATAATTCGGTGGCCAGAGCTGCCATTTGGTGATTGGGACCCTCGGTTTACCGGAGGCGTTTAAAATCGGTATCTCAAGTTGCATGCAGATAAGGTAGTCGCACCTGCCTCCGCTGGGCATATTCGTCCACGACGAATACTTACCTCGGTTGTACGAACCTGTACCAGCTGCTCCACCCGCCTGAGGACCAACAAATATCTTACGAGTGCTTATTAAATTTGTTACGACGATCGGATCAGATTCTCAAAACTTAAGGTACGTATGCACGCGACGACGCGATACGTACGGCTGCATGAGATCCAGCTGGAGGTCACTCACATCCCCGGCTACTGCGAGAACTTCATAAAAGCTCTTGCAACAGTAAGATACGTTATGATCATACCACGCCCATGTTGAGATGGATCTGCATGCAGCTTACGTCGAGAGTACCTGGTGCGAGTAATTGGCGGCATATGCCGGACGTCGAGCCGCCTAGCTATGGGTGACGCGATGTACGTTCGGGATATTATTGTTCCCTCGGGAAACGGTACGCGTGAAGGTACCTCACGGGCAAAAGATTCGAAGATTGGGCGACCAGATAGCGAGGAAGACATCGGGTAAGTATAGTGGCGGACATAATCGTTAAGATAGGTAGCTGATTTATCGATCAAACGGTGAGTAAAAAAATTCTCTTATAAACCATATCGGGTCGAAATGATTGGCCGATATTTTATTATTATTATTATTATTATTATTCATTTTTTTTTTTTCACGCTATTTTCAACGCCGCTAAATATTTTATCCGTTACAATTTACGACCGAGCGAGAGAGAGAGAAAAATTTTACGTGCTTTTGTGTAAAGGCAATTACCGTTGGTTATTCAAATTTCGGATAATTGCAATTCGTTGTTATTCGAACTACGGATAGAAATTGACGGGGTTTTTTTTCCTCTCTTTGTTTGAATAAATATATACAGAAAAAGAAAATAACCACGAAAAGTATATCCCGATATTCCACTACTCTAGCGAAGGGGTATAGTAATTAATTGATGATCCGCAGAAACCGCGCCCCAACGCGCGTACCCGAGGTGAAAAGTAAAAGTATACGGGATCAAAGATGTTACGGGCTCTGAATCACCAAAGTTGTACAAGTTTCGTTACGTTACTACAGATTAGTTTAAAACGAAAATTTACCATTCGCATCCCCTCCTGCTCGGCTGACGGGTTTGAACGGCGAGGGGTAGCTGAAAAACCGAGATAAGCTTGCTTTTAGGAAATTCTCCTTTCATCGATTAGATAGATTAGAAAGTTTGAGGAAAATCTTTAAAACTCATTTCGCTCTTGCAGAAAGGGAGAGGCTGGCGCGGAAATCAACGGGCCAAGAAACTTAATAAATATTTTAAACGAGTAGATATGGATATATTAAAACTCGATCCTCGCTAAGTTTCATACTTGAAGTTCAGGGTCACCGACCTTTGCCTCTGAAAATGCCCAGCCACGGTTTGCAAAGAAGGACAAAGATCCCCGCGGCATTTTGCGTAGAGGCCGGATATATCGCCCTGTGTCAATCGCATTGACCGGAGTGGTCCATACACTGCTGTAGTGAACGGTGCTGGTAGTACAGGCAGTCTGTCATTATCGGTAATAACTGGCGAAGCCAGTGGTGCCTAGGGACACGCGGCTCCGTGGGAACTACTCGCTTGTGCACGAAACGAACGAGAAACGCGAGGTCTCCTCAACTCTTACATGGCCGGTGTGCGGGCGTCAGTCGTTTGCCGTTTTGAAAGTTCGCTCATAAATTCGGCTTTCAAAACAATATTCAACGCCATTCGCCCCCGGGTTGTCTCGTAGCGTCGTCGTTCGAGGAATTCTTTCTCTCGTCTCTCAAAGTACGGACGAAATTTATTTCAGCGTTACACGCGCGCTGTAAGTAGTCAATTAGCTAGCCATACCTGGTGCTCAAGATCAGACATGATAGAATTCGTTTAAACTAACTACCACGGTAATATATAATCGACGGATTGTTTCAATTTCAAGAAACTCGATATACTGAACGTATCCTCAAGTTCACTGTGCAGTATCTAGAATCGTCTGAAGAAGCATTCGTACCACCGCACATTCGATCAAGAAGCGTAAACGAATCGATCCGGGATCGCAAGCAGACTTAACTCGATCGCAATATCAGCGAACGCTGCATCTGTATTCTTCGTATAGTTTGTAATTAATGCTTTGATGCAGTATACACGAAACAAACAAAAGACAAGCAGCCCGTTTCGTATATAGGTATAATACCTGCAGTTTGCGCTAACAGCAAAGATCGAAGGAAATTAGAGAGCAAGCCGACCGTTAAAACGCTGAGTAAACGTAACCCGGCCTGGCTACGCTGGGCTATTCTCTGTCGCGGTGCATGAGAAACTTGCTGATTGCTACAGATGGCTCCGTGCTCAACTGAAATAGAACTTTATTGCAACTAAATTGCTCGAAACTTTGAACGGGTGTAAGCATTCGTAAGCGTTCATGAACTTCGTCACCGCCAACTTTAACAGTTATACGAATATTTTGTGTAAACAGAACCATTATCGGCTGAATTTTGTTTATCAGCTCTATATTATACCCAACTCCGCGGGGGGGTCCGTTTTGCCATAAATTTTCCTAAATCTCAACGAAACTAGTTTCATCTCTTCATATCCGTAAACTGGCCACCATCTTTTCGTCACGGGATTAACGATAATACAATCAGGTAAATTGGTACCGTATAAAAATGAGCCAACGATTCATCGGACTGATTTACCTTATCATATATAACAAACTAAAGTAACGCCTACGTCGTTGACGGGGACGAGTAATCAATATCTCCTCTCTATAGGGTGTCCCAGAACTAAATGTCAAAAATGAAAGGTGTTCTAGAGGAGGTCGAACTGAGTAAATTCGCCCGAAAAACGTGGGGTCTCCGAAGTCGCGTTCGCGAGATACCACCGGATAAAAAAATATCGTTTTGCGCCGCGTCGAGGCGGCGCAAAACGATATTTTTTTATCCGGTGGTATCTCGCGAACGCGACTCCGGAGACCCCACGTTTTTCGGGCGAATTTACTCAGTTCGACCTCCTCTAGAACACCTTTCATTTTTGACATTTAGTTCTGGGACACCCTGTATTATTTTATCCATACCTACTATTGTCGATGTAAAACGTACAATATACCTATAATGGTTATACAGTGAATATAAATGCCAGTTTATAGCCAGAACTAGCCCAATATTTCACCGTCGTACCTTTCGATCGGTTGCTTTTTCCGATCGAATTTTTCCGCACGTTATTCTTATGACTCGAAACTTTGCTTGCTAGCTAATTGGCTAGCCCACCATAGTGAATGGTGAAAGTATCGTAAAAATTTGGCACCAGCTATTATTCAGACTCTATATAATATTCCCGACAGAACCGTTTGCAATTTCCATTCAACTTGCTGCGGAATGATTTTGGGGAAGTGGGACATTTCTTCCGTTATCACCGTGTGGTTTGGGGTCACATTCACGTTATGTATCAGAGTAAATTGCGTTATAATACCTGGTAATTTATCGGCCCACGTTCACCACGTCAGGCATAAGTTAGAGATTAGATGTTATTAGACGGTGATTACGCGCTGACGCAATCCCACTTTTACATACTTAAACACCCACATAATATAGGATTCTTTTACGCCAGGTATCTATTATCAGTTTACAAATTTACAGCGCACGTCTCATTACTGCAGGCTACTTAGCACTTTTTTGTACTCCAACAAAAACGAGACACGTCAGTCAGAGTATGAGAACAGGGTCTCAGATCGTTTTATAAATATACACCTATCTGTAGACTTATTAGACAAAATATTCGGTATTTTTACACAGTCGAGTACATGATCGTACCCAATCGAAAAATATGCCGAAATTTACAATTAGACGTACTCTTCATACGGAGATTATTATCGCTGAGAATAAACGTTGAGAAAGACTGCAGTTGATTGGCCATTTTCAAAGTATTAAGCAAAAGAAATATCATAACTGTATCAATAAAACTGAACGTTTCATCAGTTTCTGAGGAATTTCACTTTGATATAATCATATTGATACTGGCTTTCCATTTGTTATCGGGATTTCTGTTGCATTGTTTATATAGGTGATCAGGCTTTGAGTTGATATTAATACTACCCACGGTGGAACCATGTGGCTATAGATTCCGGACCAAATCCTATAACGTATCGTCGTAAAACTGGGGAATTTTAGCGTACGTGATATGCGATGGAAAGATGATCAATAATGCACACATATCACGCTGAATTATTGTGCACTTTCACTTACGACAAGGGTGGAGTAGGTACCTTCGAATCGTCGAACCTTCGAACCTTTCAACCAACGACCCTTTCACCCAGCTATGCCGCCTTTTCAGCCCTCTTGTCCCTCCCGACTTCGTAGCATTCGAATCTCCCTCTGGCTCGCCATTCTCGCATCAATCAAGTTTTATTTCTCAGTTTCGAATCGTAATTCCAGTTACGACTCACCAGGGCGTTATAGCTTATACGAACAGCTATCATTTTTACACGAAACTCGCAGACCCGTGTATTGCTGTCCGGGCAATATTTGGAATTCATTTTCGTTGAATCATATTACCGTGAGATGAACGGAATCTTATGACTTGGCTTGCGGTAAAAATTCCGCTCTTTATTTCTTACGCATATTACGACTTATTTACGGGCGAGTCATTATTCACGTGTAGGTATGTAGGTACGTACGTGCACCAGTTTCCACATGTATATCCGTCAGTCTAACACCACTGTATAAATTTACATATTTACAGGAAAACAAAAAGAGCAAAACCTCATGTTACAAATCAAGCTCGCACGGTAACGATGTATGTACATACACGCGGAACTATTGCAACGTACACACTCCAACATTCACATGCATGTGTTTGACTACGTACAGCTTGCGTTATAACAGTGGGGTTGTTACAATCTGTTGGTGACAATCTAGCACCGAGACATCGTAGTTCTATATCCTCTGCATCGCCAAGGAACGGTCTCAGGCTGCACATTGTGACCGACGGTTAACCGTAGACGTGAGACAGAAGTCCGCTCAACACGAAACCAGATTACGTTGGATGAGATTACAAACGCTTAAATCTACGCTACAACGGCGGACAGACTTAATCCCAGGACGTTCCGTTTTACCACCGGCGCGGGCTTGCATAGTACAAAAGCAAGTGCAAGTGCAAGGGACAGGCTGAAGTCGAGGATATAACCGTGCTCGGTATAACGTGTACACATATATTATACTGCAACAACTATAAGGAAAATTTTCTCCATGACTCGCGTCAGAGGAATGCAAATCTTTCCTAGCCCCATACCGAGATAGTTTCGGTTACAAATATAGCGGTGACGAACTTTAAAGAGAATTTTGACAAAGTGAGCTGTACCGTAGGAATTTACCAAAGCCATAAAGAAAACCGCAGTAAAAAATCCAATTATGGTTTATAGCATCCACTGTGCAGCCTACATCACATCTAATACCACCTCCAACTCCCTCTCTCTCTCTCGCTCTCTTTCTCTGTGAAAATGGCTTGTAAACCGACGCACTAATTTGTACGACATTACCATCATACCGCGAACGACCTGATCCTTTTTGTCCGCTTTAACATTACCCGCCTTTACTGCGAACAGTGAAAACTCAAGTCATTTTCAATAACGAAAAGCAATATGGAATATTTAGATATAGGAACCATATTCAAAAATTTCGGCTCGGGAACGCAACTAAAATTCGAAAATTAATCGCCAATTATTAATGTCATATAAATTTCTATGGGAGTTGTGTGACTAGTGCACGATTTATGTACATACATACCTACTGTACTGCACTCCCTCGATCTTAATGCCCCGTCGTAACCAGCAGTTTTTTTTTTTTATCATCCGCCAGCGATGATAGCCAGCTTCTATGCACCGAACAGTAAAATTTACGAGCCTGATAGCGAAATCTTCATACTTTCCTGCACGATCCTAAAATCTTTGTGGTACCTATAGTGCTATCGGGCACCTTTATCGTCCATGAATTACAATAAGTATCCAGCTTAGCGACGAAATATTGACTCCAGCTAAAATCCGATTTCCCGTGGACTTCGAAAGACCAGGAAAATTCACCGCATCCCATACTGTGAGAGCTCCTTAATCTCCGGAACACTATCCAGTGAAGACACTTGTCCTTTCAATTCCCACTATCAAGTGGCGCACAAAGTGCAATACTCGTGCGGCACGTGTGTATTCCCAGGGGTACGGGGGAGATGCACCAATTCATCCATTAGGCTGGACATGAGTGGACATTTATACCCACACGTGGTGTATGTACGTATGTCCATAGAACGAGGTACATAATATAATGTTAACTTGACAATCATGACGGATATTTGTTTTCATCGTCACTCGGTTTTGATAACCTATTATATATACGAATTTTGGACACATAGTTACGTGTTACATATGCCGCACTTATGTACTTCACGTATGTAGGTACGCTCAGGTATACATAACAGTGAATAAATATACGGGAGTAACTCGAGAAGCGGTTGTAGTAGACATACCATTAGCGTTATCAGCATTTCCTCGCGAATTTGCTGCTGCTGGATGAGAAGAGAGAGGGTGAAAGCTGGAGAGGAAAGAGGAAAAAGGAAAAAAGAAAGAGGGTGAAAAAAAAAAGAAAAAAGAAAAAACAGAAAGAAAAGGGCGAAGGAGAAAACGGATAGGAAAGAGGCATTCGAAAGTAAAATACGCAACGAAGAGGGCGCTGGCGTGTCGGGCTCAAGGGGGTTCCCTGGCTCGATCCACCGAGCTTTGTGGGGATCACCCTTCTAAGATGGATCTTCGTGGCTCGGCCGGCCGCGTTGGCGTCTATCCACTTTATTGAGATCAATGCTTATTGAAAACGTCCCCCGTTCCCTCTCGCTCACCACCATCTTCATCCTTCCTTGCACCGCACCATTCGAATACGCTCTCATCACACCATTGCCTCGGTGATGGTGGAAAAGGAAATGTGCCCTTTTAATTAAAATGCTTTGTGTGGTTAGCGTGCGCCCCACCGCACAAAGATTTTGCGAATGGCAATGCGGAATTAAGCTCGTTGATAAGTTTTAGATTGGTTATTGATCACTTCTTATCCTGCAGCCGGGTAACGGGTATGAACTCGAGAGAACCGAAGAGATCGAGATCGGGATCTGTACACTTGAAAACGAAATTCCACACTTTTTACTCCGTAGCGATTAGTGGGGAAAGGAATACTCCAGGGAAGAAAAATAAAGGCGGAAATCCCAAGCCGTCAGAAAACCCGCTCAGGCGTGTACAATTTAAAAGTGAGAAGATTGGAAGAAAAGGTAGGAAGAAAAGAAACGAAGAAAGAAAAAAAAAGAAGAGGAAAAAAAAAATCGTATCCACTCCGCAAACCTTTCTCGACTGAGTCAAACCTTCGACCAAATTCACGATATTTTGAAGAGGCCTTCGTAAAAGATTTTTCCAAGTATAAACGTGGAAAATGTTAAATTCAGCATTTGTCGCTTAAAAACCACGTTCAGGGCTTTGAGTTTTTTTTTTCACGAGGAGTAGAATAAAATAAGACGGAAATGAAATGAAAAATAAAATAAATAAATAATGCGAAGGAAGAGTAAGAAGAAGAAAAAAAACCGAAACGAAACGAAACAAAAAGAAATCACTCGGTCCACGTATTCTTTATCGGCAATATTGTTCTTCTTCTTCTTCTTCTTCTTCTTCTTCTTCTTCTTCTTCTTCTTCTTCTTCTTCTTCTTCTTCTTCTTCTTCTTCTTCTTCTTCTCCTCATTTTTCTTCCCCTTTCCCCAAGAGTACATTTTTATTGGGACGGAAGCACGTGGATTTGTTGAAAAGCTCCGTATTTTTTCGACTCGCACCCCTTCGAGCATCACGCCCCACCAGGCGAAGTAAACCTGAGACGTTGCTGTCGGGAGTGGATCACCCTGCAGGCAAAGACTTTATGGCCTCTCTCACGGGCAGAAATCCGTGAGATGACAAACTAGGCGACTATAACCAACGTACAAAGAAATAAAATGAGAAAGGAATAGAGATTTCTTTCTATTCCTTCATCAATGGCGATAGTGCGCAATCGGTTAAGAGTTCAGATACGCGGGGAATCCCCAAACGGACGTCGCGTCCGCATGGTCCGGACCCAAATCAAAACGTCAAACGCACCCTACGCGCCCACGCACTTTCTTGCTCCGTTTCGCAACTGGCTGGAAAGTCCAACGTTCTAGAACCTAAAGGGTCGTGTAGTGATGAACTCCTGGAACCGAACCCCTTATATCCCTAGATTTCCCTTAACGTATAGAACAAAAAATAGGTCGAACGTGATAGCAGACGTTTTTTATAAGCAGCTCCATAAAATACTCGTGTCTCTTTTTTTATCTTCGTACAACAAGCCAACAAGCTAACAATAATCTTTCAACCTATTTTTGAACGAGATAATGAATTTCCAAAAATTTGTGTTATACTTATCTTTGGTCGAGAGTCGATGTTCGTCGGTTTAATCGATGAATGTTTGAATCAGGATATGGGATTGTCTTCTTGTCCATTATTCAGCGTGGAGAGCGGTGTCATCTCCACCCGGCAGAATCAGTCCCTCGCCCATTACATTTTATTCGAATTTTATTCCGCGACTCACTCACTCACTTTCCGACAACCTTTGCCATTTGTTTTCTGAAGATAGGAAAACCGCCTGGTAGGCGAAACCGCTAAGGTGGCAAAAAATTTTCAAACCTGTGCATATACGTATCGGGGATTAGAAATAGTCGGGCGTGAGTTTGATTTCATCGAAATTTTTCTTACTTTCAATGTCAGCGAAAAGTATATATAAAACTTTCTTCTTCAGAAAAGATGCGGGAGTGGAAAGCGAGACGTGGAAAACTCTCCAGACGCGAAAAACTCTGTTATAACCACGCGTGTCAATAATTGAGTTCTTTCGTTTGCGAAAATATTTCGATATTTTTCCAAGATCCAAACAATTCGATACAAAAAAAAAACGATAACCTATTAAATCAAACGCTAAAAATGATCTTACCGATGAACAGAAATTTTTCCCAAGAATAATCCTGTTTATCTTCGGATCCAATTGTTTTATAATTTTACGAATTTCGTTCCGTTCAAGATCCCTGAATTCAGCGAAAAAGCTACTCTTCCTTTAGCTACGTAATAATTCATCACAGACCCTATATTTTCTCAAGCCACCCTGGAGGCATAAGGTACTACGAATTTTTCTTGCTCCCAGAAAAACAGTCACTTCTTGGTTGCTGAATTTTGTTTTCTTTTTTGGTTCTTTTCTTTCATACTATATAGACCGACTCAAACGGAGAACAGAAATATCGAATCGAGCAGGATGCGACCCGCTCCAGATATTTATACAAATATATCTACGTACATACATACGTTGACATTATAACTATAATATTTTGCGAGAGGAAATGCCGCGTACAGCGGTATACGGTTGAATTTTCACCATTTTTATTTCTCACATTATTTTTAATATTTCTCGATGTTATATGCAACGCCGATGTATAACGCTGTGCAACCGCGCTATATGCAAAAGTTGAGGCTATATCTTATAAGTGGGTGCTCAGAGAGGAACTCATTGCGAAGTATTGCGTGCCTCATGTTCTTGTTTGAATTAAAAATGTTGTATTAAGGCCTTTTTTTAGTTTCTTAGCCGCGTATTGCAGCAGCTATAAAGAAAAAAAAAGGAAAAAAAAATTACTCGAGTGCGAGATCAACAGTTTTCCGAATAAGGAGAGACCAAAAACAATCTACACCGAAAAAATTGAATGCATTTATATTTATATCACAAAATATTGTATAAAACATGATGAAATTTTATTTTTTTGTTATTTTTGGTATTGAAATAGGTATCGATATTTTACTGTGAAAATTTTCACAGTTTCTTGGCAATCGAATTGCAGTTTCCTTTTTCCATGGAAAATGCAATTCGATTTATCCGTTTATCTCTATAGCAATAAAGGTCGGAATACTCGGTGAAGAAATACCTCGGCGAGACGCAACTGTATTTTATTTAAAAAGAATGTTCTGCTATTTCCTTCCTGAACTGAGCATACGTTGTGAAATTTTATTTATCTTTTTAACCCGGTCTCAAAGAATCTCCTTTATTCATATGGGAATATATATTATATAAGATCGAAGAAAATCAAACTATCTGTCGTCATGTGTAGCTGAACAGATTTATGGACTTAATTTCCGTGCTTTTAACTCCCTGTGCAATTCCCGTAAATCACGATTAACATAGCTCCACAATGCCCACCTTCTAATGAACACAAAAACTCGCACCCCTTGCATTTCCAGACAATTGCATCTAAAGATCTAAGACGGATAGCTGCACGAACAGCAATGAGTCTTAATGATATCTGTGGGTTCCGTGAATGGGGACAGAAAAGATCACGTTATTCGGAGCAGTCCCATCATCCATATCCTCAGCTGAAATATCATTTTCAAAGAGTTGGCGACAAAATATGAAAATTTCTATTCTCAACGAGATTTTTCCAAGTTCATTTAACAACTTCGTCATATAATCGGAAGATATTGTTCTTAGGAAGAAAAGACCTGAAAAGTATTTTTGGCTAATTCCTTGCACATTGCTGAATATATATTCAGAGAATTATCGTTTCTTCGAAAACGATGGTGGTAATAATATGAACTTATGCAGTAGCTGTTAATATTAATTATTTATCGAATGGTGAAACTTCATCACTTCATCACTACACCGAACAGGACTATCAATTTCAAAATTCTACTACTCCATTTGTAACGATAATCATATTTCAAGGTGAAATAGTATAACCATCCCTACGTATAGCATATTCTACCAAAACTATGAAATTAACTTTACGATAATGCATATACTTCAATCGTAAAGTAACTCCCAACTGTGGAGAATAGTCGTTCGTATACTATACGTATATTTGCCGGCGCTTTTCATTGCAATTAGTAATTACCCTAATTGTAGTATTTCCAACTACTTTTTCGCGTGTATTCCCATGATTCAGAGGTATATAACGTGCTAATGCTAGCTCATCACGTGTACGTTCTGACGATATATCAATCCTGCACGTTATTTTCCAACAATATAGTTTTTCGACAAAGAAAGACGAGAAAAAAAGAAAAAAAAAAACAGAAATAGGAATGGGATAGACGCGTAACGTCGATATTATTACGGCTTGTCAACTCGCAAATGTGAAAGCAAGAAAAAAATCATAACTTATTTACCTTGGGCTGCAGAAAAGTTTGACTAAAACCTCAAAGATGTTTGGTTTTATTTTTATTTTCATCTGGTTTTTTTTCTTTTTATTTCTATTTTTTTTCTCCTTCTCTTTTCTGAGTAAGATATCTCTTATTTCTTCGACGGGGTCGAACCCAACCCTCGCAGTAACTTAGCGGATTTCAATACTGCATTAACGTCAATGGCAATAAACCATTTGAGACGCGATAATCTGCACTCAAGTAACACCCCAAGTATTGAAACATTCTGACGTCTCCAGAGCGCGTGAAAATACATCAAAGTACACGTATATATACTATATACATACTCCCCCATTGTTCCTGTTAAGTACGGTACACATACGTATATGTATATGTATTGACGCTTGCAAACTTTAAAAAAGACGCCTAAGCACGTGAATTACAAATAATAACCGTCGGTGAGACTATATTTACGATGTACACATCAACCCACGTGCTACTCACGGGATAAATGAGGTCTTCCCACAATTCAAAAATCAACAGCCTAGGTCTGCCCGTGGGGGTACGTACATACATACATACATACATACATACATGTCCACACAATACGCTAACAATTTATATTTTTTGGGCAAACATGCGGAGTCGGAACCGAAATGTAAATCAATTTCAATTAAAAATCTTTTGGTCCGATTAGAAAAATCATCGATCTGGAAAAAAAAAAAAAAAATCAATGCCACTCTATACAACGCACGGCTGTTCTCGACAGCGACCCTTCAGGCCACATCGAACGGTTACCAGAAATACCCAAACGGTACAATAGGGGCTGAAATCGGCGTAACTTCGTCCGTCAGCTGCCATTCAACGAGATTGTGAATAATTGGCGCAGAAATTTTATAGCGTTACGATGAAAATTGTTAGAATTTTTTTTAATGGATACCGCATTACAAACTACGTACGAATTGATAGTTTTTTAACACGCCAAATTATCGTGACAATGAGCTTTGTGAAGGAGGTGAGGCACGTGTCGTTTTCGGTAATATAGAAACGAGATTTGATCGCGAGCCAACGTGTTTATCAAAAATCCACTCTTCGTCTTTGCATGTAACGTAGAAAAAAAGCTATAAAAACAAGAAAAAGACAAAAAATTCGCTTATTCGGTGCTGACGGAAAAGTTTTGTGGTTGCCAATCGTATATGAACGTAGGTATCTAAGATATACGACGTAGGGGTATAAGAATTGCATTTTTACCGAAGTCAGTGCGGAAATATGCTCATTTCTCGTACAAGATTCGATATCGCAGTTGTAACTACATACGCTCCGGTATACTAGTTCCGGCGGACGCAGCCAGCAGAAAAGTTATGAAACGATGCATGTCCCTCGCGATACTCCAGAGATAGTCGGGCTGCATACTAGGAGCGTGACTCTCCAGGCACATAGCTATACGTATATTTATATATTTATAGGTTCCGTGCCTACCGCGTTTGAGGTAACTCGTACCAAGAAACTCTTTTACATATGTATGTCAAATACGTGAGATCAAGCACACCCAGTATACAGGAAATGTGGTCCCGTCTGTCAACGAAATGGTACAGACCCTGGCATGGCTATATCATTCGTCCATATATACAGACGTTACATTTACTGATCCTCGCAGTGGATGGTCCACGGCGCTTGCTCCGGGGTCGAGATCTTCTTTCATCAGTGTCTCTGGGGTAATTTTTCGGATTGAGTCGTGGCATAAGACGAGATCTTGAAATAAAAGTTGCCCGGAAGTGAGCCACCCCTTTGGGAGTCGGAAAGAAATAGCTTTCCGTCTGAGCTGTGCGAGTCGAGGACATTCCGAAAGATTTCATCGCCGGAACTTATCACGTTTTCCTTTCATTTCGTTTCCTCTCGCCCCATCGTTAAGTAATTGTAAACGATATCACTGATCATCTATAAATATCCTTCGGATTATCGATACGTTCGGAGTTGAACGTTATAGTGAGCCGTGATATTAACTACGAGTAATGGTACACACGGTGATATCGATTTAGTAACCCACGCCGATGTACGGATCAAGTCCTTTCGGTCTGCAGCAATTCTTTAACGTCTCCGAGTTTACTTTTAGATTCTTCCAACGAATTGAGTTCACGAAGAGGTTGATGAGCAATGAAAGTCACTCTAACGAAGGAGACTAGTGGTTCCAAGAAAACCCTGAGCACATAACCATTGCTCATTTCGATATCTTTAAATTACTTTTCACAAGTGCATTTCTCTGGTATATGGGGGAGGCAGGGAGGGTCGCTCGGTGTGGGCTAAGAAACCGCCACGTGCAGTGAGAAGAATTTGAAAATAACACGATGGAATTTTGATTTCAGAAGTTTAAAAATAAACGACTTAAGCAACTGCTGCCTCAATTTCGAGGTAATTTACGGAGAAGCACCGGGGCGTAAACCGTTTGGTACGTGTCAAAGAAAAACAACGAGGATAGACTAGGACCATTTCATAGCTTTAAAGCACGTGAAAGCTGATTCGCAAAATGAATTAAAAAAAAAAAAAAATGGTAAATAAAAGTAAACGAAAAGTGTGAAAATGTCTTGGTGCCACATCAAACGGTTTTATCACCGTAAATTCTCCACCGATAAACAACCGACGAAAGTTTTCAAATTTTCCATTTATTTTCATCCCTCAGAAAATCCCTTTGATTAAGCTCTTCTAAGTTTTCAGCTCGTGAGATCTCAAGCGAAGCCGTCGCCGACGACGTTCAAAGTCGAAGAATACCTTGAGGTCCTCGTTGTGTTGGTAACATAACGATCGCTTCCTTCTCTTTGTCACGGTTGCCTCCCCTAATCGAGCACAACCATTCCAAGCAACACTTTCATACTTTACCCCGAAAGTTCCTCCGTACGCATAAAGTATCGAGAGTGATTTCGCGAAGAACAGATAGAGTGCCATGCTCGGAAAATCCATTAAATATAATAAAAGTTTCCCAAAACTTTTATATAGTATAGTATATTGATTCTCTATTGCCATACTATACTAAGCGACCAACTTTCCACGCCGAATAATATCTATCTATAGATATACTCACGCCGTCTACGCATATACCCAGAAAACTATCCCCTTTGTCATAAAGGGCTGGAAAACATTAGCATACAATTGGTAGTACTGGTTATTTAATTAATAGAGAGTCTCTCCTCGCGTATGATTTAATTGAGTATCTCGCAATAACCCTTCATCATAAGCACGTGGCGCAATGTATACATAGATTATTCACGCGTCCTCCGTGACGTATTCGGAACCCCTGAGCCTTGTCTTATTCATTGTATCGTGTGACCGCACGCTGGCGAATAAGGTTCTCTACGTATATATCTCCCTGGCTCTTTCTCAGTTGAATTTCATGTGACAAGGTGTACCACGCCTGGTTGAGAATTACCTTCGTTATAATACTCCGACGCTAAGCCGTGAGATGGCTTTCTACTTTCTTACGTCCTACGTGAAAATTGGTCTCTTATATTTTTATAAAACTGTTCTTGCCGGGTCGACGACCATGGCCCACGTACCTACTAGCGCCTTCCTAGGTCTCTTCGGAAGTGCTCGTTACGTTAATTAATTAATAACTGAACCAGAGCGACCTTCGTCGGCAGCACGGGACCACGTATATTTCCCCCGTGCTTGTTAACAAAGCGAGACAATTTCATTCCGAAGAATAAAGTCCGTACATTTTTAACCTAGTGGCTGGTAGTCTGCCGGGCACCACGGTCGTGGTCTTAATGAAGCAAACAGAGGATTGCATAAATAAACAGCATCTCTCCTTATTGCACGGTGCTACTGCCTGACGGTTACGTCGACGCTCTCCGTCAGCGCAACGGACGAGACGCAGATGTCGCCAACGCCATTATCACTTAATTATGAATTAAATCGCGACGTAGTTTTGCACACCCACCGTGAACACCACTCAGAGCTTATGGGCAGCACGTGTGTCTTAATGAAGAATTTCAAAGGCCTAGACTCGCGTCGCATTATAGTGCAAGACATACACTTCTGTGTCTCGTATAGAGAAACATATTCTATCCAAATCGCGGGGCTCAAGCTTCGCTGAGAGCTTTCTTTGACGTAAGTAGAAGCAAATTTCTACGCTCAGACGTACACCTACTAATTTTCTCTGTTACCATCGAGAAGCTAAGATCTTACGGGGAAAGTAAACAGCGAATTACATGTTTTCTGGTACATCAATGGGAGATTTTGGCCCGAATTTATTCAAGCCCTGTATCGGTTTTCTTCAAGATGTGACTCTTATCTTAGCCGTTACTCACTTGTACTCGATGCCGCATAATAATTATTAATGTAAATTTCGCCATGAAAGCGGAAATAGAATAAGACGATACAGATAGGCAGCTTACGTTGGCCTACTTCAGTATCAGGCGGCTTACCAACCACTGTATTTCACCTTTGTTAATTAGAATCTGTAAAGCGGCTTACACTCATCTCTGCCCTACTTTAATATAAATTAATGCCCCTTCTCGGCTCTCCAGATATTCTTTACGGGATACCAGAAGGTATAAATATACGAACGTATAAACCATAATATTCTGATGATCTGCAAAAATAAAAATGAGAAAAAAAAAAAAAATTGAATCCACAGCAGACAAACACGTGCAACTCTCTCGACATTCAATTAAGCTTCATCTGTAGAGAGAAACAAACTTCAAAGGCAGAGATATCGGGAATACAGCCTGAGATGATGATCGTTGGATTTTCTTTGCCCTCGGCTATCGCGCTCGTAATCTGCTGCAGCTTTATGGTGGTCTCACTAGCCTTCTGTCGTTTTAGTTTCAAGTTATACGGCCAAGCCAGGAGAGCCTCGCGTTTCTGGCAGTGTCTTTTAATGGTTACAACACTTCGTTGCAGTATTACTTCGAACGTGTATAGATATTACATACTATTTTCTCTCCGTTAACTATTTGCGGTTTTATTTATTTGGGGGCAGTAAACTTTCTAACGGAGGTGGTTCGACGTATACTGGGTCAATAATTCGAAAGCTTTAGATAGAGTAAACCAGTTCGGGCTGTCGAAAATTTCACCCGAGAAAAGGGCGTATCTCTTAGAATTGATGCCTGAAGCGTGTCACCCAAGCTTTTCGAAGATCGTACATTATACTTCCCGCTTGAAGTCCGACTTCTGTGTATATATACCCATACGGATTTCACCGCACATTGCTGCAGAAATCTCGTTCAGGCGATACTTTCCATCTAACGGAAATGACTCAACTGCCAATGCAAATATTGATTTCAAACCGTATATCGCTAGAAATGTGACCTCACAGCACGTCTATTCCAATTTCGTACGGGAAATAAACATACCGAAACGAATAAGTAGCAGGCGTGAAATCTAGACCACGTCATATCAGCGTCACAGCTACACATATGCCGATAAAGCGAATGCGCATCGCCTTCTCAATATATCGTAAATATAAAATTTTTGCATGACATGATAATGGTCCTGTGTAATATGCTGAAATTTTTTGGACATCTAGAGTGAGCTTTTTATTCCTAAATAATAACTAAGTATGTATTTCTGCATATTATGTTACGTGCCTGCATGTAAATGTCAGCCTGATGGCAGCCGGGATGCCAAGACAAGTATAGCACCCTAGTGATGGGGTATGGAGAAGATCCAACCCCTTCGGAGCGTGCATCATATTTTTCCACCATTGAAGGTTGACAAATGAGCGATGCAGCATGGATCGTGGGGCGGAACTGTGACTACGCCGTGGCTTCCCCTTTCATATAACTGTCTCCGGTGCAACGTTCTTCTTCCTAAGACGAACGACCCCGTCGACAGACTCTCTGGTAAAAAGTTCCATTTACCCGTCACCTTCATCACTCATAGCCCACTGTGACGATCTTAGCTTGGCTTGGAACATCAACATACTGAGCTAGGGTGTTGTCCAAAGCTATGACTGAGTGTAAAATTGGAGAAAAATACTTTGCTGCTTCCCCCTACGAATTTCTCAACCCGCAAAAAACGAATATCTTCCGGGAACGGGTTGAAATTCTGAATTTAAAACATTTTCAACGGAAGTCAAAATTCCGAATTTTAATGTTACTCACTCACGGTTCTCAAGAAGGGTATTTCCCCCAAAGTCTGTATAGTCAATTTCTGAACCTTTGAATCGAAAAACATCAAGGGTTCGAAATTCCGAAAGCTAAATATCCGAAATGCCAAAACTTGAAAACTTGAACTTCACGCACAGAGTGCCGTGTCTTCTTTATTAGTTCGGAGTTTTGAGCTGCCTGCATTCCGATCTTTCCAAATTTTAACATTCTGAACTTTGACGTTTTTGAAAACTCGAAATGGTTTCGAATAAATTCGTAATTTCGACCTTTCGGAACTTCAAATATTTGTAACTTCAACCCAGCCCCTATTTTTCAAAAAAATGTCTCACTATTTCGTGCAACTATCCTATCTGTGATAGAGGAAATTGCAATTTTGGCTAATGCGCAAGTGCGCTCGCCGACACGACTTACTTGGCACCATCTACGAGGCTTTCTACTGGTCGCGTGGAGTTGTGTTATCGTCGTGACAAGATACGAGCTTATTTATTAGACAATAAATTGCGTCCAGCTATTTAATTGGCCACTGCTTCGCCCATCCTGTTGTCCCTCGAGCCCTAGGGATCAATGTAAAGACCCGCTCTTCGTGCACCGCCCCACGAATCGAGCTCTATCTCATACCACAGCAAAGCTGCAATTACATTTCTGTACAAACTACTACCTACTGTCATTCTGACACAAAATAATATGACAAAGAACAAATTTAGGCAAGTCGTAGGGGTAGGTGGGCAGTTGAGATTAGATCTCGTACGTCATATCTATTCTCACACATAGCATGATCTATGTAGGTATGTTTTTGGTTACTCCATGGTCGGAGCAGACGTTAACGCTTCCATTTCATCTTGCCAATGAGTATGGCTGTATAAAATTCCGATTGAAGTTTCTGATTCACAAATTCCGGACGTCGAACAATTGACAAGATTCGTTCCTCTTTCTTGTTTTTCAATACTTATTGTCTCGAACGTCAATTTTGTAGAATCGAAAGATCCACTCAAGAGGATAAAAGATACACGTTTTGAAGCTTATAACAATAAATCCCCTTGGGCTAGGACCCTTAGGTACAGGGCGACGAAGATGAGATAGGAAAGAACGAGGAGAACAAGGATCGCGGAAAAGAAGAAGCCTTTTGCAATATTCACGTGAGGCAACCCTGCAGCAACCCAGTTTTATTTGACGCGAATCGCGCGCGCCAACTCTCTTTGCAGTATCTCAGATTTAACTGAGATTTAGGCTTTCGCCAGTGGAGCCATTCAGACGACGCGAATGAATATGGGCGAAAGTAATAAACGTCACTGACGAAAACTTTCTTATCCATAAATTGTCGGAAGTTCTTCCTTATCGCCTAAGGGCCGCTCAGCTTCCAGAAGCTATGATTTGTTGAGACGCGGGTCGAGTTTCTTAGAGTCCCTTCATCGGATAGATCTCTCCGTGATCACAGATTCCTGTTTTTATTTCCCGCAAAACTTTTGCGAATACATACATACATATTTATCTGCTGATTATGGAACATATTTTGATATACGAATCCTTGCGATGGTAACGGGAATCCGCGAAGCGTTCCTCGAATTCGGTATTGGCGCAAATAAATCGTTAAATCTGTGGTTAGGATAATTGCATATCGTGTAACATGATTCGGTTTTGAAAATGGCTAAATTATTTTGTACGTTTGTATACGCGGTGGATACTGCAATTTCCGGTATTATTATATCTGTCAAGTTTTGATGAAGTTGAATTTGATTTTGATAACCTCCACGCGATATACCTATTCGCGGAAAAAAAAGATAAAAAATAAAAAAAAAAACTGAAAAGAAGAAGTGAATAATAACGAGACGCGATTTCGCGCTTACTTTGTGCCTAAAGTAGCTGCGAAATAACATGCGGGTCTGAAGTACCCGCGGGACCCTCCGAAAGTCTCAGCTTTAATCGAAAAGATTAAGATTATCTTAATTTGATAGTACTTTTCCACGCGTATAAAGCTAAAATTAATGAAGAACGTCGCGAGGGTAACAGGAAGAGGAGCGGTAGGTACGCGAGTAGGTATATATCCACCGGTTCGGAAGAGGGGCGTTATTCGTGCGTAACAATCATCAAATGTATATAGTTTGCACGCAACGAAATTTACGCGGGTTGTTAATGCGTTGCTAGCAAATCTGAAAGTCGCGTTTAACAAATTGCACAACTAGGTATACAGGGTGAAGCCTCGGGTACGTACAGTATACCTACTATCGCCGTTATTCCATTCGTGACGAATAACTATTGTCAACGTTTTAAAAGGATGAATTACTGCTAATTAAACCAAGAATTTCGCAACGTTCCTTTATTCAAATCTGACTTTTCTGACACGCGAGTTTATTGTGACACGCGCTTATCGCTGTCGCCGGCGCCGACGAGGAGCCAACCGTTGAGGGTGGGTTATTTTATCGAACGCGTCTCTCTGAGAACCCCTACTCAACCCCTCTTCGAGTCTGGATTATTATACAGCGATTCACAACCCTGCAGCGAATGCCACTAACGTTTGCCAGATAATGTTTGACGTTTCAGTTCCCGGTAGGCCCTCGCATATCTACACATTATAGTTGCATGTCACTGCAAATGGCAGTCCTGTCTCACGTATGCAGTACGTACGCGCGGTATTATAATTTATTTGAACTAAAATCAATACCGATGCTAACCTCAACCATATTAGCCGTTTTCAAAGAAACTGAACAATTCTTAGTTATATAATGACGCGATATGTAGCTATGCACTTTATATAGAAGCCTATAGACGCCGATAATTGTACGGACTTTGCTGCCCACGTTTGAAACTTCCCGCAAATAATCTTCAAACTTTCTTATTAAACTCTGTGTGATATACGGTTGCCGATGCAAAAACAATAAAATAGTGGATATAGCTATGCACTCAAGGTACCGGCAAAAAAAATATAACACAAGGAAACTCATGTGATCCCAATTAAACTACTTTAGGTATAGTTTATACCGGGTATCGCGGTGAAAAGTTTACGCCAAAGACGAGCACGCTCGTCCCGCTGCTCGCATCTCAAGTTTTCGCTAGTTGAGGGGGTCCTCCTTCAGAGTTCCTCGAGACTTCGAGACTTTGGAACTATTCGGAGGAAGATAACTGTAACTAGCTCCGGACCTCCAAAGCAGCATTATGCTCACGTGACTTTCAGCAAGCCCTTCCGTGAGTGCATTCATATCTATACCTGCATGTACCCTGCAGTACCCTGTATCCTACCAAACCATCCAACGCTAACTAGTGATTCATTTTGACATGCTATTGTCATTAATTAACGTAAGAATTTGGATAACGATTCATTTGAAATGGTTACCAATTTTTATGCAAGAACTGGATAAATGGCACGCGACTAAGCTCACTTAGATAAGCGACAATTGATCGATTTGAACAAATATCAAACTTACATCCGAAGCGTATGGTCCTGATTAATTCCGGTTACGAAGTGAGCCATGTCCAAGTATTCAACTGCGTGTGTGATCGACTTGGTGAATTTTTCAAAGGTGGAGAAGGTTTCTACTTAAATTAGCGTAGTGCCCTCTGGGAGCTGTTCTCTGTTCGTAGGTTGCTCAAACGATAGCGTACTTAAAATACTTTTATAGGCACTACGTTGTTTTAGGAGGCTCTTTCCTTTGGAGAAACCCGTAAAGATTGCAGATATACATATGTACGTGTACATCCCAACATCACTATGCTATCGACGTTTGAGCCCGACTCTAACTACGTAGTACATGCGATAACAATATAGTAAATTTGAAAAGCGTGTAACGTCCCGATTGCCCGTCCTATCATCTGCTTCGATATGGTTCTACTTTTAAAATCAATCCCCTTAAGCTACCATACAGACTTTCATGGAGGGTAAGCGAGTAGGTATTTCTATGGCTAGTCGTACCTTTACCAAGCCTCTGTCTAATAGGAAACCTGATGGCTTTATGACGTAGTTAACAGCTGAGTTGCCTACCGCCTACCATTGCAGAAATCCAGACTGACCTACTTCTGTCACTGCAATAGGGTATGTCTGACTATACCATACTCAGAAGTATTTAAATAAGGATTGCATGTCTCAACCGTGAAAGGAAATGCAGCGGGGACGAGTAGGGTATCGCGAAAAGGGTGAAAGGGGGGTCCCCGTGGAGCGATATCTCCAGGAGGTGGCAGCCACCCCTTCCCCAAGTCTGTGAAGCAGAGAGCTATGACCTCCCCGGAGTCTCTGGCCGTTGAGGTTATCGGCTCCCTTATCTGTTGGTTTGGTAATGACGTGATGCCATCTTTTGGGAGTTTCACGTCTTTATAGCTCACGTGATACGTCCTGCTGTATTCGAGAAATAAAGATCTTCGTGATTTTTAGAAGATTCACACGATTAATTAGGTGGGCTAAATAATTCAAGATAACCGTCTCACTGCACCAGCTAGTCGTAGTCGATAATAATTGCTCATTTTTAGCACCGCGGTCTGTTCATTGAGCCGAAGAAGTAAACTTGGTAAACTCGTAAAATATTAATCTCACGTTTCAGGTGAGACAGGGGAAGACTGCAAGAATGTCCGTCGAGCTGTAAGAAGTGGAAGGGAAAAGTACAGAGAAGCTAAAGGTGGAAAGTTTATCCCTCTTCTCGAACCTTCGGTAACCACCAAGGTACATGGAGCACATTCTCTTTGAGAAGTTTGCTCTGGGATTATGTGCTCCTTCGCCTAGACCCAACGACTCTAAGGACTCTGAGCTATGTACCTTCCATACTTGTGCCAGGTAGATGTGTTACGCGAGCACACATCCGCTTCCTGAGCTGCGGAGGGATAGCTAGCTAACTGGAGGGTGGCTGTAAGGGAGCTCACGTCTCCTACCTTGGCTCAGAGAATTATTCTCCTCGCTCTCATGAAGATACGGCGTCGCAACTTTCCACGTCTGCCTCATGTTCCTCTCATCCATCCCGGCATACCATCAAAATTCAGTCACTCTTCCCCAGTCTCTGAAGCAGGTACGAATTTAACGTAGTTTCGAATAAAGATCAATTAATTCATTGAGGAAATTCCTCAAGTACGCGAATTATTTTCCTTTATCAGTTTCCGCAGTTATATACGAATGCCTGACATGCCCACATCTGGATACCAATGTTATTTATGAAGGAAGGATTATCAGAATATATATGGCGAGCGGTATTCATGCGGTAGTTCTGTCGTTTCAATTAATATTTAATCGAATCGTCGTAACATTGAAAGAGGTTTAAAAATATTGAGTATATCTCGTTTAAACGCCTTTCACAGCTTGAATGAGGTATATATATGAGATATGAGAACCGCGAACCTACCTGATTCCAGCTCCGGTAATGAGGAGAAAACCATTTTATCTACAATTCTATAATCCGAGCCCTCGGGAATTGTGTGGTATAATAAGAACCGCGATGGGAGGGTGGAACGAGAGGCGAAAGGGTGAGGAAGGCAGCTCTTGCTCGCGGAATGAAAGACAGGAATAGAAATATATAGAATCGCGGAATGGATTCGCGGAGCTGAACTCGCCTCGCAGTCGACGAGGGGAAAAGTGGGGTCAGAACAAGGCGGTACAATATAATGAATTAATATTGTGGCTGCACGTATATATACCTATGTACGTCTACTCTACTAAACTAATCTTTATTTCGTATCGATTTCATATACGTGGAATGGTAATTTCTACTCTTCACATCAAAGTGAACTTACGTCAGACATAACTTCGATTCGAAACTGCATGGATGCTAAAACCAAACCTACACTCAGAAGTAGTTACAGATATTTAATCAAGTTGAAGGAAAAAAAATATCCCATCTTATGAACGTGTCACGTCTTCAGTGAATTTCATAGTCGTAAACGTAAGAAAAGGGGTTTGTAAATGAACCGAGAAGGCGAACATTTTTATGGGCCACTCTTTGCCGATGGTATTACCTTCATTTGCTGCTATAGCTGCGTGAACATCGTGCTAAGAATTTGATACTGTACAAGGTGTATATTATATTCAACTTTGATGAAAATTTAAGCTGGTGCGAGAAATGATACGCTCTTATATATCCCGGACTCATAATCAGTGGAAATGAAAAATGCAGTGTGAAATAATACCAGGATGATTTTTTTTGGGGGGATTTTGGAGGTAAATACGTATCGCGGTAAGTAGTAATATTGCTTGAAACTTCATCGGCGAGCCTAATTTAATTAATTTATTAATTAATAAGATAATTAATGAATTAGGATTTGCAAACTCAGGTTGTACTTGGCCTAATTAATGGGATACTTCGCGGAAATATTTCTTGAAGGTAAATCGGAAAGATTTACTTAATTAGAAATTGTCTTTTCTGCTTGCTTGCGCCTGCAAGTACCTACCTCATACCTACGAGCCTCCTATCTTACCTCTTGCCACCTGACTCCCGGCCCCGTAACCCTGCAGGGATAACTTCCACCCTAATTTTGTTCGTGATACGAAAGACACGCGTCTGAAGCAGTAAAGTAAACTTTAAATAAATCCAAATCCGGATTGCTGAAACAATTTAGCCACGTTTAGGTTTTATATAACATAATAAAGCTCGCTCGTAAAAGCCCGCCTACTCTCTCAAGATTTACTGCTCGCGCCCTGAACTTCTTAACTCAAAACGTTCTCAAACTGCTACCGAGTCATTTAGAAAAATAAATCATTATATACATTCCGATGTTGAACGGTGTTTCAAAACTAGCTTTTGCGTAAAAAGAAGAGAAAAAAAATTATAATAATGATGATAATATTAAATAAAAACTTTAGTCGTAACGCAAAGCGGAATGAGCTTCTTTCAACCAGGGTGCAGCTTTGTTGAGCTACAGCTACATAAAAGAGAGCGAGAGAGAGAGAGACGAAAGGAATGAATAAAATTAGAAAATAACAAAAAGAAAAAAGAAAAAAATGATTTACGAAGGGCGGGTCGAGTCGCGTGATTCTGCGGCAACAGCCAACGGATCGTCAAACCATCCGCTTAACGCGAATAATTAAGAATAACAACGAGATACTCGCGTGCACACGCACGGTGACTAGTTCGAGTTTTATAAATTCCGTTATAAACTCGCGAGTCGTGACCCAGCACGACCCCCGTTTCTACTTCGTTTTCTGCTGCGTTTAAAACAGACCATTTCGTCCTCGTAAATGGGTTTGTCTGACTTTCCGGAAAAGTAGAAAACCTATTTTGCGCTGGAATTGAAACTCTTCGGCGGCCAAAAAGAACAACGTAGACTTCTCACGAATTACGATATACACACAGAATGGTCTATTTCAGGCCACAACACTGCAGAGGCTTTCCACCAACCAGACTTTATGTTATTCAATAAATCCATACCTCTACTACTCCGGGATCTGCATTATCAGAAACTCTAACTTCATTATGCACATCCAGGGTCACTCAATTTCAGAAAGAGTGTTTATAATGTACAGAGAACAGCATATTAGGTGCTTCTGCAGCGTCTATAAGCTACTGAAACGACGTCACCCTCTTTGCATCTCGAATCCACTTGCGTTCCTCTTGGTCGGGATCCAGTTCCACACAGGGTCCTCTAATATAATAAAGTCTTTAATGAGTTTTCTGACGAACCACGCGCCTTCAGATTTCCTCTGAGCTTCTTTGTGGCTAATATCATAATGTCCTTATAACGTATTGTGACGAAAGTCAACGGAGAGTTGGTATTTGTTTAAGAACCTGTAAACTTTTTGGAAAAGCTTTCGCCGCTGATTCAAAACGGGGAATGATTGATTTCAATTCCATACTTTGAATATCCAATTGTTAGAATCCGATCGGCCATCACACTTTTGGCAAGGTTTTACCACCCGGATTTAAGTCTATAAATTATTTCTTCGCAACTCCCATCCCCTTGAATGTACACAGTTATATCGCGCACGTCATGAAACTCGATGAAATCCCGAAAATCAGAGGCGCATTTCACGCCCGTGGAGATTAACAAAGATACAAATATTGTATATCGGTAAAGGTACATACATACAGGTAGATGATATACGTCAATCGTAAATCATGTCTTATTAACGCGTTGTATTGCATAAAGTTCTTAACGTAATCTTCGTATCCATACGTGACAGGTAAACAGGCTAACGAATAAAGCCCTTCGTTGGTTCCATGCGTTACGTTTAATCCGTTTGAGTAAATAGTCGAATACCTTGATTATAAATACCTAGATGTACATACATATCTACATACCTACAGCAGGACTCGAGTCTAAAAAAGAGCTTAGTACTTAGAATTGAACGACTGTACTGAGTTGGAAACTTTCACAGTTTTTCTTACATTAGAATCGTTTTCACATTGTACACACATAGGCACTCAGCTTTAGCCGAGTCATAGCACTCATTCGACGAATGAAAGTTTTAACCCGAGTGGGTAACGAGTTGTATGGAAGCTCAGTTTGGCACCGAGAAACGCGTTGAGAAAGTTTGATTGGAAATAGATGTTTCATTTAGATAACAACCACCCTGTGTTATAGTACCTACGAAGCTCGTCACCTCTATAACGACATGACTTGAACCTCAGTGTTATCGACTACTCGTCTCGTATAGCCGAGATTATCTTAGAGTCGTACAAAAATCAATGAACGTTAATGAAATCTGAACTTTTCTCGATCTTATGTAACGCCAAACCCATCCCATAGTCAAAAATTTCATACGATATAGGTAAACTTATTTCTATCCATGAAAACTACCAATGCGATTTCGAACATTTCTGAATTGTCCCAAATCACCTCCTACTTATGATTTTTACATCCAAGTTTTCATTCAAGGGGGTAGATATAGATACACCTTAAATTGGGGTATTTTTTAAGGACTGGTATGTATCCAAATTAGTGTGTTGAGTGAGTCTCTAATTGGGCAGAAGACAGCCCGTTCGATGAACAGACAAATTTTTGATGCGTTGATTCTCGTTCTAGAAAATTGAAGAATGGCAAGAAAGAAGTTTATGAACTTGAAAATTTGGCAATAAAAGATTGATTACTCGAGTCACGTAGGTATTAGCAGTATCAAGATCTTATCTGTTTATCGGATAGAGCTTTGTTTTCTGAACAATCACAGACCCAAATATCTAAAATCAAAGCAGTAGTTGATCCAAATCATTGCATTAAGTACGTGAACAGACCTACACATTAATGGCTTTACCCTGCTTGTCGACTGGTCGATTTACCTAACAAGTTCAGGGTAAAGCCATTAATGTACAGGTCTGTACTTTGTCTGCATGTAACTGGAAGATCCAATGGCACATAACTCCTTACTTTTTACTTACTTACTTAATTTTGCTTGAAAATATTGGCGAACTGCTGTAATAAAACTGGTTGATTAATAAACAATTTGGATACATGCCAGTTCTTGGAAAATCGCCATATTTAAGATGTATGTATGTACCCCCTGATCGGAGTATCGATTCGACTAATAATCGCGAACATCACATCACGAGAAAATGATAGAAATTTTAATGGATCAATTCTCTGAACAATATAACTTTTATCTGCAACTAATATGTATGAAAAATTTTTGGAAGTAAGGATTTTATCCGTGCATCTCTTACACGTAGGAATATAGCAAAATGCTTATTATAGCGTTTGATTTTTACGATTTGGTTTGCTGAAAAATTGCGGATTATTCCGTTTCTGTTGGGATTTACTCGAAAACCGTAATTGCTGAGGATTAAACAAGAGATTTTTCTTCTTTACTCTTGAAAAGATTCCAAGCCCGTATTTACACTTTTTAGCCTCTCTCTTTTTCTTTCTCTCTTCGTCGCACTTCCCCAAGTCTCTGCGGCTAATTGTGCTTAGTTGTTTGAAAATCAGCTGACCGTCGCCCTGGACCAACGCCTCATATTCGTCACACCACCCCTTGGATCACTCGTAAAGCTTTCGCTTGTATTGAGGAAAGACTCGACTGCTCTAAGGCTCAGGAGTTTCAGGAGAACCTCCTGGGGGCGTTCGTTAGCCAAGAATACGTCTTTCATGACTCCAACGTAGTCTCTACCCTTGCCAATTACTCACTGTACACTAGGACGTTAAACGGACGGCTACTAAGAATTCCAAAGAGAGCAGGGGCGCGAGGAGTACACGTACTCTTCTTTTATCTTCTTCAGGCTTAGCCATTTCACCCGCCTACTGAACTGGATCAGCTAATTTCGTAATTTCTTCAATGTCCGCTTCCTTGGATTGCGAAGTTCGTTCATTCTGCTTGAATTTTTGAACATGGCCGCCTTTGAGAGCTTATCAAACATCCTTTCGTGCTTAATCGGATTATAACAAATTAAACCGAGCCTTAATTGGATTCGTTACAGGGGCTCCAACCACGCGTATTGGTAATTAGGAATCTTTTTGACAAAACAAATGTCTACAGGGACTCTCAGGTGAAAATGAAAAGGGTAAACTTTTAACGCTTACTCACATTACTTTCCATTGCTCTTCAGACGATCATTTCAAGGTCTTTACTCTTCAGTTTTTTCCTCCTTCCACACCCACGGTCTTAAGCGATAGAATTTTGCCACAGAATTTAATGACGAGGTAAGTAATATGCCCAGATTTTATACTTTTGAAGAAGATACACTCTGATCTTCTCACACACGTTATTTAAGTCTTTGCAAGATTCGAATACCTACAGAAAGATGAGTTTTAATCTGAAATCCAATCAAGTTACAAGTACTATATCTTCTGAAACTGAAAATACTTCAATATCTACTTTCGAATTGCCGGACAAGTTGCTATAAAAAAATTATTGTCGTATAAGGTGCAGGACGCGTTGTTCATCGAAACTTCTTCAAATTTAGAGGGCATATTTGATGCAAATACGAGTAATCAGCTGTAAAAAAAAATCAAGTGACGTCAATAAAATATTTTTTCAAATAGTAGCAGTGATTCAAAAAAAATAAAATTATTCACTGGGTGTGTATTCCACTTTTGAACAATCTATTTGACGATTGTTCAATAGGACAGCTTGTCTCTCTCAAGAAAGAAGATTTTTTAAATACGGCCAACACCCTAAGCCACGATTTCCTACCGATAGGATGCTTGCCTAACTGCCACTTATTTCGGATCTTTTCCAGCTCCTGGTTCGTCCTCAGGTTGGCCTCGCCAATGTGCCGAACCGTCTGTCGCATATTCGATAAGAATTCTACGTTTTCGAATTGATTAGAAACTCTGCCCACGACAATTCAATCCATCACTGGCAGGCTGTGCGTAAGGGGACGGGATGCCGCGGGTTGTATTCTATTCTGGAATAAATTGTGTATTGTGTACATGTGTTTCTACCGGCAGGCTGTCGTCTCTTCAATATTTTTCATTCAAAATTTCCGTTTCAGTGTGTAATCGATTGCTCGTATCCGACAAGTGAGACAAAATTGTAGCTGGACTCTGGCTTCGCGAGGTTTAAGGTTGTTTATTCATCTCGATAACCGATTCTGTAGCTAATGGTGCGTGATTTATGTATACCATACGTTAACTATTCATCAGTAGATTAATTTTTCTTTCTTGTTTTTTTTTTTCCAACCCAAGTGAAAGTATCTAACAAATTTTTTTCAGCGGATACAGAGCTACTTGTTCATTCCAATCGAGCAGCCAGAGCCAAACCTGTTAATTGGAATCGGGTGAGTGAAAAATATCAAAGAATTTTTTCTGCTTTTTTTCGTTTCGGATATCGTGATTTTCACTTCTTTCAGTGTTAAAAGTAAATTAGATTTTCTCGTTCGTTTTATATTCGTGAACTATTCAGCGGGAACTTGTGAGATTTGCATAGGTGTGGTTGTCCTCGTATAATCCTGGAGTGTCACAGCGTTCGGCAATGTCGGCTACTTTCGTCGCCAGCAAAGCTCGCCAATCTAACAAAATGATAAAAGCGTATTCATAAATATTTTAATTCAACTGTATATCTCGAGCTTTGAAACGTACCTGCTCATCGGAATTTTACGTTTGAATAATTACTCTTGCTAATAAGTTGTCCGCCTTGCAATTCCTGTTAGGCAACACAAATCTACCTGTCAATGTGTACAGGTATATCCGTGCATTCGTAACAATTGCACAATGTGCTTTGTCGGAGTAAAACTTTTGTTTCTTTCGTTTCAATGAATATTACACTACCTACGTCATTCCAGCGAGCTAGTTATAATTATTCAAGTTTATAACAATATGTATACTACCTTTAGTGAAGCTGGAATGACAAAAGTCTCCCAGGAAGAACTTTTCGCAACGCCCCAGGACACTTTTAGGAGCACGACCTTTCGTGACCTGGTATGACCTGGCAGACGGTGACACGATAAATCTACGGTCAAGGAGCTAGACTCACCGAGCTCCAAGTGTTCACACCGATAAGAAGTCAAGGGACAACCACCGGTGACCAATACAGAAAACCCGTCGTCACGGACGATGCAGATGTCCACGGGAGCCTTATTCGAGCATGGCTCATCCTAAGGGTTTCACAACTGCAGGCAAGCGGCCAAAGATATCTTTCTATCTTTAGTTTTTACCGTCCACGATTTCGCTACCAAGTGTAAGAAACGTGGCCAGTGATCAATCGATTTTGAATACTGAAGTGAGGATATAATTTTTGAAGAAGATGTGCAGACTGTGAACTGTATTCATCAGGATAATGTCTTCTTACGTTTTGGAATTTCGTGTATTTGTTAACGTTGGTATAGACTGAGATTGAAGCATGACAACTGGAATGTAATGCAAATGATAATCTTTAATAAGAAGAAAATTGATAAAAGATAAACACATAAATCATTGACATTAGAATAAATCAATACCAGATGCGATCGAGTTACTCGTAGAGAAACAAGCTTGAGAACAGGAATACCCGGACAATATAACCGAAGAAAGAACCAAAGAAGAAGAATAAAAATAAATAGACACACGCGAATGAACTCACCCGTGCACAGAAGGCCGACGACAATTGGGTGGCACCGCATGGCCGAAGTTTTCACTGAGACTGACGCCAGGGCCAATGTCTCAAAATGAATTCGTCGCTTCCTCTGATATTGTTTCGTTTTTTGGTGAAAAAATAAAAATAAAAATATATCAACCGATAACACGAGCTAAGACATATCGGTGCAAGTGCATAAAATTATAGACGCTACTAAGACTGAGAATAAACGAGATAACCCTTATCATCAGTAGTATTCGCAATGCGTCCGTCTCAGCAAAATTTATTTTTATTGATCTGCGGTTCAAGGGATTGTTATACTCCCATTGTTGAACTTCAATGTCATCTTGTGTTCTGGTTTGACGGGGATAGAGGAACTGATTGTGAGATAGGTTTAGATAAGCGACGTTTCACAGCGCCAAAATAAAAGCCGTCACGTAAAGAGTTACTCATAAGTATGACTGACATCCCACTTGGCGGGAAAGAGATTTATAGTCAAGTAAATGAAATTACCAATAATTTATTGACAGAGAGGAAGATACTCCGCCCAAACTTCGTACATAATTCATGATATTCGTTTCCACAATGATTTTTCTCTTATATTGTCTTGAGAAGATTCGAGTTTCAAGGTGAGAAATGAACGTCGCTTTTCGGGAATGGAAACGTTGAAACTTTAATGTGAGTAATTTTCAATTGATCCGCTGTCAAGATATCCGACCCCAGTTGTTCACAAGACTTCAATGGGCTGAAGTAATTGTAACCGAACTTATACAGCGCCTGTTAGCACTTCGAGCTAATTAACAAAATAAACTCTTTCCATCTTGGCGCGCTAGGGGCCAATTTGCTTAGCGGAAAATGAGCTTTTCGTCTTGGCCCAACTTGAATGAACCATTTGTTTTAATTGCCGGTTGAATACCTCAAAATTGTGGAAAATCTTCCTGCGAAAATGAGTTAGCGTCTTGGCACGAGCCAAATAAGAAAACCCATTAAATCCCTCCCATCTTAGATTAATTTTATATTTCAATTCCTCGTTTAATCCCATCAGATACCGAGGCTTCGGCCTTCTGTTTGCTCCAGAATTATGCAGACTATATCGTAACAAGGCCTCCCACGCAATGGATAACTATACCGACTACCAACCGAGTGCAACGCTGGCTCTGGAGAAGCCCTACCCATATCTACCTTGTACGTGTATCTTGTACTTTGTACCTTGTACCTCGTACCTTATATACCTACCTGCATGAATTTACGGTTCGAATTATGCAGAATATATTAGATCTCTGACGCAGACTGTAACTTGGCCGGAGGCAATCGTCCACCCAGGGCTGACAGCGTCTTACCTCAGGCAACCGCGATGCACTTAAATACTGAAACATCATATGGAATAGGACTATAATGGGTTATATGGGCGTAGAGCCGTGCCTACCTCGAACGGACAAATTCATGGTCTTAACTGTAAAAATGTAGCGGCTTACTCCAAATACCGATGAAGAATAAAGTAGCATTCATGAATGTACTCCCACCTTATGAAACTGGTAATCACATGTATGGTTATGAGAACAAGTTATGCTAATGCTCATGCAACGAAGAGCTGCGACCCTCCCGGGGAGTACCTCGAAGTGCATCGGCAGCGAAGTACAGCGAAGTGCAGACCGCCTGAGGAAGCTGTTTATGTTACGACGTACGCATTTAAATGCGGTTTTATACTCGGATGAATCGACCCGGCGTTTCGTCTCATTGTAACAGATTCCGATCCGGTCCGAATTAACTCTGCGTTTCTTGGATTTCCCTGATCGACGAACTTTCGTACGTGGAATTCATTCTGGAACTCCTTTATTGCGACTAAAACGTTCTGTACACGAGAAATGCAGTGGACAGGGATGGGGGATGGGGGGGAGGGGGGTCGTAGCTCGTAAACCTTGAGTCGTAAAAATAAACCACTAACAATAAGCTCTATACAGTACTTATTTTCCTCGTCCTGTAACTGGGGGTGCAGGACAACGTTAGCCGGCTACAAATGAACCGGCCACAACTTGCGGCCAAGCGACATACGATCAGATCGGGTATGCACAGTACTAAATCATTCGGCCGCCTATCTTTATCTACACACATGTAGTGCGCCTGTGCAGCTACGATTTTTTTTATTCCTATATCCTGTTTCTGTAACGCGCAATACTTATAATACATAACGCGTGTGGTACTCACAGACGCGTACACACACATGGTAAAATAAGCGAGTTAAAATATGTGTATGGGTACGTAGGGACATTATTCGTACGAGAGCGAGAACGTGTATGAATAGGTATAGATCGTTGTGAGATATATTTACTATACCTACCCCAGCTCCGGAATTATACGGCATATATGGCTGCAGCTTTATCTTATTGCCACAGATATATGGCGCAAAGCACACTCTCCACGAGGAGGGAAAATAATTAATGGCTGAGGGTCTGGGCTATATGGTGCGAGCTTCCCATTTTATCTTGCAATGACTTCTGTAGTATCTACGGAAATGGATTGGGCAAAAAGAAAAGCACACACTGCATATAGGTACTTCCAGTGTAATACATAAATGTAGAATTTGATTCGAACTCATATCATCTACTGCGCTTTCCCCATTTCCCCAAAGACTTATTTCACCTCACTTCAGGTCCGTATATATACGGATAGGAAGTCAATCTTTGATCATTTTATTCCAGTAGACAAAACTTCTGCATGGTTCACACCGTTGAATCTGCACTCTCCGTAATACAGGCGTTAGACTGCAGACTGCAATGTACACGTACACATTGTTGGCTGATGAGTTGGTAAGATATCGCGTATTTATGCCATCTAGATCCGAAATAACCACCTGAACTGATGTCACTATGTCCAGGTGTAACGGAATAGTTGTATACCAAAGGCACGTACGAATGCATACAAGCTTGTACGGCTAGGCTATGGGGCTACCCACGCCAGATAACAACGTCACATATTTATGACAGCGTGTTTTCTCTCATCCTCCATATTCGCCTATTTTACCTTATCTTCACTCCCTCGGATTGTGTTACTAGAGACTAACTCATTCAATTAAGTTTTCATGCAGGGAATGGGGGTCCACGTACCTCCTGCACGCCAAGAAATTACATGGTTTTCTTTTCATAATACATCACAGTTCCCATGCTGAATCTGACCTGAAATATCATCAAATTTAAGAATTATATCAGCGTAGATGTGTATGTTTTCAGGTCTTAAAGCCAGCCATAATATCGACCGTAACTTTTATTTCTGGTCACTTATCGTCAGTGGAAGCCCTGGGTTACTATGGAGTTTTATTCCTCTGGTATTATTCTTCAGTCTATTGAGCTTGCGGTATATGTATAGTAGTACTCGTATCGGTCGCGTAGGTTGTACAAACTAGACCGCAGAAAATAACGTGACGTGATTTAATTAAAAAGGTAATCCCTCAAAGGATCGAATAAGTGTATACGCAAACAGTTTCGCACAAGTTATACGTAGACCGGTGCCGAGTCGTACCAGGCACTCAATTCCCTTTGCAATTGCGAATATTCTCTTGACTTTGCTGCTTTTAGACTTGACGCCAAGACTTAAAATAAGCGCCAAAGACGAAGCGAGTTTACATGTCCCCGTCAATCATTTTGTTAGCTCGCTAATTGTTTATACATGAAAATTTGCATTGCGTTACATCGTGCATTTGTACGTTTGCGATGACAGAACATTTCTTGGTCCAAAAATATGAAGCTGAAAATGAAAATCCACTCTAAAATTGAATGTATTCTTCTATTGCGGACCCACATTAGGATCATACCAATTCTGATGAATCGATCCCAATACCTTGCCTCGTACACACGTTTCTGAAGCACCTTTCAGTTTACTTGGTTCGTGTAGTTCGGTACCAGGACGTGTAGAGCCGTTTGACCAATAGCAGGGAACAGACGTGTTAAAGTCTTCTACCCACGAGAAATCTGGAAAATCTCTTTCGGCTTTCATTCATTCGCGTCTTGCCTATAGATTGGTACGGATTGGGGCGGATTACAGTTTCACACTTCTCTACGCTTCGCCAAGCTCCGAGCTCCAAGCTCCAAGCTCCAAGCTCCAGAGCTGCAGACCCAGACTCGAACAGCGTCCCTGTCCTGACTCACGTATGTAGGTATAAGGTAGTAGGTAGATATGTATGTACTACAGTACGCCTTGGAAAGCCCACGCATTCAAGTCGCAGGGCGTTCCTTTCAATGTACCTCTGTAAATGGAAATGGATGGAGATTGAGTCGAAGGAGTTCTTCGCAGGTCCGGATGGGTTGGGGATGTGAAGGGTTAGGACGGGGCCGCCGTCACACGGTCGGGAATGAATCTCTCCCGCTATAGTGCCCTCCAATTTACTTCTATCCGTGATTAGAATGCGTTAGCATTAGATGAAAAGGACAGAGAGACTAGACTTCCCGCAATTGCTATCTATCTATTCGTCTCTCTTTTCTTTTCCCGGCTACATTAGCTGTCATTGCGACAAGAGACGGACACGACTGTCACTATAAATTCGGACGCTTTTAGCGCACCGGAGAGGGCTGTTTCTGACATGCGACAAAAGGGTGTGCTCTTTGTTTCTTTCACGTAAAGCTCATCTCTCTTTGAACTAGTCAAGTGTCCAGACCTCGGAAAATAACGGTCACTCTTCGTGAAGACGTTCTGCTAGTACACCCGAGATCAGGATACTGTGATACTTTTTATTGTGGCTTTTTTTTACTAACAATCTTTTAAAAGAAATGGGTAGTTTAAGCTCGTAGCTCATCGTGGCCTCGAGTATGCTGTGAAGTGCAACGTGAAAGAGATTATAAAAGTGCAGCAGCCTCTGATTAGGAATGCAGAAAACGTCACTCGATCTGCATAACTAGTCGGTGGTGGGCGTCGCGACGTCCTAAGTCACCACGGCCTCGGCCTCGCCTCGGGCAAACTTCCTTACTTCCAGCATCCATCGTCTTCCGTTCTTAGCTTTGTGAACTCACAAGACTCTCCATCGCTTCTGGGTACTGTGAGGACGTAGTCCGTAGTTGCCAAGTGAAGGGTAAAGAAAGAAGCTCAAAGATAAAAGGTAAAAGGTAAAATCTAAGAGGTTAAGGGTACTCCCACGGGAATGGAATTTCAATGAAACGGTGCCATCGTTTGCATACAAGGAGCTGTCCCGTCGCTAACTAAACGGAATTCGTTTAACTCGAGTATCTGCGAAGATTAGAGGCCCAAGCTCGTCACACCTTGTACTTCACTGGACCTGGTCTTAATAATCTTGACTCACAATCACCAGCGACACTTCAGTTACGCCAATTTAATATTACGAGGAATTCATTCATCAATTACCGTTAATAATACCCTAACTCTTTCAACAGTCGGACGACTATGTTCGAATAGCTGATATTTTTCAATTTGCAGTCAGTAGTTGACGGAAAAAAATTTTCATTGCAAAATTAAATGACATTTATCTTTATTCGGTTCAAGACTGAAGATTATATCCTCATAGACAGTAATAGAACACGGAATTCACCATAATGTGCAGAATTTTATTGCATGACGACCCGCACTATGGAGTGCCTTGGGCTTTCGATCCTTGAAAAAATATGGTTATATATAAATAAAAAGTAATTTCACTATCGAATGTACTTCAATATTTTGAATCCTGACTCGATTCAATTGGATATATTTGTGACGAAGTTCGTCGGCCAACCATTCAACCGTCGATTAGATCCCCAGCGCGTCTCGCCTCATCCTGACTTCTTACCTCTAACGTAATTGTAGCATTACCTGTCTCCAGCTTTTAATCCAATCCATTAGCGTGACTTGATTCGTATTCTCTGTCTCTGGATGGCAAGTGTTGCAGTACGCCAGCATCGCCGCTAAGATGAGGGTAATTAAATAAAGTAAACGGAGGCCAGGATTAGAAACGGGCGAGGATTTTGCCCTGCGAGCACTTTAGCTTCTTCCCCCCTGTACAATGGGTATATTGTCGCGTTAAAGCAAATGTACGCTATTCACCATACACTCCCTCGTCTGCTATAATTTCAAACTTCGTTCGAAAATTTCAATTGCTCTTCTCGATCGACAAAGGACAAGATTCGAAACGCGAAAGAAAAAAAACGAGAAGAAAAAATAGACCCAGAAGTCTGAGAGAGATCAGTTAACAAAGTTTGAACCTTAAAAGGCATTTAAAATCACTTTCTTATCTACTCCTTGAAAAATATTTCTCGATTTCCGCGAAGGGTTTAAAAAAGCTAGTATAGCTAAAGACGGAGAACGCGGAGAGCCCGATTCGGCAAGGTCGTAATCCTAATGCAAGGCAATCAAACCCATTCAGGTTCCCGTTCACAGAGTTTGAACACCAAACGAGAACTCGATCGGGGAGGAATAAGGTATCTTATACCGTGAGCTAGCCTGACCCGTTCACCTCAGACTCAATATATATCTATATATCCGTATGTACAGTATGTATATAAGTACATTCTATGTATATATACGTATATAGATGGCACTCGCTCGGTGAGGTAGGTACAGAGGGTATAGCAGTAGCGGATATATATCGTTTAAGTACGAAACTTTGATTAAATTTTCTCTCGGGCGCGGAGACGGTTCTTACTTGATTGTTTGAGAAAACTTTATAACTATACCGCTTGCACGGGGTCAAACATCTTGCGCGAGAACGACCCCCCGGCTGGAGTAAAAGGAGTCATTGTCCCACCTCGTCAGAGAATCGATTTAAGGAAGGAAGAAGCTACTATCCGTTCTTCAAGTTTTCAAATTTTCTATCAAATGTTTTTGATTCGTCTTAAACGCTCTTACATATTACCTTTCGTATACAACTTGTTCCATTGAATTAATATTATCAACAGTTATATATCTTGCGTGTCGAAATATTTGATCAAATTTTTTGCTTATATAGCTTAAATTAGATTCCTCTGTAATAAATTATTCGCGAAACCTTGACCCTATATACCAGTTTATTATTCGTTTAATTCGTCACCTCGCTGGATGTCGAAGAAGTAAAAAAGAGGTTTGGGAAGAAAGTAAGACGACGGCACTGGGATAGAAATGACTCGGTTGATTGAATTTCTTCGAGTTAGCATTGAAACTTAATCCCGCGCTTTTAAGTCGCGGAGAACATGCAAAGTGGCTCCCCTTGTTTGAATTGAGGGAAATTTATGGACGAGCTCGAGTTCTAACCCACGGATCTTAACCCTGAGCTTCAGATATCGGATTTTTTTTTTTTTTTTTTTTCAGAGGATGAGTTGAACTTGGTAGTCATACTGGTCAAATAAAGAGAAGCAGATATATCATTTCGACGCTGAGATATCAGCTGCATTGATAACCAGGAAAGGTCTTCAATATATCAATGCGGTTCGTACATTCTTTCGATAGAATTGATAGAAGCGATAAAATTATTCAAGAATTAAAGAGCTTAGAATTTGCTTCGATTATTTCGCGAGTTCGTATCGCAAAATTTTCTCGCATGATCTAACCGGCCCGAATACATTTCGTAGAATTTCTAATCCACACAACAGAGAATCGTTTTCGAGGAATCGAGTATGAAAAACACGCCATCCATTATTCGACAGATCGTTTTTGCGATTGCACGTTATGACTATATTGATTTTGAAAATTGACTGGCGTAAACTATAATCTTCTCTGTGAAAAAGAGGCAGAGAAAGGGGAAAAAAAGAAATCCACTTATACCTACATCTTCGTGTTTTACCTTTAACGACAGCTAGCAGGGCAATAAATATCACCCAAGAAAATGGACTGGCGTTCGTTTTAATACAAAGGTATACACGCGTCAGTACACGTGTAAGTATAGTAGGTATACATATAATGCTGGGAAAGTGTATCGTAAATCCATGGACAAACATGTTACGTCGTACCTGCTGGAAATTCTAAAGCTACATACATACACGCATATACAGCTTTTCAACCCGGCGAATTGCTCGTAAAAGTATACAATATCTTCAGCAATTTTTTTTTTTTTTTTTCTACCAATATCGCACTCCTCGATATCGAGTATAAGAAACAGGAGAGAATCAAAGAGCATTAGAGAAATTGAATTACCATGACAGATATTACGCCCACGTATGTATGTACGATCGACGACTACCTGCAACGTCAGATAATTATAATAGATGTGTGCTGAAGGCGAGGATAGCGGTTGGTATATGAACCCCTTAAAGTCAAGTCGTATAATTTTAGCAAAATCTACCAAGCTGATATTTGAGGAGGATTAAAACTTTTCCTTCTATTCTATATAAACCCGGAGGATACCTGATAGGCACACACAAACCGGGAATACGAGAGCGACGAATTGCCGAATTGCTAATTTGATACCTATAAGTGTAATTTAACTAACTGGTATTCACCGTAATTCAGAAATGTTAATCTACTTACTTGCTTATATGGGGACATCCGTATAATTCGTCTCGACGAGTAACGATTACGTGCTGTACTGTCATTGCAGTTTTTTTGGTGAATCGATAATTTTTTTATTATTATCGACAAAATTGCGAGTTTCAATTCGTTCCTTGTCGGATTGATTAATCACAGAACCCGCGTAGGTGTCGTAATAAAATTGATTTCACGAATATTCGAATTAAAAAGGAATTAGGAATACAAATTTACCCCAGCATGACGTTTAAATTGATATTTCGTAAAAAGAAAATTGCAAATTTTGACTACACAGCAATTGAATAATTTCAAGGATTGTAAGTTTGTTAGAGTAAAATCTGAAAACAAAAAATACTTTCAAAGTACCAATCGAATTTTAGTTCTTGAGTTTGAAGTCGGATGAGTTGTGATGTCACAACCAGAAATCAATGATTATGTATACGAAATAGACGACAAACTGTTGATATAAATTTCTTTCAATATTTTTTATTCAGTATGATTTTTCTTACGATTTTTTTTTATAATATTATGCCTTTTCTAATATACAGTCTTTTATCAGCCGAGACCAGTAGTGCTTTTTTTTCTATTTACAGTAAACCTCACAAAGCTAGAGAATCATACAACAATTTCACGTATTCACTTAAAAACGTATTATTTTTATTATTACTTTAATCGTTATATAGAACTTATTCAATTCGTTATATACTATATAGCTTATTTATTAATTTATCAATTCGTTTTTTATTCTTTGTTTTTAGGACTAGAAACACCCATTTTCAACTTATTACTTCCATAACATTTTATTTTATCGAACCTGCCACCATCAATAGTTTAACCGCAATAATATTATAAATATTGTGTAAATGATAATATTCATATCAGTAGGTGTACTTATATTGTCGATAATATTTTTATAACCGATTTTAACAAAGTGAACCTAAAGCTCTACGAGGTCTAGTAAAAATTCAGTGATGATACAGAAGAAAAATCTACTCTGAACGGATTAGATGATCATAAAGTTTACTGGAATACGTATATATGTATATAACACAAATTACATATTGAATCAAATCGATGGTGACTTATAAAGTAAACCAATATATAACCTACTTTTCTTCATATGTGCATTCTAAAATATTATGAATTATATAGGTATAGGTATATATGTATAGGTATAAGTATATAATAATAAATCGTTACAGTAAGCTCGGCCTCTTACGCATGAGAAAAAGAAAATACATTCTTTTATTCTTCTTTTTACAAGTTACATTTTTATTACACGTTTCATTATTTCCTAATCACTTTCAATTCGTCGAACCGTCAATAGGGATCTGGAAAAAAAGTCCCGTCGATTCTCAATGGACCTTGTATAATTTACAATTCCACATAGTATATTATGTACTCTAAACTTACCCACAGAACGCGTCCACAAATTCAGATAATCTCTGCTCGAGCGAGATTGCAGCTTCAATCTTCTAAGATCAATGGATTGAAAAAACAAACAGAAAAAAAAATTTAGGCTCACTTTGTTAACGATAACAAGATTTGGACACTTTATTATACGATGCGTCCATTTAAAATAGCTGACTAAAATATATGTATGTATGTATGAATTTTTTTTCGACTACACTAGTATGCATTAGTGCGTAGGTATCAATCTATGTAGCGCAAATGGAAGGACACGTTTTTTATTATTTTCTTTTCATTTCCTACGGTAGGGTTTTCAAATATTATTATGAAAATCAATAAAAAACAGTCTAGCAGGTGCTGGTTCGCGTTGAGGAGTTCCGGAGGCGTTTAGCATTGCACTAAAAGAAAGAAAGAAAGAAAAAAAAAACTTACGTTAATGCGTTCGTTTGATCTGACCATGCCCAGGACTTGTTGGCGAATACAAGCCAAGCTTAAGCCCTAACTCCTTCGGTTTTCTAGCTGTATTTCTAACTGGAAAAGGACTAAATTGACTTTTTGGGCTTGGCGTTTTTTCCAGGCTACTAGTAGCGACCCTACCAGCGTGACCGATGTTTCCCAGACTCAATGAGGATTTTCTATAATTATTCGAACCCTGACTAGAGTGATCCGCGTATTTAGCGACGTTCATTTTGTCGAGAAATTCTGGGTGGGAAACTGGTCGTTTATTGACATCCTCTAAACTAGGAGAAAGCTTCGTGAGGTAAGCGTTAACCGGAACAGGAAGTTTTCGACTCGTAAACTGATGACTTGGGGACAAAGAGTGTGACTCGCGTCGGCGAACGGATAAATGAGTGCCAAGGTCATCCCCGCGGACTGGTGATACCATAGTGTAGGAACTTGATCTGTTGTAATCCGGGGTCTGATGGTATGAGTATTCCTGAGGGGAAACGTCTTGATACTTCCGGTGATAAAGGTCTGACTTATTATATTTGTAATCCATCGCCGTTGAGTCGCCGAGCTCTTTTTCTGCAGAGCCTCTTTCATCTCGGGGAAGATACTTGGCAGGTTCAACCGTATTCGTGTTATAGTACGCTGCCCCTTTGTTCAGGTCAGGAATATCCGTTTTAAAAGGTCTCAGGGTGAAATCTTCGCCTCGTATTTGTTGAGACGGTTCGTCATCGTACCTGACACGAAATTCTAACGTTTCTTTGGAAAGTACTGGCCTCTTCGGTGAAATATCGTAAATATGCGAAGAGGGTACAGATTTGTGCTCATTGAATTCGAAGCTCGAATCTATCGAGGGCTTTTCGTAAGAACGAGCCGAATAAGGATTGCCAGGGGTCTTTCGTGGTGAAATTCGCGACTTGAAGTCATACGGTTTGTATGTGTCGTAAGGACTCCTCAGTGGTGATGAGTCGAAGGGTTTCTCTGGCTTAGAAGTGTAGCAAAGGATCGGAGAAATTTGCTCCGTATACGGAAGCGATTCGGAAGTGTAGGGGTTGATGGATATCACTTCCGGCGGAATAGCCGTTTGGACATTTGGATAAATCTGACCGGCTGATATTTTGTCTAATTTTTCCAACTCCCTATAAATATCGATGTCACTTTTAGGCGATATGTCTTGAAGGTTATATTTCTGCGGAGGATATGGATTTATTTTATCGTTGTAATCGTAAGACTTATCTGGCTTGATCACAGCTTCCTGAATGGACCCGAGCTCGCTCTTCGTCTCGATCGAGTCACTCGATGACTTGTGCGAAAACACGTTCGTTGATATACTGGAAAGATCCAAACCTTCCAATTCGCTGATATTTTGACTCGAAGAGCCTTGTTCTTGACGCGGTAGACCCACCGAGGACGAAGGGCGTTCCTCGTAGTTTGCTAGCAGCTTCGAAAGCTCTTCGTTTATCTGTCTATCTATCAGAGCCTCCCTGGTGTCGAGGTAATCTCTGGATAAAGCTTCGTCGAGATCCAGATGATCAATCTCTTCCGAATCATCGATTAGCGAGAGTTTCGATAACTCGTCGTTGATCTTTGCGTCGAATTCAGATCCGCTGGTGACTGAAAGTTGGTCAAAGTCTTTGAAATTAATCCTAGCCAACTCCTCGTTAATTTCGTGCTCATTGAGGCCAATTTTTTCTAAAATAGGACTGAATATTTTTGAAATCTCTTCGTTGATCGGACTGATGGTAATCTCTTTTGATATCTCCTCTAAATCTGGCAGTCGCTTTTTTGCCTGACAGGTAAGAATTCTGTGCAAAATCGCAGAGTTTTCTTGGATGATTTTCAGCGCTCTGTCGCTGTTCCTTCGTCCATTGTCACTTTTTTTACGCGGCTTTACTTTCGTCCATACGCCCAATTTTGGCTCCTTGTCATCGCCTGTTTCGCTACCATCTGAAACCCGCGCCAAAGTATTTAAAAAACTATCACTGTCTTCTTGAATTTGAATCTTTGGCTCGATGACATACTGTTTTCTACCAATAGCGGAAATATTTGTGTCCAAATCGCCGAGGCAACCCTTTGAAAATCTGCTTGCTGAGTCGCTAAAAGTGTCCAATCTCCTAGCTTCTAAACTTTTCAAATCCTCCAAAATATCGCTCGTCTTTTTGGTGAGTGTACCATTCTCCGATCTTCCATCGCCGGATGTTTTAACTTCAAGATGTCTCAAGTCCTCTAAAATATCACTTGACCGTTTCTTAAGACTATTTGTTCCAAACTCATCAGCGGAAGATGAAAGTTTCGAATCCGTAAATCTTTTGTCTAAGCTGCTTGAGCTCCTTTCAAAGGGCTTTGAGTAATCTTTACTAATGTCCCGCTCCTTTGGCCTTTCTTTATTTCTATCCAGTAAACTTCTACTTTTATCAGAGAAAATTATACGCTTGTCCAATTTTTCCCGTGGCAAAGGCGAGACGGTATCTTTGTCCGTGTATTGATCACTCAACTCATTTTCTTCCAACTGTGACTCTATCCGATACCTTTGAGAATAGTCTATTCCATAAAACCCTACGGTGTCCCCTTCCTCTGTTTTACGTCTGTTACTCGTTAACGGAAAATCAATATCGCTTTTCTGCAATTTTTCTGCGCTTAAACTGTAAGAAAAATCGTCCTTTGGGTCCTTAGTACGTTCCACTCTTTCGTTAGTCGTATCGCGACAATCTTCTCTGGATTCGAAAATCGTTAATTTTGCGGATCCCTTGGAACTGGTTGACCTTTGTTCCGGTGAAGTTTCCTCGCTATCCGTGGTACTGCTCTTTTGTTTTGCGTTGTTGTAAGGTGACGGTGTCTTTTCATTCGGTCGTGCAATCGGGTAAAACGGGGATGTAGCGGAGGAAAGATTGACTGGTGAATCCGAGAATGTTCCACGTCCCCCTTTGCAATTTGACGTAAACTTTATGGAATTGGCACTTATCGGTGATTGAAGATCCGAGCTAAACGATCTTTCGGAAGACTTTTTTCTATCCGGGCTACACGAATCGCTTGAACTGCTCGCTTCCAACTTTGGACTAAGGTTCGATTTACTTTTGAACGAATCAAGGCTGATCAGAGATGACGGACTAGATTTTACGAGGGACGCAATTCTGGTCTCTGTTTTTGATTGAACATCCTGATCGTCGGAACCAATCGAATGCAGAGTCAGTGTCTTTGATTCCGAGCTGACAGAAGACCCGACCGATTTCTCGGCGTGAAAATCACGCGATTCGAAACTCACTGGAGTCCGAGGGCTGACCGTTAAACTGGAAGTTTTTGAATCAGGACCCATGGTTTCTCCGGAGCTGAATGATTTGTCACTACCCGGTGTCTTGGGACTTTGAGTCGCCTCCAAATAAGGTCTGACGCCAGAAACTTGACGTTTTATTGTCTCGCTTCTACTCAGATCGACACTTTGGTCAGCATCTACGTTGCTAATATTTACAATCACTCCGTTCGCTTTGGTCTGCGATTCGTGTCTCCTCGTTGCAAATTCTTGGCTCTCTTTCTCTGCCATTTTGATGGCGACCGTCGAGGATGGATATTCGGTTGAATAATTCAATTTTTGTTCCAAGTTTATCGGAGATATTGGAAGATGTCCTATCACGTAGGATCTCGAGTAAGGCTTCAAGTCGGCAACTACTTTCTTTAAATTCTCACTAGCCGTATCTACGGAGGACACGTGTCCAAGCGTCGAAGTTTCGCTACCAAAATCTAGCTTAGTTTCAAAATTTTGAAACTTTGAATCTACAGCGACTAGTTGCTTATCAAAATCTGAAGATTTGGGATCAGGAGTGAACTCGAAAGGTCTTTCACTATCTATCCTATCTATTCGCGCACTAATATCTGAAGCAACTGACTGGTTATCAGAACCAAACTTTCCAGGACTATCTCCCGGCTCTAATCGTGACCTAGAATCACTTTTAGACACTTCCAAAGTAATACTACTATCCTCGGATAACGGGTATTTACCATGTATCGGAACTTTAGTTTCATTTTTAATCGCGACGTTGTTTTCTTCTTCTAGGCTATTCGTAGTGCTTAAAAAATCATAACTATCTAAAAGTTGCGATGGATTTTCCGCCGTTTCAATTGTCCGCTTTACACCCATTTCTACATCCGTAGAAAAGACAGAAACAGCATCGGTTTCCGCCAAGTTTAACGATTCAAATTTTAATGCATCCGATACTTCGTCGAGCGCATTATAGCTAGCTGACCCTTCGTTGTCAGCAGATAATCTCCGAATTTGATCGGTTATTTCTGATATAGAAGTTTCCTCATAGTCCGACGAAAGTTTCGTACTAAGAAAAGTTTTTTCTTGACCAGAACTGAGAGCGTCAAGACGACTTGACTCTACCCTCGATTCTTTTGAATCGTAGCAAGTTGATTTCTTCTCGTTCTCAGATCTACGAGGACTTTCTTTTCGAGGACTTTTCTCGTCGTCGGTTGCCATCACGTAACAATCTGATGTCGAAGTCGGTTCCTCACTGTCAACATCGCTAAGACGATCAGGTTCGTCACATAGTTCCGTCGATGTGCTGTCACTGTCGCTGTCAACGTTACCACTGACACCAGGTCTCGGAGATGTTGGCTTAGCGACAGACATCCCCTCGACCGCAGACGTCGCTGCAAGATTACAAGATGTCCCTTCACCTGTAGAGCGAAAACAGATCAATAAACACTAAAGAGCTTACCTATATACCCTATTTGCGGTTTAAATATAAAAATTCGACTTTACACACGGGAGAAGAAAAATTTCACGATTCAATGTGCCTTAAGGTCAGTTGAAGCAAGGGTACAGCTTCCAATATTACATTCGATTCTCCTATCAATTTCGATGGGATAAACAATAAAGCGGCAGTAAGCACGCGCGCGTTACTTCGGAGCTTGCGAACGAATGTTGACTTTTCCGTTTGCCACACCTGAGTCAATACTTATACCTGTTGGTACCGAACAGGTGGTCGGATGCTGAGTAAAAGCGAAAGTATTATCAACGGAGATAGTACTCGGCTTTGATACGATCAATAATCGGAATAGTCGGAAAATAAATCTCTACCGAGGGTTGGTAGCGCGGTACATATCCGTGCACTTTGTTACCGACAACAGGAACGAGCTTTTATCACAAAGCCGGTTGCTCTACGCTGGTAGTAAGTCACGTGTTAAAGAAGAGCCAGAGGCTGCTTTTGACTTGCGGAAAAAAAAGTTCTTCCTGCAGCGCAACTCCGGAAAAGCTTTGATCTTGACAAGTTGAAAAGTTAATTAACCCACAACAGCCGACTGGCGAGTGAAGTTTGCAGTGTAATTTATGTCGTGAATAATGTACGAGACTTTTTGCCGTTGATTAGACGAAAGACGTGCATTTTTGGAGCCCAAATTCCCTCGAATGCCTTGATAAAACTGTACTTTTCATACCTGGAGTTTCGTCCTTGCTATCTTTTCGTCTTTTAGTATCCTTCCAATGCAAAGTCACCCCTTGCTTGTCCTTTCGATTCGGATTTCTGGGGCTATGCGGAGGGCCAAGCCTTGCTCTGGGGGGTACTGCGCCAGGAGGAGGTCCTAGCAGTCGAGCCTTGCCACTAACCAAGGCACTTTTTCCCACCAGCAAATGGTTCATAGCTTGTGATGTTGCGGAAGGAACGAGGGACTGTCTCGCGCAAGCAGCTATGAAAATAATGCGAATGGTGGTTTGAGAAGCAATCTTAAAAAGGGAATTTCATTGTGTCTCAAATCCTCGATCTCATCAAGCCGGAATCATCCGTTAGCCAATCTCTTATCTCAGCCCACGCAAAGCTATGTATATACTATATCCTTTTTACCCGGCATCTGAGAGGTTGAGAAGAATAAGAAAAATTTCGCTCCGAGGATTATACGAGACTCGCGTTAAATTTTATACCGTTGTAAAAGTCTCGCCGATTCATACGCGAAGCTAATTGTTTGGAACCTTTGATCTTTGAACTTTGGTTAAGAGCTGTAGGCTCCAGGTACGGTATAGCCACTGTACGTAGCTTAAATTTATTACGTAATATCGCGTACAGATGCCTGGCTCGTATACTGCAACCTGAGTATGCTGTGAGCTATAATAATACAGAGCTTTTCCATTCATAGAAGAAGCATAACCTTTACGATTATAGCTGACGTTTAACGGATAGTTGTTAACGTTACCGGAAAGTATTATGTGAGCCTGCCGTTGCCGCTCCCTTAGCTTTGCGTATTGCTGCTTTAACGTGCTTATGTCCAGGGCTAGTCTTTCGCGATCGTTACTGGCTGCCACCGTCTGCAGTGAACTTGAAGATGACGATTCTCTCTCTGTAAAATTATCACATTATTCAAACACGTAGATCATATCAATAATTTCGGTATAATAGTTTGAATATAGTAGCTAATTTCCTCCAGTTTCCGAAATCGTTAAACCGAGTTTCACGACGTGTAGTAAATAATTTCACCATCTCTACGAGATTTTCATGTCTTAAGGTTCTCAGGATTTTACTATCTCAGATTCCAATATAAGCGCGGAAAGCCGAATTATAATACCAATAAAAGTAAAATTTTGGAGAATGCATTTTACTTCTCATACCCGATCAAAGGAAAGTCCATTAAAAGATAGAGTGATCTGTTTTTTTCAAATAGCAGTTTTTCGAATAGTTTGAAAAACAAAAAATTTCTTTAATCAGACCTTTTTTCCCTCTTTGCGACATGCCAAACATAGCAGCGGCGACAGCTAGACGTTCGTCTTCCTCGGTTTCAGTTTCATCATCGTCACTGAGTCTCCGTGCCCATGGTGTAATGTTGTAACGATGTTTCTCCCGAAGAGCAGTTACTCCAGTCAATGGTCCGGTACTCACGATCGCCTACAACGAGCAGAAACTAATCAGTAAGTATGAACCCTACCAAGTTGAATTACGACGTCGTGGATACGACGTTGAAGTAATTTCACGTTTAAGGGAAAACTTTTCGGGATCTGTGTACCACAGTCACGCGATTCTGTCTACAATGCGGTCTGCGAAAGCCGCCTCATTCTTGATGAAAAAAAAAATAATAAAAAAATAAGCTAGACGGAGAGGTAAACTCGCAGTCGAACCAGCTTGTGGAACACTGTAGAACAACGGGACAAAGAACGAGCTAAAAGAGGATCAGAGATACTAGCACGATGCTCGTTCGTGTAGTGGTTATATTTCTATGAGAAAAAAAAATGTCAAGATCATTTTTTGGCTCCACATTGACTCGGATAAGCCTCGCCTCGGATATATAAATGCTAATGCCGCGCATAGTTCGCGCCCAAATTGTCTGGGTACCGGTACTGCCGTTTATAAGGGATTGTTCAGTACTCAGTACGCCAACTAGAATTTTCTCTACACTTAAAGGAACCGTTTGAACGCGGTGGCAAAAATTCCACGATGCATATTCTACCTTTAAAACTTATCTGTAGCCATAAAAAATGAGAGAAAAGTAAAAATTTTGATAACGAGATGGTTGAAAAGGTGGAAATTTATTTTTACCGGGAGAAATAACCCGTCGAGAATATTTCGCTTCGGGGTTTCAAATTATTTTTATTATTCTTTGTTATATATATTATATTTGGACTTGTTTTTTGTTTCTTCTTTCGTTTTCAATTATTTTTCTGTTTACTCGTACTAAATTATACACACGGGCTCGCTGCGAAAAATCGATACGAATATTCCTATATACCTATATCAAATGCTTTGTAAACGCTGCAGCGCGTGTACGGATAGATATACCTGGATGTACGGCTATAGGATCATAGACATGCTCTATTCGCATAGAAATAGTCGTACGTCTATTCGAATTATGCAATTTATTAGTTGAGAGGATGAAAAGAAATTACGTGCAATGAAGCCGGTATAAAGCTGAATAAGAAAACGCTTATTATAAGAAGAGCACAAGTAATGGTCTAACCTTTATCAGACTATTTGTGTCGGTGAATTCCAACATCTCTCTCGTAAGTACTCCCATTATGCTGTAGAATTCATCAGCCGAAGTCACCGTCATTATTCGACTGCAAACACAACCGGGTTATCGTTTATTAAGAAATATACGTACAGCTATACATATAATACGTAGGTATGAATATTTTATCAATCGGTATCCAATTATTTTACACGTACTCTGCGAGTCCTTCCCAAATAGCCAGCGCGGTTCTCAGCAAGACTTCATCTCCTTCAAGGAAAATTAGATCCCATACTCTGAGCACGGCCTCCTGGGGTAGACAGTGACAGAAGAGAGTTAGGAACCACTGCATTGTAAATACGTTCGTCAAGGGTGGCTCGTAACTACTTCCTGAAAGAATATTTTCTGCTTTTAGTCACTAAATCGAACCAGCTGGGTGAAATAATCACCGCTAAAGATTTCTTGCCTCCACTATAATCTCTTGACTTTTGAAAACGTCCGTGAAGAAAATCCGGGTATTATATTATGTTGAAATACATTTCAAGATGAAAGTTATCTTGATTTAAAAATTTACCGGTAGCTTTATCCTTCGCGTCGCTCTGCAGTGTCTCGAGATGACGCGAAAGCTTCGGCAATCTCATTCGAAGGAGGTCTCGGAAGACGGCCATGTCCACGGAAAGTCCTCGAAGGTTATCGGCGAAATAACCCTCCGGTAGAACACCTTCGATCAGATAAATCATGACCTTGACAGCAGCTGCTTCAGCTCGATCCATGACCTGGAGGATCAGGGCCGCCAGTACGTTCAATCCCTGGCAATATCCAACCGACTTGTTCCATCGAGCGAATCCGAGAAGAACTCGGCGAAGAACTGCCTGATTATCGCGCCCGGCTGCTCCACAGAAAAGACTACAGCCAGTCCTGTGAAGGTCCTGTAGTGGAGAGAATTCTAGTGATTTTCAACTTATCGGGTGAAAAATTTTGCTTGATCATGAGATAAAGAGACTGTCAGTGATCCTTAACGTCAAGAAAAACGTGGTTAGCTTAGACAGCGATTTTGATACTTTGATTTTGCAATTAACCTATATAGTGAGTTCATCGAAGCAAGATGACTAAGAGAGACAAAAGCGATATGGCACGTGACTGGAATGAGAGTCCTTTGATGGACAAGACGTGGGATGATTCACCCCGGTTTCCATACATATTCCCATTTTTCGTGGACGTCAATTTGATATTAGCCCCTAATTGGAGGGGATTTTCAAACGCCGAAATACCCCGCTGAAACATTTCAAGCCTTTCACATTTTCCCGGGCTTAATTTATCTTCCAGAATCGCGCTTGAAATGTTTTTCATGTGGATCTGTCTGAGTCAAATTGGAATAATTTTTTAGCAAAGCCTGCCGCGCTCTCGCCTAATTTTGTGCCACGTTAAATTTAGCATATACCGGCTCAAACTCACTGGAATAAATCCATCTCATGTATTCATCGTTCCATCACGACTTCCGTCTGTATACGAAACGAGGCTTCCAGGTATAGCTTATCATCGAAACAAAAAACATAAATATCCAATTAGCAATACCCGGTATCGCTCCGTGTCCGATAAATAACACTCGTGGAAACGTGCCAGAGTTTTTTGTTATCAGAGAGAATATTGACATGGGATGGATTATTTGCGACGCTGCAATATGCAGCGCTTCCAGCCAGTATTTAATCCTGTTGTAATCGAATAACGTCCGTCTATATTATCGAGAGGAATCCGACGCCACGTATATGTAACATATACTCAATTGGCAGTTACACAGAAATTTGAGAAATTATTGGTACAGTGAATCGTAACGCGAGGCCTAGAGGTTGGACAACCCAAGAACTAAGAAGAGACCCTCAGGTAGATGGCTGGGAGTGAGTGCCAACGGATAGATAGGCCAACGTGCAGGAAGGTAATGGGATTATTGGAAGGCTTCCAGGCAGGTCGCCAGCTGGCAGCGACTACAATCGATACTATATTGAGAACCATTCTCTCAATGCGTACAAACACTTGGGGGAGCAAGTGTTGGTTTTTGATTTGAGAAAATTCCAGAACTTTTTGAAGAATTGAAAGAATCGTCGTGTGCGTTTCGGGAAAACGAAAAATCTGTTCGAATCTGTTCAATTAAATCATGTTAGCTCAGTTAGCAACCATTTCCATGAATCTGGCTTACATAGGTATACCTTCTCAGTCCATGAACTTCTATAAAACACGTCGATCTGGAAACATTTACTACTCAGCTTGTTAGATCTAACAATTTCCTATTACAGATTCCGTAGTATTTTCTATGCGTCAGGTTCGAATTGAAATCAAACGACAATGATCTGCTTTTAAGTGCTGAACGTATGGCTACGTGAAAAAATAATCTGTGATACGAATCAGCAGGGATTTGAATACAATGAAAACTTTAGTCGATGATGTCTGGTAGTCAGACGATAAATATGCAGTAAAAGTGCAAAACTTGAGATATATGAGGTGGCGAAAGAATAACCGGTCACTGTTTGCTCACCTTAACGATCTGTATGCCAAGCTCCTCGTCGTCTGGATTGCTCCACTCGTTGAAACAGAGCTTTTCTGCCTGACGCCAATCAACACCACGCTGTTGAAGATGTCGTTCCGAAAGCGTCAGCCACAACTGTGAACACAATAAACACGTATAAGCAGAGACTCTTCAATGAAAACCCGATGTAGTTGTAGACAGCAAAAGCTCGCTCCTCCGACATAAAATGATAAAGATTTCCGATCACGGTAGAAGAATAAAATTATTTCAATCTCAAGAATTCTTGATACCGATAGAATTCAAAGTATTTGAACTCGCGTAGAGAGTCGCATGGTGATTTAGGGATGGTCTCATATTTACAGTTCAACTGTCGCATAAATCGCGGGTTGTTATTGACTTTGGTGAAATCTCACTTTATGCTGTCGTGAGAGTGAGAAAGTGGGTGGGTTGAATCAGAGGAGTCAATAAACGCTGGATGTTTGCCAAGTTGGTCGCAAAGATGGTCGGAAATCTTAGTCAAAGACGCCTGTTCGCCTTGAAAATCACTCGTTCACTACCTCATCTAGGTAAAGACAGATGTGACAGGTGTCGAGGATCAACTCTGAGTGTACGGCCTTAGAAAGACTCTAACAATTAATGGGGGAATAAGCTGCGAGAAGATCGTTCGAAAATAACGACGGTATAAAGTGTGGCTCGTGAGCTAACCGCCACGGTTACGATCGATAATTAGAATTGCCGATGCCGATATCCTCGAAATTTAATGGGCACCTAATCCTTGAATGTATTAGCAGAATTGCAGTTTAAAATAATTTATTACTGCAGAAGCGTGCTCTCTGAAATTAAACCGCTGATCTCGACGAAGAAAAGATCTAGCGAAAATTCTCAAGGTTTTTTTACCACGTCAAAAAGAATATGAAAAAGTTACTCCGTGGGAATGATATGGAATCGAAAATATGAGACGTTTCCTAACTTAGCCAAATCTGAACTGTACTTGAGTGGTAAGATAGCCTTCGAGGCCTCAGTATTTTGAGATTATTCATGAATTACACAAGTGTGAAGTTTTTTCCTTCTATCTTGTTCGTGCTCCTTCGACCAAGTCGAATGATACGAGGCCATCTGAATAGGATATAATACAGTACAAGGATATTTTCGGGGCAGTAGAATACTCACTCTCTTTCGGAATTCTGGCGGAATGCCGCCTGGGAGTCGGGCGACCATCTTCATGGCATCTAGCCATTGCGTGAACCCGCTTTCTCCTGGTTGCGGTGTGACGCTGAACCTCATCTTCGTATCTTCACCTGAGGGAATAACCGTTGTACTGAGTAAGACGAAATGTGACATAAATTTTTTACTGCGATCGAAAGTAATTTGCTATCGCCATTTCATGTCGTTTCGATATTTTATCCATCCAGGTATTTATACTATTTGCCGATTCTTATTACGCGATTGGGTTGGAAGACTACACGTCGTCATACGCGATAGCTGAAGAAATAAACCTATAAACGTGGATAGGCGCTCAGCCCTGGTATCGTGACGAGAAAAAGTATCATTATGTTATAACTGTACGTATACCGCATACACATACATCCTTCTTACTAGTTTGGGATATTCGGTTCTCCTGGTCGATACACCTGGGTGTTTCGAGGTCGTCGCATGTCTTTTAGTTTCTTAATGCAGCTCTGCAGTTACTCCAACTACCTCTAAATACATATACTTAGATACACCCGAAGCTTTAACGTACCTACGTTTAAATGCTGCACATAAAAATTGCACTTCTGTACTCGCAATGGCACCTGCAGCACAGCTTAACGTAACTTTGAAACACGTGACTTGACTATAGATCGATTTGGCAGAGCCTTTTGAACACCATTCCAAATTCTGGCAGTATGTCAAATTGAAAGACAATTTCGAGTTGGGGAGAAATGGGAAAGAGATATATGAAACCCGCGTACCAATCATAACGTGCACTGAACTCAATGAAATATTCATATTACCTAATGCAAGCCATCCACCCTTTTAGAAGAGCTGTATATCATACATATGCATGAATGTGCATGAATGCTGTATTATACCTATGCATGCCCGCACTTCCGATGCTGTATCAATTATTTAGAGATCTTGCCCGTCTCCACGAGTAGATATGAGATTTTGGATAGTCAGAGTCCGCAGATGCGCCAAGTCCGGTCGTCAATATTTCTTGTAATTTTATAGTAGCTGATTCGTAGGCAGTAAAAATCCTGAGAGAACGCTGATGGTTAGCGCAGTCAATCTATTCCCCACGAAAAAACGATTTTGGTCCAATGTACGAAAAATATTCGAATGGAAGGTCAGCGGAGAGAGAAATAGGATAAATTCGAGATTTATTTTACCGCAATCAATTATTTCGTTCACCTTCGCCAACGCTATGATAACATACTTCTTCTCTCGAAACTGAGAGTCTCGGGGTAATAAAAAATTTGAGCCTCAAGTAAACTGGGAATACGTGCAAAAGTTTTATGAAGTATCTCTAGAATTTATTGCTAGACATAGGTACGTGCAGTAACAGCACACATGATTCCTTTTTTCTCTCTTTCTCTCTGTCTTTCTAATTAGAAGCAATAGAACGAACGTTAATTTTCATTCTTATCCACAGATCGCGAGCCTTTCAAGTTCTTGTTGTTTATCAAGTCGACAGCTGCAGAGAGTGATTTCCTTAATTACCTTTGCTACCCCCATTTTCCCCCTAATTTTGTTCATTACAATTCTCAGCGCCTAAAACTGTCCGCGGCTAAGAATCAGTAGATTAATATCTGTTACCGGACTTATCTTCCATTTTCCGTCCGCTCTTCTAGTGACTGATTTTCATCGAAAATAATCTGGCATGTGACGTCAAGTCACGCCTGAAGTTTCTTCGACAGGCCATTTATCAACGATTAAATTGGATACCAGATAAACGAATAAGCTCCGAGCCTCAATTCAAGCTACATTAATTTTCAGCCGATGATATACCTAATGCGGTAATTCAAAATACGAAATGATCAAGCGTATAGTAGGCCGATAGTTTTTCGAAACATAAAATAGTGCAGGCGCTTCTTTTTGCTCCCGTAACTACATCTGGAAAAAAAATCAATCAACTCCAGAATAAAATAGATAAGGCACGTAAACGAAGTGGCATTAATCAGTCAATTTGTCTATACTAGCTCTTTTGTGCCGGATTGAAGATAGAGACATGCTTTTTTGTCGGAGTAGTTTTTTTCTTCTTGCAGACATATACCGTTCTGGTCTATAAAAGTACGCTTCTCCCGCGAGGCAATTGAAATTGATTCGCAGTCGCAGTAACAATAGACAGCGTGCTGGCTAAAATTATTCAATCACAACGTTCTTTGGGCGCAATAATTCTACGAATTACTGAATGTCGGGTGACTGTGATTGAAACGCATCGCTATATATTTGCGCGTAATTGGCTTCGAGGTCACCGTGAACAATAGATATAAAGTATTTCGTAAATTTAATGAATCTCCATTTTGATTCACCGGGACTGATTCTGAGTAATTACAGATGGTAATTTAATGCGTGTGGCGCATTATTCTGTTCCGAGTTGACTTGAGCCAGTACTCTCTTATCCAGCAACGGAAATGACGCGGCAATCGCGAAGAATTATTTATCAGCGCCGAGCAGTTTAACTAACTCCCAGCGTCACGTTCTAAATTAGTTCGCTGTATTAGTCCGCTTAATCGCGACGGGATGCGAAACGTACTTCTTCTACTTGTTACTCTTCTGACGTGTGTCTTAGCCAATGTTTGCAGCAACAATGGTGCCGGAGGATCGATCTTCGTTTGCCGTAACGCGACTCTCGACGACCTCAAACACATACCAAGGTACACACGTAGCATCAAGTTCATAAACTCAAGTATAAAAAATCTACCGGCAAATTCATTCGCAAAGTTTAACGAGCTGAAATCATTAAGCCTTGTTAATTGCTCCATCGATAACGTCGAAAGTTTCGCCTTCAAAGGCCTCGTGGAACTGAAAAGTTTAAATTTATCGAGAAATGCTATATCGAGGATCAGAGAGAACGTCTTCTCTGGATTAAGAAGTTTAAACAAACTTGACCTGACCGTCAATGAAATAAAAGTTATCGAAGATGGAAGTTTCACCAATGTATCGAATATTGGACTGTTGGATTTGCGATATAACAATCTTACGAGTATCGACGTTGCAGTACTTCGTCCACTTTCCAGAGCGTCAACGCTCGATTTACGATTCAATAAACTGCGATGCGTTTCTCTCGAAGTATTCAATGATACCAGATTGAAGTGGTTCTACATCGGAGATAACCCATGGACTGAGATATGCTGGGCCAATTTAACACAGTGTCTTTACAAAGTTGGAATTTACTATGGAAAGAATGAAGCGTTTGATTCACTTACGGAGGACAGGCAGATTTGGAACGAATATTATCAAGGAGGTCAAGATCTGCTGTCTGCAGAGGAGGCCGAAGAGCAGGCAAATATACTCAGGGAAGCTGAGGGTTGGAAGAAATTTTATGAAACGATTGTGCAAGAAATTGCTGACGAACAACAGAGACTCGAAGATCTAGCCATGGCCACCGAAGAAACCAGACAATCCGAAGAGAGGGATGAGGAGGAAACTGCCGAACCAGGATTAGTGTACTATGGACGATCCTTTGTCGTGTGGATTCTAACTGTGTGCAAGATAATCCCTGACGACTCAGCATCTAGTGAAAGCCAGTAACTTATGCACTTCAAATTTTGATACTACCTTTTTTTTTATACCTTTATAAGATCAAAGATGAGTTTCTTTTTTTATTTTATTTTATTTCTTATATCCAACAAGCTTTTTTCCAATTTAAGAATATTACATATTTTAATATAACGACATCGAGTTTCATTTTATGTAATTATATCGTGGTCTGGTCAGTCGTTGGTCATCATAAGTCACGCTGACTAGGTACCTTCTCCATTTTCTGGATTGAGTTTCGAGATTATATTATCGAAAATTAAAAGCATTGTATGTAATTTTCAAATGTATTCATGTTACGTGTTGACCCCACTGCCACTACTTCCACCAAAGTATGTGACTTGAATCAAGCCGAAATTGATCTTATTATCAACCAACGCGAAACGTTGAATTTACATTTTTAACTCAATCGGAAAAACACACCAGAATTGATTTAAGTGAAGCCTATATAGATGATTCTACCAATACTGTAAAATAATTCGTACTATGCAAAAGCAGGATCTGGTTTCATAAAGCTGCGTGAATTTCTTCGAATTGTAGCCATAAATGAGGTGGAAAAGTTTGAAATAGAGAATTCAAAATTTGTGACGCAAAGGGCTTATCAAAACTTCAACATTTGAATTATGATTAAAATGCTCCTCGCATCACAGATATTAAATTTGTTAATTAAAACATTTCTGGCTCACTTTTGGATGTATTTTGGAGAAATTCACGCAGTCATTTTCCAATTTAGAAGCTACATTTTCACAGTACAAATTTCTTTTGCCATTTTGGTCGAATCAGTTGTGCAGGGCCCCCTTAAGAGTGGAAGCAGTGCAGTTGGGTTACCAAAATATATACATATCGAATTATACACCGTACACATTACACATTGATGTAAGATATAAAAATAAGAGTATATAGAGGCGAGAAGGAATAACCAGACAAATGTACGCTATATAAAATTATACGATATATTCTAATTAATTGGAATTATAAATTAATTAACCCGGCGTCTTCTTACCTAAGTGTTTATTTACTGAAAAATTTATTCGCGGCTTAACTCGCACGAGCTTTCCATCATTGTTAATTAATTTCCTCTTGTCGAGGACAAGTTTTTTTCTAATCGAAACTGTGCAAAACATACGCGGTGTCGGGAGACCGATAATTAATTCTTCTGCCATGCATTTACACCCACACAACGGATATTTATTGCTTAATTTTCTGAACGGCATAATCAGTCGGGATTACCCGATTTCGTTGGAATAACCTCCTGCAGATAGAGAATGAGCGTGGATTGTATGAATGAAGAAAATGATTAAAAAGTAGGCAACCTCCCACGCAACAATTATTAGAAACCTGCGAAATGGTTGGCAAAAAAATAACGCTTACAGCCTTGATAAAACTATAACGTATATTATTTCCGATCAGTAACGTCTACGTCAAACGTCTAAGGTTAACCAACTCAAATAAATTGTAATATTTTATAACTGACCCAATTACATTCCGCGGTATGCCGACATTTGCATTACTAAAGAATTACTCATTCGTGGGAATCTATTACACGCAGTATATAACGATTTACAATTCCTATTCCCTGTTTTTGCGATCGGGTCAATCACCTTCAGTCAATTGTCTGCACGAATATACCGTACACTTTCCAGCATCTCAGAATCATGGTAGACTACATTAAATCGTTTGTCAAATTTTTAGTGCAATCGTTCATGTTCTATAGTGTCAAATTAATTATTAACATTTTGTTTCATTCTCGCTCAGCTAGCCATCAGTCATCCGAAACGTCATCGGAACTGATAACAAAGCTTCGGAAAAAATTTTCCCACTTTTTCGATCGTTCGATCATATGAGTTCAAACACATATTTCAGTTTTTTCCATCCAATGTCATCAATTATTGGCACGCAACCCGCCTTGATGATTGTATGAAATATTAGAGTTGTTCTAGACTTATGTGATGGTAAGTAACGCTTTCACCGAGTTCATTCACAGCCCATTGAAATATCTCTTAGAGTCTCAGAGCACGTGACGCCTTTGTGGTTAATGGAAATTCATAATTTATCGTCAGGAGTACAAAAGCTGTTTAAATTGGCCACGTGACTAGGTGGTACGAGCTATACACGTGTTTCGAAATTAGACGATACTAAGGAATGGAATTTAATCCAGGTTAAGGTGGTATCGATTCTTTCTGCAACGAGTTGAAAAAGAAAAATATAATTATTCTCACGAAACTCCTTACGCTTCTTACTGTACCGAGACTCCTTGACGTTGGAAGACGTGTCTCAAGATATCCAGTTAACGTATATATACCTGCCTTACCTTAAAATTCATACCTTACCTCTTGCCTTCTGCGGTCTTAATAAATTCCTAAGACCATGACTCTACGTGCTGGCCTCGAACGATTTAATTAGAGGCTTACCGAATACATACATACATAGATCGATATACAGTTTAGTTATAAAAGACACGTATGGTATACGATTTGCATCACATTTTACGGCCGCAATTGGTTCATAATTCCATACATGTTGCAACGAAGCCGAGGAGATAGATAACTTTGCCAGTAACTGATCGAGCCAATCTATTCTATAGACTGATGGGGAGGCAACAGATGCAGTGTCGTGGTTTGATTGTCTTGATATCTGTGACCTGTGGCTACGTTGTACGTGCGTAATAGTGTCTTGATGTGCGGGTATGTAATTATTGATATACCCTTTTGTTCCTACCTTTGGTCGCAGCACTAGCGGCATTCGCGGCTCCTGACGCGAGGCTTTTCAGGGAGTTGAAGAATCCACTCATCCTCCCCTTATCTTCTTCGGTCCTTCATCTTCATCTTCATCTTCATCTTCCTCGTCTTCATCATGTGGGTACAATTTGTGTACCACCACTTTAACCGTTCTCGTGTCTCATGGTTGGACACGGTTCGTCGCACTCACTCGAGGAAAATCAGGACTTTCTTTGTGAATTTTTTTTAGCAAGATTTTTTCCATTCCATGCATCGTGAGTCAATCTCTTTTCAAACTGCTTCTAAATTGATCGATACAACGCCTCCGGAACAAAGCATTGTTGAATCTTTTTTTTTCTAAGGATCGATGGTGATTTATTTCAATAATTTCTACGGGTCAGAGATCAATTAATAGGCTCTTGTCTCACGATCAATGATACAGGATCAAACGGAGCCCCGTCTCCTTATGGTATTGATAAAATTCGGTCCAAACATCTGGATGTATCGTCTTGGAAAAATATACAACAAAAGAACGTATGAAGTACCTCGCAATACATGCCGCAGCTTTGAGGGTAAAAAAAATAAAGGAAAAGGAAACAAGCGCCGATAGCATTGATTCACGTTTCCTTAACCTCTCATGATTCTGGCAAAATATTAAGAATGAGATAACTTGATAAGGATAAAGCCGAGAAAATTGTTACGGAAACAAATATCTATACGTCAGACAAAAATTTCCACTCTTTCTTGTTTTTGGTCTTGTGCTCGTTTCTCGTGACAAAAGAATGACAGAGGCCTGGGCTTTATGTATAATATAAGGCTTCGGGATCTCTCTCTCTCTCTCTCTCTTTTTTTTTAGGTATTTTATTTACACCATCGAGACCTGCGTGGATGTGAACTTGCTTTCATATTCCGTATTCGGTGAAAAACGTTTCACGATCATCTAGCTGAAATTTTTCATTCTGTATTTTATAATTGTGTAAAATCCTTTTCGTATTACCCTAAACCCCATGGGGCTTACCTAAACCGTAATACGTAAATCTTTTGATATTCACACGGTGAATTCAGACCGAGTAGAACCAGATTCTGAAAGAATTACAGCGTACCCTAAGCCGTTTTATTTCTTCACATACAATAAGTTCGAGCATTGTAATGGCGTGGGCGAGATATATAGAACCAGGAGTGCTGGTATATATTGCATATTTAACTCTGTGATATGGATTTCCGATAAACTGCGTTGCAGTTGAGGTTCCTTAACACGGTACAAGCTCAAAGATTGAGGTTTCTATTCGCATCATGTATATCTCCTAAATACTACAGTGTATGTAGTACATACATACCCATACAATACTCACGCGACTAACCCATAGGATAATTGTGTTTGAATATTGGGTCGAATTTCGAAGCCATCTACTCAGATTTCAGATCACTATCTTTCTTGGCTTCGTGCTGAGGTTACGCGACGTTTTTTGTTTTTTTTTTATCAATTTTCCGCACAGACCATGTTACCCGAGATCCTAGAGCCAACGGAATTGGATAAAAAATGAGAATTCGACCGGTTCAATGTAATCCTCGGTCTTGGGTATATTTGAAAAAAAAAATTCATTCTAATCTGATAATTTTTTTTTCATTTAGATAATGTCCCCTCGACATCTGGGGTAATTTTAATTTTTTTTCTTCGTAATACTTTATCGCCCATTTTATCGGGTCATGCGGTAAATACAACGGAAATTGATGATAACACGCAAATCAGAAGGCTGAGTATTATGTCATCGTCTGGGTGCTCAGCGTACTATACAAAGATCCGGGTAATCCTTGAGCACACGTAAACCGAATAGCTTCTTCCTACTTGCATATAGATAGCAGGTAAGTAACGATAAACTCGGTACTCAACGGCTGATGAGACGGCTTAGAAAGCCGAAAAAATTTCCAAAAAGCACATACTTCCTTTTCTTGTTTTCAAACATTCTGTACGTATAGAATCCACGTAGGTATATAGAACTCCGCAATGCCTCTACATTTGAAATTATACGTCTAGAATACATACCAAGTGCTTACACACCGGAGCATATAAGCACTCAGAGACGGAAAGGACTAAGGAGGCTATTAGTTTCAATTAAGCCAAGAAGGCGAGCGTTTATAATACTCGTCTGCAGTGGCTCGCGATTAATTAACAAATTTTGCATTTTAACGAATCGCTAGGTCCCCGATTCACGCGGGTATAATCTCGTACTGAATTTATCCACTTTTTCTTACATATATCTGGCCAAAAGTGCGGCCTATCCGCACAGAATTTATTCGATAAATTTTCGCCTTTTTACTGCGAAGGAAGTCAAGGGTTGACTGTTAGGATGGGTCACGTGTGCACCCTTCCTTATTATGCAGTATCTACGTATAGCCTCGTTCTGCACGCCCAAAATTTTCATCAATTTAGAAGCTACTATAAGAAATTCTCGATACTGTTCAAATAATTCAAAGTCACGAGAGCTACGAGAGTCTGCGGAGGGTAGGTGCTCCTCTTTCAAGGCCATAGAGGCTTGATTCATGGCCGAGAAGAGCAACGATAATTATATACTATGAGAGGATAATTTTAAATAGTAGTCGGGGCTAGAAGGGCTGTAAGTATGTACTGTACAGCATTTAGGAAAATTCAGTAATCCCGTTAACAAAATCCGGCAGCTTCAGGGGTGAAATAAATAAAATGATGTGAAGGAAACAAAAGAGAGAGGTGCATACATGTGATAATTATTGAAATATATTTTCCACTGGATTCGTAAGTTATATTTTTACCCCTGTTATCGCACTGCACAAACACAGCCGGACAACACCATCTTACTTAAGTCGATAAAGATTGAACAGTGTATTTAGTGATTTTGAATAGCGACGCGATACGGCGGATAACGGACAGGTGAATACCACTTGAAATTTTTTCGTCCTATAACAAAGGCTCGGCCCTGTCGTATCGGCGGACTCCGACGAACTCGACGATTCCTGGCCGAACCTGGCAAGTTCATTGAATCAGCTGACCCTGGCAACGTGCCTCGGAGGGATGCGCGCGCGTTTGTAAAGGCAGGGGTACCCCTTGTTTGCTTGTCCCGTTAGTGACAGACACTGAGGACACCCTGGTAGCGTTTCTCTTCTGAACCTGCACCCCCTAGTCTGGCGTCTGCGCCCAAGCTCGCCTTGTTATACGGGGAGTTTCAAAAATGCAGAAAACTTTTTTGTTGGAAAAATATGCTATAAGACATACGCGCAGCTTTGGTTCGTGATAAAATAGATAAAATTTTGAAGATTCCAAGAGATTAGATAACCGTCTGCAATCTGTGCTGCAATCGTTTCTTTCCCGATGCAATTTTACTTTATTCATCAAACAAAAGGAACTATCAATTTTAGAATGTACGTGGTTTGGCAAAGATGAGCGGCTGCTGCTGCAGTCACCAATCAGCAGTGTCTCTCTTATTGAGAATGTGCGCAAATTCCTTATAGTTGTAAAACTGTGTATATAGGTATAGTAATCGTAAAAGCTCGAGTGCGCCAAAGTTCTGTATCAAATATTCATTTGAAAGTGATCACTGTCGTCGTAAGTCAGTGAACTTTGTGGCCGGTCGTATGTTTCTGTCTTCGAAAAGGAGCGATTAAAATTTTCTCCACGAGTATGCGGTGAGATAAAAATTGTCACATTATAAGTTCCGGCCACAAAAGCCGGGCGGATGTTTCGTGGATATCTGGTCAAACCTACTATAGATGCGCAAGCGCTTTTGGAGAGACGCGTCGCAGGGCGTCGCGGGGCGTCGTGGAAGCGATGAACCATAATTATTGATCACTGCACCGCCGCGTGCGACAACGACTGCGACTCACTAGTCACTACGACGAAAGCAGCTCGGGTGCCCGTCGACGTACTGGACATCTCGAGGGCATTTAGAGAATTCGGACCCCGTTTTCTAGGGCTCGTATCCAAGAGTGGTAGGAAAAGATGCTTCGATCTTTGCGGAATAGTGGATATGGCACGTTGATGTTCGATCGTGAATGAACGGCGATCGATCATCAGGACCGAGGCCTGAATAAGACAGTAAAAGTCTGATAGGTAGAAGAAAAACGTTATTCACGAAGGCAGCTGCGGAAAAACTAAATTTGTACAACAATTTTTTTACGGAAAGCTCTAAAGAAATTTCATTTTCAATTTGATAGAGGCCTTCGTATTTCTTGAATGATAAACTTGCGGCACGTGTGCTGAACCTAAGTAGAAAAAGTAGCCTTGGATAACTCAAGCTTCATACATTTATCGCGCCTAAGCCTAGTTGACGATATTAATATTTGAATGTATTTTTTTTGCTTATTTGTGGTAAAAATGAAACGCAATAAGTCATCGCTATATATACGGTAACTGCCAAAAGTAATTTGGCAAGTATATGCTTCGAGATATTCCTCATAGATAATTTAGGCTTCTCGTAGTTTGGGTACAGCTGCGTTGTTCAGCTCGAAGAATATTTTTGTATAAATATCGATTTCTTTATGTAAGGGAGCTGGCCAAGCTAAGCACTCTTAGAACCTCGAGAAATTATCTGACAATCAAGTGAACTACTTGGGTAGATGTAAAGGGCACGTGTAACTTACTGCGTCGTAACAGAGACGAGATCTTTACTGTAAAGGGTAACGAGATTGGACTAGAATCTTATCAACAGCAGCGTAACCATTGGATTATAGGATACACAAGGCAAAGAGGATCAGGATTTTGTGTCAAGGACGGAACAGGCAAATGCTTCCCTGCTCATGTCTCTCGGACAAGAGATTGATCACATCTGTATACAGATCCCTTTCTCGCATTCTCTATACACCCTATTTTTCACGCTTTCTTTTTTATCCCTGAACGGATCGAGTCTGAGATGTACGAATTATTTTTGAATATTTTGTGGGCATAAGCGTGCGAGAAGTTGCTTGAAAGGAGGAAATTTTCTTTATATACCTAAACCTTAACGAAACGATTTTATGAAATTACACGAACTCCGTCAACCAGCTGTGTCACGGACGAGGAACTTTAATCGTTTAAATTCCTTTCATAGGGAGTTGGTATCTGATATTTCCACCGTAGCATAGCTAACCCTTCGGATAAAATTTCCCCCCCAGTCATGGTTGCGTTAATAATTATTTGCCAGTTAGGTGAATATTATCCAATAAACATCCCATGTAAACCCTGGTAAATAATTGAAGCGTTATACGATCCGACAGGTATATACAACTTCAAATGTTAAATAATTACACAACAGGTTCGTTCGGGTGGTATGGGAGAGTCTACAAGGCTCGGCGATATTCAATACAATGAATGTCTGCGTTCATACACTTCGAGGGTAACATCCCCGACGTATAATTCGGCTGCAGGAGGATCGCAAAGTTCATTAATTACACGATTATCGAAATAAACCGATTATTCCCTGCGGCCACATTGTACCTCCTACCAATTATATTTTCTACAAATGACTTCCTCCGGATGCTTTTTACAATAGACAATTGTCCCAAATTCAAGTGGTTAGGACTAGGTTCAGGTACAAATTTCTGGCCTTACATTAAATTAACAGAATTCGATTACTTTCGTCCTAGAATTCCAACAACGCATGAAACACGAGAATTCTCTCGTTCCTTGTGAATCGATTGTTGCATAACGTGACACCCTTACACGAGACACCCTGCCTTTGTACAAAAAGAATTCTCAACCGGTATAAAAACGCGAGATAAGGCTCTAAGACGACAATGAATGCGACTGAGACTACAGGTAGTAATAAGACACACTCGCGATCAGCTTCAAAGATTATTTTGAACTTAATTTTCGCGTGGCAAAATAGCGAATGCTTCGATCACTGCTCAACGTGAATCAACTGCTCGAGTATTATTCACAACACCATGTATCACATTTAGATCTTTGCTCGAGGGATCCTGAAGCTCTGAAACGCATTGCGGAAAATTCTCAGACCTGATTGCACGTAATTTAACAGAAATGATACAAGTCTGACAAAAGACCTAATTATAATAATCATCCTATCTAAGGACCCAGAAAACGATGAAAAGACGCTCGGGTTAGGTGGACCGATAAAGGAGTACCTATAAATAAAAGAGGCGTAAATACGTAGACAGAAGTTGGGTTGGGGGTAGGTAGTATAACGCTTATCACCACATGTCAGTAGCATAATAGCTGGTCGTTCTTGAATACGGCTATTGTAACAACAGCTGTATCATGACGTCACGTGACCCTACATATACTTAAAGTTTATGTCACGGGCGTGAGCATGACAATTTTCATGAAATATAACAACGAGATTGTGTGTAACAAACGTCCGTTAAACGTTGTGTAAGGACTTAACGGGTCCTTAAGGACCCAATGGCCGCATCACTCCACGTATGTATAAGTTGAAGGGATTCTTTTTACAGTTCAAGATTTACAACTTTCTTCGAAGTAGGTACTATTCAGCGTTTATAAAATATACGCGTTGGAAGTAAGTATACATTCGTGAATTGATTAGTCAAACCCACCAATCAAGCCTTGTAAGAAGCATCGAAAAAATCCTGAGGACAAAACCTCAGAAGGCCTTCTCATTGGCATGCGGTAGAGCTTGCGTGAGTTTGCTGTATAAACAGTACAACATGTTTCATGGCTCAGGGTTTACGTGTAACGCGACGACGCGAGGTTATCAATTATTAAAATCTCCTTCTGATCTTATGGTTCTGTAACGAGACCGCGTTGAAACTGTGAGGTATAAAGGCCTCGTGGAGAGAGTAAACGTTTTTACCAATATCTGCCAAAAACGAGAAAAGCTTATGACTTATCAGCACTTCATTAAGCTCCCTGAATCAGTTTTATACAATTTTTGGAATTCAAGTATCTTACGATTCCGTCAGCTCAAAGCTTCGACCCATGACCGGTGATGGCTTTCACTCACGGCTGATGTGTAGCTTTGAAGTAGAAAAATATGCAAAATTCGAATTCGACAAGATTTGAATAATACTGATGGCACCGTTGACTGTATATACCTGTATAGTTATTACATAAACGAAAAAACCAGAATGTATGATATGGGCTTATGCATACATGCAAAGATATTGACGCAAAGTATAAGGATGGAATATTCCATTCTTGCCCAAATGAATTCCGCGAAACCATCCGACGTCCTAAGCCTTAAGTAGGCTTATCCCTTGCTCGTTTAATTCAAGACACTCCGCGTGTACGTGAGCCACCCTTATGAACAAGTATCCACCAGGCACGCAAAAGATCGTGTTGACCACGAGATTTACAAGGGTCGCAGATTTGCGTGCTCCTTTTGTACAACTATTTACTTACAATTAGGAAGATAATTTTTTGTACGAACGTCAATTTTGGACCGAATTAATAATTGGGCTTAAAAAAACAAAATTTTCTGCCTTCAACTCAATGCGCATGTTTACCCTTACTATTCTGTATTTTTGAACATGGCTTTGAAATTAGTATCAAATGCGATGGATTTCGTTGAAAATGAGTTACATGATAATATAGATATATCTTCGATTTATGAAACTTACTTCGTTTCTCACTACGAGCTTGGAGATGAGCAGTAATTACATCGTATTGTTTGTCACGTTTGGCAACTTGATGATCCCGTCGACGAAGTTGACGGATAAGCAGTCCTCCGGCATGATTGACGTGTTCGCTTAGTGTTTCAACAAGAATATTCAGCTCGGACACATCTGGAAAATTTCCAATTATAACAAAGTATACCTACGTCTATAGGTATATGCAAATGCGTAGGAGAAATTACTTGGAGTAATTATTATATACTTGGCGCGAGACTCTACCGAGTCTCTTGATACAATGAAAGTAATAATTGTTCTAACTATAATTTTTCACAGAAGATCGAATAACAATTCACAGGATCCTGAGCATCGCGAACATTTTCGCTTTGCCGTTCTTAAACAAAATTTATAGTCTCCATGTTCAAATGAAAGGAGATAAAACTCTGGAAAACTGTCTGTGCTAAATGGTAATCGGATTTCTTTTCATTTTTAATGCGACGAAGTTACAGTTATTTTCGCAAAACTGATATAAGAACTGAATTCCAGGTAGATACCGTATTCGTTCGAAGCTATAAATTTTCTATGAGCAGAAAAAAAGAAGTAATTTAATTAGGAAATATTTATTCGTATACAGGGAACCTTTCTTGAAGCTGGAATAAATGAGCGAAAAGAACGAAAGAATCTACAATAAAAGAACTAAGGATCACTCGGAAAGCTCTTATTTTTCAGTGAAACAATACAACGGCTCTCCAGCCTTCGGATAATATTTATGTACGAAATCAGTATAGCTATTTACAGGACGAAGAAGAATTCGCGATTACGTCATAAATAATGAATAAAGAGCCGAGGCTACTCCATCATTTTCCATCTAAATTCATCCTCGTTGAAAATAACGTGATTTTCTCCTTGACAAACAATTTCCTCCTGTCTCAACGCGTTTGTGCTTTTTCTTTGAATTGTTCATTTTCAGTTCCACTGCAGGCTTTGACTAAAACTGCCAGAATCTAACACTGACGGGCACTGAAATTCTGACCTCCTACACGTCGCGAGGCTTGTAAAGTATTTTATATTTTCGATTAGTGATCATCGACGAGGCATTCAACTTTAAAGCTAGACATCCTAGCGTCTGAAGTATCTCTGGTAACTATTCAACGTTGCTGAAGCTGTGTAGGTAGAACAAGAGCTGTTTAACACGAGAAAAAGGCCGCCACTTGATACCATGTAGGAGTTCTTTCGAAGTCAACGAGGTCACTGTAGACCGAGGCTGTTCTCTTCCCAACATTTCCTAATTCCAAAACCCTTCGCAAAGATAAGTAAAATGCTGCCAATATTATTCAATTTCTACCTAAATTATCTAAACTATAAGTAATGACTTTATAGAACACGTATTACTTTTTGCCGAAAGACGATTTCGCTGAAGGTAATGATGCTGAGGTGTCAATCTGGGCGAGGAAGCCGTTGACTCGCTCTCAGAACGGCCCCTTTCTCCTCCAGGTAAGCCATAGATGTCCAAAAGAAGTTGATCGACCAAAGAAGATACAACTACCTCCCGATTTTCAAGGCCATGCAACAATGGCGCTGGGTATGCCTAAAGGGAAGAAAATTAGCGTAGCTAATTATGTGCTGGTTTTGATTTATTCAGAATAATTTAACCTGACAATGGAGGATAATTAATTTGAAAGTCGTAATTACTTAGTTCTCTCAACCTTGATTCTGTACTAAATTGAAGTTTCATAGCTTTATCATATTATGTGAAAGGCCGACTGATCAAATTTCGTGTAATCCAAACAAACTTTTCTTGTTTAGGCGTATGTTCGGCGTGAAACTTTGTTCGGTGTAGTCATAATACCGTTAGCTCAAATTTGATGAAAATATTACACCAGAGATTTCACCTGTTATTATTAAAGTAGGGAAAGACCCGGGCAAAGTATAATAAAACCAAAAAATTTGATGCATAAAAAATTCCAATCAAATTCACCGTAATTCGATGTCAACTTGGAATTGCAACACTTCAGTATAAATAATTTCATCGTAATAAATGATAACACAGAAAATGTTAAATTTATATCAGTTTAAATTACCAGATATAAAAGAGCCCCAACAGGAAAATCCGGTATCGAATTATCACACGACGTTATACATACATATATGTTGCATTTATATCCACAGAGTAAAAAATACTAATTAATTAATACAAACCTTATGTCGCTTAGTCTGTCCCGCGGTTCCTAGAGCTTCGTTGTCGTCCTTGCAGCCGACAATTAGGACATTAACGTTGGAACTATCTTCTTCAGATTTGAATCTCCTGAGGACCGGACGTTTGGTATTAGTTTCAGGCAACGCTGGAACGCTTCTTCTATGCCGAAGCAAACGTCTTCTATTCATGGCCATGAAATCCGGCGCTTCCAATATCTCGTGAGCTTGATTACGAGCTTTGTGCGTGAAGACTGGAAGAATATCTTCTGGATAGGTGACAGCCTGGGGGATAAATCTCGCGGTTTGTTGGGTGACGATTATGTCCCCAAAGACCCTCTCGCTTTCCACTGCGACGCATCTCAGCTGGAAGCTCATCTCAGCGTCCTTGTGACGCACGATGCAATTCATCGGTGTAGGTATAATCGTATAATCACGGTAAAGTGCGCAACAAACCCTCCTCCAAATGCGAGACCTGCATTATTTCATTACCATCACGAGTTACTTCAGCCTGTAATAACCAAACCAGAGTTAATCCTGTACCGTCGAGGTCATTTTGTTCGGATACAGGAATTACGTTGAATTTACTGAACTGCGAATGGTATTTGACAATGAAAAATTGTGTGCAGAATGTATAACGTTAAGTCCAGTAAATTTTTGGGACAGAATGATAAAGTTCATTTATTGGTTATCAAAATCTTGACCTGATTTTCAGGTTTACCTTGGCAGATTGAAAATAGCTAGGTCAATGAAAGGGTGTAATTAGATCGATGAGATTTTATTACTTGATATGAAATCAACCGTTGAACTTCCCTGGATAACTATTGAATCCGTATTTCGATGAAAAGATGTAACTAACCGAAAACTATTATCGCAGTGAAAAGCTTTTGTTCGTATATCGATAAGTGAGAAACGAGTATAAATCGAGAATTTTTTTTGGGCTAATAATTAATTGCAACAACATTCGTTTCGTTGGAAGGAAAATTTCTGCAATCGTGTCTACCGGACGTTCGGAAAATATTTCTACATTGATCACCTCGATTGTGCGAACGCGATGTTTTCTCTGAAAATAATTGGAGTCTTCTAATTAACGATGATAAAGGAGAAGTTAATTGAAAACGTGTCAAAGACTAGTAAGGCTCCAATGAATACGTAAGTGAGTCTTCAAAGGTGAAAATCTCATTGTTAAAGACTCCGGTTTACAAACCGATAAATAATTATTTGAATAATAATTACAATCATCAAACGCGAATATGATATGAGGTTTTTAAGCCTCTTAGTCCGACGTCATTTTCTTAGCTATTTTTCAACCCTTAACTCTTTGTACTCAAGCCATCTCACGGTCTCAACTTGTCTCTAGGCATTAATCAGTCTGATTCATTACTCTCTCATTACCCTGGGGGTAGTTTACGCCCACAACTGCTCTGACTACGATCACGATTTAAAATAAATATTTAATAACCGACAATTACGTTACACGTCATATCAGCAACCACGTATATTATATACACAACGTATACCTCGCAAACAGTCCCTTTTCCACCCGGATTATGACGCGCAAAGGCCTTACCTCGCTCATATTCAAAGGCCAGAAGCGAGCTTTCACAGAAATCTCCGAGTTCCCACAGGTAAAGCTTGCTCTTTATTTCACAGAACCTTTAGCGAAGAGAATACGTCGACGGGGTAGTACGAGCTTCATTGATCAACCCCGTGAACACTATGGTTATCTGATTGAATTGTATAATTGATATTCTGATCGTTGTATTCACTGTTTTCACTTCGAATGCATATTTTCTTCAATATAATAAAATAATTTTCACTTACGCCTCCTGCCTTCGCGAGCTTATCAATCCAAGTCAACCAGCTTACCCAATCAGCAAGTAACCAACGTCAGTTTGTTGCCGGTGTCCCAGACCGCGACTGGAAGCTACTGTGACCACAGTTTATTTTTATTATATACTTTACCGCAGTTTTACGAAGCCCGCAGGCCTCATATCCACCTCGGTGGGGACGAAGAATAACTAAGTACTAGTTTTCAATTAAAAAAACATATGTTTCTATCCGCTTTATCCTCTTTGATATTAGCCTTGAACGAATCTGTATCTCCTACTGCACGATGATGTGAGAATTAAAATTGCAGCATAGACTTGCGGTACGAGAAAGAAAGAGACTGACAGAATTACCAGTAGCCATGCAGAATGCTTTGCCTCTCGTTAATTCGATAGAGGAATCAAATTTACGCAAAATTGTCGATTCAGCAAATATTATTTAGAGCTCATTGACCGCAGGAATACCGCATTCAACAAATACTGCGAATGTGGATATAGGCGGGCACCAGCTGCGAACTCGAAGAGGCTAGGCTGAGGCCCGTATGACTATCAGTGTAAACTACGCATATCATTACAAACGACCGTTACTTCACTTCCTCCCAGCGATTAGCACGTACTAATTAGCGGGGATAAAATGATAATTTGTTTAACGTTCGTGGTTAACAACCTCGAAATACCGGCACCAAGTTATCACGAAAAGGGGAAGTAATTATACTGAATGTGAAGCTTGAGGAACTGGTTTCAAAATTCTTGATGCCTTATTTAAGCAACCTTTTGTGTGTACCCATACACATAGTTCACCATGTAGAACTTAAATTCGACTAGATTAATCCCAGCTTTGTTCGTTAATCATGCTCTACGGGCGCTCGCACGGAACGTACGAACGTAATCTATTCCCTTTTCTGAACGATGAAATTTTCATTTAACTATAGCTACCTCGTAAAATAATTGACTCATAAATTGCAAGACATTTATGATAGACTTGTAGAGCATTAGCTATTCATATTGTGGAATTTTTTTCAAAGAGAATTTATAACGCAGTCGTTAGTCGTCCTGTTACCAAAAGACACAATTACGTCTCTTTATAAATTGTATCTTTTGTAGCCATGAATTGAACGACAAGGCAGACCCCTATGGCATGATCTATCATCGACAGTCTTACCGATCGCGAGATTTTGACTCGCTGTTGAATGTCTATTCAACAGCGAGTCAAAATCTCGCGACAGCTTAGTGCCTGATTGATTTATAGATTGAAAATCAAAAAGCTGATAATGGATTTTATACGGACGAAAATATCTACGAATAAAATAAAATTCGTTCTGCAGTGAGCACAGCGAGTCATATTTTTTCTTTTTTTTTTTTCATAGAGAATCTCGTCTCCTATGACTGACTATTGCCACCTGCAGTCCTTACCAGTTCGCAAATCACCTGAAAAGTTCAAAAGTCATGCAGTCTCTAATTTTGTACAGTTAATCAAAGAGTTATTCGGAAACAAAGAATGGGGAGCAAACACGAGCCATGTTCATTTTTGACGTTAACACGATCCCACTTCAGACTGCCTCAGGCTTTGTCTAGCAGAGAATTGTCAGTTTCATTTTAATTTCCGGCTTTAGGAACGCGACTGTCGCGGTGATAATGGCAAAGATTTTTTTTTTTTGGTATGGCCAACGGTTTCGGATATCAATGTGGAACGATTGATGTCGAGTTCATTTGATGGACGGTAATAAGAAGAGAGAAATTTCGAAGCCTTGGAAATTATGGAATCGAATGTTTTAAGGAAGTTTATAGGCAATACAAACAGCAGTATGGCTATTCATAGACTCAAAAACAATAACAAAGTCTTATCGACAAATCACCTTGAACAATAGGTCTTGACTACCATAAGCTTGATCGACGTTATCGCAAGTCGAGGCGTGAACACATATGCAGTCGTGCATGGCTATAATTAAACTTATATAACTGCACTCATGCTAAATATAGTCTCGATGACCTTTAGCTTTTTAATATTCATTATATCAACTTAAAAAAATTTTGAATACCTCTGTATTTTGGGTTTTGAGTTTTAAACAAAACCAGGTTCTAGAGTTTTCCATATTTCACAAAATCGCATCATATTTGATTGAAGGTATGTAATTCGATTTTTGATCTGACAAAAATTAACGGTGAAAAATAAGGAAAAGGAAGGGTGTTCAACGGTAAATGAAGAAATCGAGATCGTATTCGTATCACGTATCATTTTATTGCGTACGATTAAAAATTTACATTTCACATAAACAGAGATTAAAGTATATTATATAAAATTTGTCTGTGATAACAGTATTTTTAATAAAATAAAGTACATCTGTATATTCATTTAATTATTTAACTAATTAGTTTTATTTTATCATTTTTTTTCGGACAATTTTCATCGGTCTATATCATCTGCACCTGTTTCATTATACATACACGGACATACACATATAGACATTAGGTATTATTATCATAGATCGTAGAATGGGTATGTCCTTTTCGGAGTTTTATTATTTTTAACGAGCTATTGGATTGTTTATTGTGTCCGCCACTGGCAGCGACGTTATAAAGGTTGAATTATGATAATTTAAATAGTATAAATAACATCCAGAATTATATTAGAACTCAATTTACATATGAGTAAGAAATTTTTGACACTAGAATGCAGAATATACCGTATTAGACTATTTTAGACGGTCCTAATTTTACAACTAATCAAAAAAAAAAGTAAACGATTATTCACATCTTTCATAAGATAAATAAAATTTTATTTAACAGCCTGTTGATCATACAACAACAAATTATTGAAACAGAAATAAATTAAGGTTTAATTATGTAATTGAAAAAAAATAAAGTAAAAAGAATTTTATAAATTTTTCTTATAGCTGAGCGGACATAAGTATTAACGATATAATGACGATTTAATTTTCTACCCTAATATAATAATATTTATAATATATGTATATACGACCAAAATGAAATCAGTGCATTGCAATAACAATCAACTTGAACTACTTTTATACGTTCGTAATTTCTGTTGACTCCAATAAGGAATTTGGACGAATTAGATCTGTCGATGTCCATAATCGGTGGACTAAAATTAGAAAAACTTATTCGAAACCCATTTGCCATAGACAATTAAACGAACTAAGTTTTTAATTTGAGAATTATTACTACTGAATAATCAATCCCAACTATCCTCAGTGTGGAGGGATTATTTCCAACTTAGATGAACGTGAAACATGGATTTTATCGATATTTAATAACGTGTATATTGTTTTAAGATGATTAAAATATTTCGACAAAAATTATGTCACGGTAAATGAATTGTTCGTATATTGTCTCAAGAGCTGTGAAAAATCACAAATGAAACATAGTTATAATATTTCGTATTTTTATCATTTTTCAGGTCCTTGAATAGGCGAGATCTTGAAGTGTAATTATTTCGATTTTGTGAATAAAAAATACCTAGCGCCGAATATTTTCATCGAACTTATTAAGGCTTTCGATTAATTACTTTAGAATAATAAAATTTTATTTTATAAAATGAAAAAATGTATCACAAGTGACAATTAGTTGTCTCTGCACAATAGATAGGCCTCCAGAATATTTCAATGAACATAGGTATGCAATATTTGTATATCCTGATTTTTTTATTGACGCACAATTGTTAATTTGTATAGACTTGATTCGAAATTTATATTATTATGCATTACGATTTTTCTACTACACAATAATTACCCAGTTTTAAGGCGCTAATCATAAATTCAGGACGGATTCGAATACATTTTATCATCATGTTAGCTCCATGTATTCAGTAAAACCGTGGTTTGGTGGACCCAGCAAAAGCACACCAACACTTCGGTCTTTCGACGCTGTTACTATGTCTGCACATTGTGTTAAGGATCATATACAATCGATGAAGATCTTAAATTTACCATAAAAATTGAGATTCCAGATTTCATGATTTTTACAACAGTTTGAAACGGAATTGGATTCTTTTCTCTAGCCATTTTATAATACCCCAGTATTTTTATGTCTAAACTTTCTGAAGGAATTGAATGTTAGGAATATTCACATGGCTTATGTGAAAATAAAACCTTCCAAGAGAAAATACACAGTCAAAGGTAAAATTTTCTGACATTTCCGGTCTATAAAAATTCCCTGACATTTTCAGGCTTGAAGAATTCCACCTTTTAGATTCTTGCAAGATTAGATTTCACAGTATTACATATAAAATGAGGAATATGTTGTAAACTTTTGTTCAGGCTACAAAGTCAAGCCAGTGAATACATAAAAGGAAATAATAAGCTTCGATTATTGCCTTTATGTGAACACATTTCAGAACTTTGGGATAAAAAAGGCACTTTGGAGTGAAAAATTGAGTAAAAATTTGATATGACTGGTTGAATGGTAAATATAACGAAATTATGATGCGTTTAAAAAGGATACATTCGTCATAAGGAGATAAATCGAAATCCTGAATGTCGCCCTTATGTCGATAGACTTCGCCGAGGAACTCATGATGGTCAGGATATCGTCTGTACCGTCTTAAGATACCCCCATCACAAACAGAATACAAAGTACTTCCGTTTGATGTGTACCTCAGTTTCCATACCGGACAGTCCTTGTGCTCCTTAAGATGTTCCTGGATGCCCGTGTCCGGTACGTATGCAGAAATTAGATCTCCCCCGCTCATGATCAAGCCTTTCAATTAAATATTTGCCTTATTCCTCTTCAGGTGAGAGAAGAAAAATGAATGTTTACATTTATTGATATTTATGAAAGATCTCAGGGTCGTTGAAGAAGTCGTTCTTAATTAAAATCCAACCGGATTTTATACCCTTAATGATGATAGTAAAATTTAGAATGACAAACGTGAAATGCATTTTGGGTTGTAGGAGAAAATATTTTCAGTTTTATTGATTCATTAATTTGCATGTTTAGAAAATTAAGAATATAATGACCTCAATAATTGGAATGAACAAGAAAATTGAAGAACAAAATATCGATTTAGGTGAAAATGAAAAAAATGATGGCTTCGATCTACTTGCTTGTCATACTCACTGTAAAATCCGTCTTCAGAACCTCGACTAAATCGTTCAGGAGTTACACAAACTGAATTAACAGTATGACCAGTTTGAAACGCGTGTAATATTCGGCCATCCAATGAAGAAATGTTGCATGTGCCATCCGTACCTCCGGTTAAAATGGAACTCTGCCAAGGCCAAGATGAGTGCAAAAAGCACACATCCCTGATAACTGAGCCGTGCAACTGTGAAATAAAAAAACAAAAATTTGCTTAAAGTTAAAGTTAAATGCGTTTTCGTGAAGATGGAAGATGAACAATTAGCTAGACCTTATTTCAAATTCAGACATCGTAACAAAATTTCAACGTCCAATATATAAACAATTAGAATTTCGTAATGATCGGAAAAATTAGTAAGTCTACTAAGACTTACTAATTTTGAAAATATAAATCAACACAAAAAATAAATGAATTTTGATTTCAGAACCTTTTTTCTTCTTAAGGACTAGAGTGATTATATAATTATTTCAAAATATGTCAACAGAATATTTAAAATTCCAATTCTCTCATTAAATTCGATTAACTTTCCCATACAACGATTCTGTGTATACCGTGTCAACTATAAAAGCAGAATATATCAACTTCTGATACCAAAATAGTGTGATATATGATAAATAACATAAAAAACAAAAAGAAATTGATTGATATATATTAATATATATACATCATATACATAATCCAGTGGTAAAGGCATCCTCAAGTCCAACAAAGTGAGTCCTTTTCCATTAACAGAAACTGCAACAGCCATGTTCGGACTGGACGGGTCTGTGGCCAGCCCAGTTCTGTCTCTACCGCTAAAGGCACAATTGTCATATGCCAGAAGCTGTTCACCTCTCTCAACGTCAACTACTACAAGTTTTCTCGCAGTTGTTGCAGCCAATATCTGAAAAATAATAATCACCGTTAGTGTACTATAATATAATGGCAATAAAATAAAAAACTAATCATCATGATACCAATAATAATGATAATGATACTAATAAGAATATATATTGTATAATGCTTTCTGGCAATTTTGGATTTTTGAGTATATTACCCTTGAGCCGTCGGAAGTAAACCTTACAGCGTTGATGTTTTTAGCAAGAGTCATTCTTGTGATCTGGTAACACATGAGCAACTCCATGCGTAGAGCAGAATATAGATTGACTTTACCATCGTATCCACCGGAACAAAATAAATATCTGTCCTGTAAAATAATGATTAAATTAACGCGTTTATAATGATATAATTTGTCGTTAGAATTCTGGTAACAGAAATTTATAGGATGTAAATTCAAAACACAGTGATGCAGATGCATGAAAATTTGTATGTGACGAAATCAATATACATGTGTGTATATCTTGCGATTTAGGTTCAACACATACTCACAAACAGTGTTATTATTTGTTATTATTGTCGTTTTTTTATATAAAATAAAGAAAAAAGAACTTTTCAACGAAAAAGCTGTGTGTGAACAGGTTGATAATAATTATATTTCGTAATGCCGATAATAATGGATCGGCTATTTATATACGTGGTTTAAAAAATAATCAATTGGTGTGCAATATTATGACATAATATACATATAACACATACCCGTGGACTAAATGCAACGCTCCTGACACTGCTTTGATGGAATTTTAGGAACTTTGGTGTTCCCTGTTGCTGCATTTTGCACAGCAAACACAGCAAGAAATAAATACTTTTCAGTTATTTTTTTTAAGCGAGATGAACTCTTCCCAGAATACTGTTATCACTACCGCATCACGTATCTCGTGTATTCTTTGTAGACGGGATCATAACATAGCCCCGCAAGGTCCGCAGGTTAAAAGTCATTATTTTTATTCGGTATTTAAAATCGGAATTATCACTTCAACGCGTTCAAAACTTAACGCGTATTTGTTTGTTGTTGATTTTTTCATAGAAGATATGATACACGTCCATTGGGACGTTGACAGACCTGCTGTTGCTGATGCTAGCAGTGTTAAGCGCGAACAGACCCACGGTAGATCGCCATCGCCATGTGCAAGGATCTTCTGCGCAAGCGCGAATGAAGTGTAATCTGAGTTGCGGTCTATCAGGGGTAGATTTGACTGTCACATACCTCTGACTGATGATTATAGACAGCAGTGTTCAAAATAGTTCAAAGCATAAGATCAAAGTCGATCGATATCAATAAACGAATAGTTTATTTATTTTACGACCGTTGTGAGACATTAAAGTATTATTTCATTGACTTGAGGGGTATTCTAATTCTACAGCCAATTTATTAATCAACAATTTTTTTTTTTCAATAAAAGCTATAAAATATTTTTTATCCTATCTCTGATTCGAAAGAAACATGTTCCAAATGAAATTTAGTACTGTTTCAGATAAGATGCGGTTCTGTAACGATTAAAAACAAAGGTATCTGTATTAACCAATGCAGTTGTACGCCTTGATATATGCAACTTGTTGCGCATACTAGTATGATAATACAATTTCTATATTACACAGAGTTATTTAAATAATTAATTCTCGACATTCGCCTTTGCCCCAAATATCCGTGGAGAATATACGTATCTACGTATACATGAAGAAGTTTTATCCCTTGAAATAGAATATATCGAAAGAAATTTTGAATAATTTTATAAATTTTAACTTTCTGTGAAAATTCCACCAATTCTTGTGAAACTAATTGTACAGTTGAAAATAATTCCGGAGAGGATAAAAAATATCTTGAGAAGGATAGTCGATAATAACAGCACCTTGGTTTCCACGGCGACAAGACAACGCTCATGTGTCGGTCGGTTATAGTTTCCGGGACGGAACGTCAATTCTTAGTAATAATTTTGAGAAGATTATCCATTTAATCTGGTGGACTCTACAGGTCGACGTGGTCTTCGCAGTGCCTGGTATTACCCACGTAAGGCATCCTCGAGGCAAGGGTCCACCTTCATCTTGACCTTACGCTAATTGAGAAATGCCCGAACTTCCGTATCCTTGCAGCGAAGACCGGGCGCAAATCCCCACAGAAGATCCTTCCAAACCACCAGGACCCAGTACCAGTGAAGTTTATCGCACCTGTAATTTGCCAATGCGCTTCATGTACCCGAGTAAGTCAACAAATTTCTTCCTCATCTTCGACTCTTTGGAACTCAGACACGCGAAGGTTCGGAAAAATTCTCAAAAAGATATTATTCATACCTATAGAAAATCTCAGGTGTCATTGGAAAGCAGTTGAATAATCTGCCAATCGATTCTGTTTCATACCCTCGTTTCGATGAATGAACTTTTGTATTTAATCAAGAAATCATTGACTCCGCCGTATTTTTCTCACGCGTTGATACAGAGTTCATTTGGTTCAACAAATCCTTTCTCACTGTGTGTAGTATATTGATTTCATATTAGGTAGATTTAACGCCGGTCTATTCTTAGTATATTCGCTTTGGTGGATGTGGTGAGACAATGGAAGTGTTTCGATTATAGCGAGAAGCCGTGACGATCAATGCACTCAGACGGCTTCTATCTTGCGTTCGTATTTTTGTATATAAATATAATTACTACAAGACTCGCAATAAATTATTTATCTTTAAAGCTGCACATATGCAGATATACGTCTATAGTCTCTTCTGATTGTTATAATTCTGTGCCATCTCACGGAGATTAAATAATTTCAGAGAAGTGATGAGATATATGATAACTTACATGAAAAATAATGAAACGTTAACACCAGTAAAAAATTTAGTGACACTAAAAGTGGGCCACTAGACCTACAAGATTTTTTACAAGAAAGAAAACGATGTGCGATAAGCGATACTTTGAAATTTGAAGTACACGATAAATCTGAAGTAGGCTAGTGACACTTTATCTTGAATGTTGTTATCTTCTTAGCAGCTAGCCGATAGAAGGTGCAATATAATCTCTCCAACTTTTAATGTACAGGACTTGAAATAACTGATTTTGTCCCATGGTACTGCTTGAAACTAATGTTTCAAGTTATAACACACGAGCTATAGCCATTATATTTATGTGATGTCTTCTGGCGTATCTCTTGAGCAACCCATGTGTTAGAGATGTCTGTTGTCTTCGTGTACAGTATCTATATGTGGAAACAGAAGAACCATGTGAGTTCAGTGCATCCTGAGTGTTTGCGGCGCCATGTCTTCTCTCGTGATACTCTGTCTTCTGTCGTTTAAGTTAATCGCCGGTAGTTTTGCTCAGAGTAACGAATGCCAGGTTTATAACTACCTGTACGTCTGTATGGACGGTAGCAAACTTCTAAGCGTTGCCTTCGTAGACGTGAACGCTGTTCAGACAATAGACGACATAGAGTTGCACTTGGAGAATCTTGGTATCACTGAAATATCGGAAAATGCTTTTACTGAAGTGAAAAATGCCTCTTCGCTTTACCTAAGAGACAATAAACTGGCGAAAATACCTCGAAACTTTTGCCAGGTGATGGACCAACTGACTTACCTGGATCTGTGCAATAACTCGATCACTGAAATAGAGGACGGTGGTCTATCCAGGCTGCATAATTTGGAGACTTTGCTCCTGGACTACAACCGGCTATCAAACTTTCAACCTGGTACCTGGAAAGGACTGTTAAACTTACACGAGCTTTATCTGATGAACAACAGCATCACCCTCAAAAGACACATGTTTAGGGGATTGAAACACCTGGAAACATTAGCTCTCGATGCTAACGGAATCACGAGAATTCCTGTTGGAACCTTTAATGGCTTACCACACCTGGATCTTCTCTATTTATCGAGAAATATGCTGTCCACATTGAATATCGAGGTATTCCGTAATCTTGTTGAAGTGAACGAATTGGATCTGGGCAGAAATTATATCTCTGCTATACCTACCGGTGTCTTCAGGCATCTGAAAAACCTCGATTCGCTATGGCTTAATGGAAATCAACTGACGAGACTGCAGAATGGGGCTTTTGATGGCTTGGAAAATCTTTCATCCCTGTTTCTCAACAGCAACAATTTCTCAAGTGTAGAACTCTCGATGTTTGCCCGGATGAAAAATGTCACCATTGAACCAGGATTTAGAATTGGGGGTTCTGTTGTGACAAAATTTGACGCACTCGGGGGTCAATTCAGTTGCATCAGCAGTGACTATCAAGAAGCATACGATTGCAAAAAAGTTGAATCCAATTAACCCTCGAAATTAATTGATCAAGGCGTGTTCCTCTGTACGTGATTCATTCTTTACGGCCGAACCACTGCATTGCGATGTATTCTATTAAACGGCTTATTTTCCCCCCCAACTTGATACGTTCATATAGTGGATTCAATATTTTGTCTTTTTATACTTAAATTCAGCATTCGGGAAATTGATGCGGAATTTTTTTTCACTATTCTGTAGATTTGAAATATTTCTTAATTGTATGCATGTCCTGATCACGTATCACAAGTGTTATTTATGATTAAGGGTTTTTTTCCATTAGATCATACCAATGTATTTCAATTTTAATTAGCCTATAATCCAGTTATTCAGCATCTCTTTATACTACACATTACACGTACTGCATGCCAACAAGTAATGAATGTCATGGATGCAGATAACGAGTTGATGTGGCATTCACGAATCATATTATGTATCATTTATAAAATAATATTGACGACTATACAGAGACATGTGAGCGTTCAGGAGAGAAATGTATGTGTAACATTTCTCGAGTCTTATTTTTTCCTTCTCATTATCGTTTTTTCTTTTTTTTTTTTTTTTCCTTACCCGTTATCCACAGTCGGGCTTTTTAACTTGCAATTAACGTACTACTTTGCATACATGTATGTATACATTTTACACAGCAAGATACGTAGATATCATTACTATTTTCCTCCATATCAACGATGATGAAACTGGTTTAAAGAAAACAACACCTTCAATAATTTACATAAATAAGAATGTATATGTATTAATCAACATTTCACTGTCTCATACTGTTACAACGAGGAATTACAATAATTTTTGTTATACCACAACATGATTTCATTGGTTATAAATAATTCAATAATTAATTTATTATAATAAAATTATTCTTAAGTAATCAAGCTGATTCGAACTTATTATGCTTTTCAACATTACGGACGTACATACGTATTATATGTATGTATGACGGCATAAAATCTGAACGAACTTTTAAGAATTGTGATTAAATGTGAATAAAGTATACGAAAAATGAATACTTATTTTTCAACGTTCATTGTAAACCATATTTTCAACTAACTGTAACTAATGAAAGTGCAATCTCTTGTGTATACTGTGACCATTGATAGGGTAGGTGGCTTCTGTGTGATTACCAAGATGACTTGGTTTCGAGCTTAATTTAGAATCATAGAATTCCAGCACAGACTAGACTTACTTGAAAATAATGTAGATATTTTCTTCAATCAATTAGTATAATGATAATCATAAAATTTATACGTTTAATCAACATGAGTATTATAATAATCAACTTAGAACTAGAATTAAGTATGAAACTTTTTAAAATTAGAGCTTCAATCAGGCAGAGGATATTTTGGTATCAAATTTGAATAAAATATAAAGTTTTCGAATCCGATATCTTTCCAAATTTTAATGTTATAAATCTTAAACTTCAAAAATGAAACGTATGGGTAGAATGAAATTTTAATCAATTACGATTTCAAGAGCTGGATTAACCCCTTTAACATTCAAAGTTGAGATTTTAAAAAGTAGATGTCTAAATTTTTAGCACTATTCATTATCTTACTTCTAATCGGAGCCACGTGATTGATTTCTTCTTTATATATTCTAATCAGTGTTTTTATTATTTAAAAGCTTTTGATTGGGTACGAAATTCCAATAATCGAGAATGAAATTTCCATTTCTATTTGAACAATATCTGCACGCAGTAGTAAGGTGCAAAATAGTTGGAACCCTCATTTTCTGTATAAACGCCTGAGGGCAGTGTCTCATTTTTAGAGTTTATTTCAATCGTTTTTGGGTGAATATTTCTCGATTCACGCAGACTGTACAATCGACTGCACTGATACGAGGTGGATGTTGCGTTGGCAAAATTTTTCCAAACCTTTTCCGAAAAGTCGATAACGAATCCAGGCTCAATGACGACACTTTGCATATTGTTAAACACGGCTACGTCAAAAAACTCGAGTGGATTTTTATGCAAGTATAAATAACTTAGGTTTGGAATCCATAGGAAAATATCGAAAGATGGCAGGGACGTAATCCGGTTGTCATTGAGCCACAAATCCTTTAAATTCACAAGTTCTTTAAACGTATTTTTGGAAACCATTGAAATCCTATTCATCGAAAGATCAAGCTCTTCCAATTGATTCAACATTTGAAATCTGGGCTCCGAAACACTGGTCAACTTATTGCCAGAGAGGTCTAACCGTCGGAGTTCACCTAGTCCATTAAAACTGCCATAAGGTATGATCGATATATTTGCCCCAGTTAATTCCAAAAGCCGCAGCTTCGACAGTCCTGTGAATCCATCTTCTCTCAAGTGAATCGGATTTTGGCTAAGATGTAATTTTCGCAGCTCTCTCAGCCCGCTCCGAACGCCAGCGTCAAGTCCGTGCAAGCGATTGTAGCTCAATTCCAATTCTTCCAGATGAGGTAACCCGTCGAAGGTTCCGTTTTCAACATGTTCAATAACATTATTGAAGAAGTTTAGCACTGTCAAGTCCCGCAGACCTTGAAGCCTTTTTCCTGTCAAGTTAGACAGCTTGTTATCCGCCATTGATAGCGTCAAAGTTTCTCCACAGTTCTTGAAAACGGAATTTTTGATGTTTACAATTCCTGCATGATTTATCACCATATTTGGTTGTGGATTTACTCTGATGAGTCTTGATCTGTACACGTTATAGGGATCTATAACTCCACAGAAGAATTCTATCGACAAATTTTCATCGTCTGCTTGTACGTTTCTTTTGGCAATTATTAGAACCGGAATGAAGCACAATAAAAATAATATCTTGTAGCACATATTTGATCGAGTATTATATTCGATTGAATACCAAAAGTTCAATTCGACCGTTACCAATGCTGGACAAAACACAACTCTGGCTTGTTTCTTCTCATTTCAATCTTATATATTAGTTTGCTTATCAGTTTCGGCGAAGTGACAACGACGTCACGTATTTACGTCTACCGACTACACTGTATATGCCGAAGAAATTGGTAGAAAAAAAATTCCGTGAATAGCAAGGTAAATAGGTTATCAGTTTCGGTGATATCTTCCCGGTCAATGCGTATCGCGCCTGAAATTTTTTTTTTTTTAATGTACTTGGCGCGAGACTCTACCGAGTCTCTTGATTTTCGTTGAATAAATTCTTTCCCAGACTTTAAGAGTCGCGTCTCTTTATCGAAATTCTGTGACGACTTAACGATGACTCTTAAATGTAAATATCCTCGCCCGCTACAGCGTACGAACTACAAACTGGAGAGTCGTCTAACTCGATAGTTTGGGAATCAACAGGTTATTAATAGGTCGTATTTACTATCAGTTGCCCTAACAGCATTCCTAACCCGAAAAGCTAGAATCTCGCACTACACACGCGTGCTGTATGCTCAAAAAAGATGCAACGATGTCCGTCCCTAACTACTAATAGTAACTTTCATAAAACTAGTTACCCCATGTTTATCTCCTTTTTATCGGATGATCTTTATGTACTTTTAAGCTCTCCCAGGCCCTCAAGGAGTGGGAATCGTTCATCAAATAATGACCGAGTGGTAATTCAATCACGATCCTATAAGGAAACTATTTAAATTAAATATTAATTTTCCTGTTTCAATAAGACAACGACTCTTTTGTGTAATTCCAGGGGTCTTTCAGGGCTATCGGCAGGACGATTGTACGCTGCCTCACCCTTGCTATCGGAGTACGTCGATGGACTATGGGTGGTATTCTCCAACGATTCACAGCGTACCGACTTCCTTTTTCCCAAGGAATAACGGATTCAGTACGCAGCTTGGCCGAGCAGGGATGTATCGTAATTGTTCCCTCAACACTGAGATGGACAAGTCGTTTTTCTGAAAGGAAATCTACTTGTCCTGCATTACAGAACTTGTACGTTAAATTTAAGGGCAATCCTTCATCCAATAAAAAAGAAAAACTTAATAAAATGGAATTCAGAATGAATAAATTTACAAATATCCAATTATCTATATCCTTCATGTATGGTATGTTTAACAAAATTTTAATTTACATTTCACATGTCCCTAGAGTCTGATTATTTTGGAGGTAAGTTGATAATTATAATATTCGACAACTTAGAATTAGTGTGATTAGAAAATTTCATCGATGATTACAATCAAAGTAATTAAAGAAAGGAAAAGAAATTGATAGATTTGTTAGAAAACCGACTCCGAAATCTGTTCAAATACCTATAGTATTTCGTAACGAATGAAAGGTGGATATGGATGCAGATGGGATAGGAAATAAGTGCTAAATGAATAAATACGCTTTAGACTTACTCGAATATTTATTATTACAGATTAGTTTAATGCAATATAATAAGTTAACCATAATTTAACAGATTCTCTAGGGGGCACTCTGAGTACACCGTGCCCTATCTCTAACGAGGGTTCAAGGGTTTTTTTTTCATCATTGTTACAGTAGTTTCTGACAGGTAATCCCAGGTAACGTCTTTACGTTGCTTAAGTTTTTTTTTTTTTTTATTTATTTTTTATTTATTTTATCTTTTATTATATATATATATTTATGTATATATATATATTTATATATACTTGGTTTTTTTTTTTTTTTTTTTGTTTTTACTTTTTCCTTTTCTTTTAAATATTTCACACGACACAGTTGCACTTGTGTCCTCTTGCCTACAGATAGATCAGAAAACATTATGCGTACAGAGATTACTATATATTATTATTATTATTATTATTATTAATAATATTAATAGTATAATTATTATTATAATTATTATTATATCGTAACGTTATTATCGTAATATTATTATATATTTATCGTTAAATATTGTAAAACCTTGCGGTTACGGTTACGACTTACAGCACACTAATAATAATTATAATTATTAACGTAATAACTCGTGATTAACTTATTCGTTAGCACACCTACGGGTATACAGAGCTTATAACTACCACAATGACTAGGAAACATTTGAAATGTTTTGTAATCAATTATGGCGATCGTAAAAATTAACAACCGATTACCGAACCACTTCCCGTTGCTCTAAACCATGGTAAGTGTATTATCGTCAATGTTATCTAGGTGTAAATCGCTTCATCGAGCTCCTCCAAGAGACAAAGGTAGAATAGTTATTTAAAAAATTTGCCAAAGGCGACGATGTTGTATATCGAACCCCAGAAAACTGCATCGCAATTTTTTTTATTTTTTTGGTTTGGTTGTCGGTTCGAACGGGCCGGAGCACACCAATTTTATTTTTGGTATTTCAACATCGCGATCCTTCGAGCCTACGTCGTCCCGCCATCGCCACGGACCGCCTCGGACTCGGGCGCGTTTCTGACTGCGGAAAAGGCGGCAATAAACGCTGGCTCTACAGATCATTAGCAACGACTCGCGCCCTTGTGTTTTCACCGTAAACTAAAAATCAACGATACTGTATTCTGGGGATCTTTGACTCGCCAATAAAATTCGCGTCTTATTCGATCAGGGCAATCTCACTATAAAGTTAGGAGCGCTCTAGTTTGGCCGAAACGTTCATCCGGCGAAATAGTCAATTTTTTTTTTTATAGAAAAAAAAAGAAAAAAAAAAAAAATTGACAACCGGGACGGATTGAAAAAAAACCGTTGGAACGTTTCTGGGATCGGGAACGAAAAAAAAAAAACATTTTCCCCCAATCCACCGACCTGTGTAAACATCGTGTTGAGATTGCCATTCGGGAACTCTGATCGAACGGATATAATTTGCGAATAACTCTGCAGCGGATTTTGACCTCCTGGAGGGATACATTTGTATTGACAATTTGGGCAACGTGTTAGGGAAGGTAGTAGTTTTTTTTTTTTCTCAAGTTCTCTATGTAAATCGCCCTCGTTTTTTGGTAGTATTAATTATCTCTACTATTTATATATGTATATATAATATATTATATGTATAACTTATACGAATATCATCTTAATACTAATTTTAGAGTCTTTCCAAACTCCGATAATCCTTAATAATAACGATGACAGATAGAACTCGCATTTTATGTATGATTTAATCTTTCTTTGTTGTTTTATTGGTGTGGATATACTTACATATATAATTTTTTTTTTTTTGTTTTTTTTTTGTATTTTTTTCTTTTTTTTTTCATTTATTATTATTATTATTATTATTATATATGAGATAAACAATCGCATTGTTTGTGCAGACTAACCTACGCACGACCGCGACCCGGGCTCCAGGTTACATCTCGAACCCGCGTCGTGGGTTCGTTGTCACCTCAATTGCGCTACTATTCGTTAATTAATTATTTAATTATTATTATTATTATTATTTTTATTCATTAATATATCAACTAATTATTTTCTAGTCGTTAATTCTCCTTATATATGCCTCCTTAATACACCCTATATTATATTAATACGCCTATAATCTCCCCTATCCCTTAAAATTTATTTATATGTTTTTATATTTATATATATATATATATATAATATATTAATCTACTCCTCTTATACGAATACGAATTATAGTTTTAAGTATTATACTTAAAACATCTATATATGTTTACAATAATCTGACACTTACCGAATAGTTGGCTTAATTACCCCTTAGATATTTTATATATATTAATTATATATAGATAATGGTAACTATAGGCATGTCGGCGAAGTACGAATTGTTCACAAACGGGAGTTACACACATGAAACGAATGAATCTTTCGACTTTTTTTTTTTTTTTTTTTTACGTCTATTTAAAACGCCACTGCACGTCTTACCGATCGTCGGACGGACCTTGATACGCTGGAGTTACGCACGATGTTTAGATGTTTACGCATCAAGATAGATCCGCGGTCGATTCGATTAGAGATTCTTCTGAGTTGGTGATTTTCTTTACTTTACTTTATCTTTTTTCTTTTTGTCCATTGGTCTTTTTTTACTTTTTCTTAATTACAATCTCGTTTGTCCGCAACTGCGTCAGTTCGCCGAAGAGCGTCACACTGTCTGACTTAACTCGATCATTAATAAACACGCTATATTGTCATAAACCTAAATTACGACGACTTTTATGCACTATATACTCGCCCCGTCAAACGTCGCGGGATACGTCCATTAGGGACAAGTCCGAAACTGGACGCCCCGCGACGCCTTACGTCGGCCTGACTTTGATCTGGTAATAATGGCCGAAAAATCCGAAATCTTTTCGTTTCTTTTTTTTCTTCTCTTTAGGTGCTTATCCTTTATCTTTTTCTCATTCAATTTTATAGTTATAGATTAAAATTAACGCGTTACACTATATATATATATATATATATATATATATATATATATATATATATATATATATATATATATATATATATATATGTATATAGGACTTATTAGTTTTTTAATCACACTCACTAGCTACAACATTCGCCCGCAAAAGAACAGAGGAGTCTGTATTATATTATTAGGACTATGGAATGTAGCTTTAGATTTAATATTAATTAATTAATTAACTTAATATTAAAACCTTCGCATTTTCTCAACGCCTGTACTCCGCCCTTAATATAATATAGCCTTTGCGGAGCCGGCTTATTTTTTATTTATTTATTTATTTAATTTTTTTTTTCTTCTAACCTTACGTTTTCTTTCATCTCGGCAAAATGTACGATCAGCTATTTTGCATTGCATCTAAATTCTATATAATGTAACGGATAAGTTATACATGCGCTTATATATAACACCTGCGTTATTGAACGTTGTTGTTGTTATTATTTTATTAATTTTTTTTTTTTTTTGCAGTTTTTATTGCGGTTTTTTTTTTTTTTTGCAGTTTGATATCGGCGCGATACTCTGACTAGATGTATAATAATAGATAATAACATTGACACATATCGTGATAATATTACGTAGCATATTACCATGTACTGTTTTTTTTTTTTTCTTCTTTTCTTTTTTTTTCCTTTTTCTTTTTTTTTTTTTTCTTCTTTTTTTTTCCTTTTAGTTTTATGAATTATAGGTATGTGGATATTATATGTGGCTAGCACGCATTGAAATCAAGAAGGGAACGTACGGTATTCGGCACGATCCGCGCCTAAGCGCCTACGATAACTATTTTTCTTTTCCTTTTTTTTTTTTTTTTTTTTTTTTTGCGTTTTTTTATTTTTTCTCTCTTTTCTTTAATTAGCATTTATTTAGATAGAATATTTAGTTATTAGACAAGAGACACATACAGAGTATTATACGGGTATGCGGCCGGACGGATAATAATTGTCGCAGATCACGCCGCTAATTTCTTCTTCGGTGGATGATCTCTTTTTTTTTTTTTTTTTCATTTTACAATTTTCCAAAACACTCATCGATCTCGACGTAATTTCCACATCGATAAATTTTCGTTGGGTTTCTAATCGCGTCATTCTCAGAAATTCATTCTATAGTTTTGTTTTTGCATCTTACGGCTGTCTCGATAAAAAATGAGAAAAAAAAAAAAAAAACCGTTACCATCGAAGAAAAGAGAAACGCGAATTCTGCGACTCACCTCCAGGCCAATGAATACGAGAAAAGATCAGAACGTTGCAACTGTCCACAACAACGGTCCACAACGCTATAAGTAAAGCTACGTACGGAGCATGCCTAAAATGTTTGGAAAATTGTTATGTATTTTTTTTTTTTTTTTTTACTTGTTTTCTTTAATTTTTTTGTCGCATTTTTTGGGGATTTGTTCAAATTTTGTATCTATCGATTAAGTTTTTTTTTATTTAATTTACTTTTTCTGAAATTTGAATATGCGGCCTATATTTTCGACGATATTATTATTATTATATTCAATACATGCAATTGTCATGCTGTAATGAATGAATTAAAATATTGGCATTGTATTAACAACGCCCGCAACGAATAGTGGGGAAAACCTTGACGTGATATAATTCTGAGTATTTCACATGTTAAAATGAACCTATGGATATTGCTAATAGGTATTACATTAATAGTCGAAGACAAATATATTATTTACTATCATTAAAAAACTAAACAACAATTGTGGTTCACAACACCACACTGACATATAGAAAACAAAAAAACAAAAAATTCCAAAACGAGGGGAAAGTTTAAAACAGCTTGGGGATTAAGTAAATTATTTAAAACATTCAAAAATTTGTTCCTAAGGTCTACCAGCTGTATTGTAATTCCGTTTTCGTCCTTATTATCGTCACTGTCATTCGTGGCGTTACGTTGTCTTGTACCTAAGCTGATCATGAGTATTAACCTAAGGTAAAACGGCTCGACGTCAACCGCTTTTTCTTCGTCAAGTAAGATTCGTTGTTATATTTGCAGATTTTTGAATCACCGAACGAAGAGGTGGCAGGTATGAAATTGTCAGAATTATTGAAGAACTTTAATAACGATCGTATACTGCCACGTTTTTATTCGGTCTGTTCAATTTTATTCCTAGGTTTTTTTGTTTCCAATGATTAAAACCAAAATTAGAATCGTTTACTCTCGAAAGGATTTCGCGCCTGACATCGCCTCTGATCATCGGATCAGGGTGCCTCATATCCGTCGGTCTATGGTCAACTAATTGTATGACAAGATACCACGATTTCGTGTATTCGTTTTTTTTTTTTTCTTTTTCGTCTCATTTTGACGACGTTTCACGTCCCGTCAGTGTCGAAGTCAAGGTCCAAGTCCCTAAAGTTGTTCAGTCAAGTCCATAATCTTGTGTATTAATATTTTTTTTTTATAGTTTAAGCAATTTGGCCCATGGAACCATCTATTACTTGCACAAACCGTCTGTTCTATTTCCTATCTTACCTAGTGCCCGAAGGCACCCCTGAGATTTTCCTTAACAATTATAACCGTACTTACTTGACCGTTCGTGTATCTTTATTCAATCTTATTTTCACTCTTATATACGATCATCAATCCGCAGTTCAATCCTATCGCCGTTGAAATCCTTTTTTTTTTTTTTTGCCTTGATCTTGGTTCAAAGAATATATTTTTCGTCATTAAATTTTCTATCGCGCTAATGATGATGGCGATAATTTATATACGTCAATGAAAACTCTCGGTGCAGTATGCAAATACGCAATTAGATATTGACAATTTAGTCACTCTGTTTCACTCATTGATATGACATGCTGCCCACCGCTTGGTGAACTACGTCTACATAATATGCAGCTATAATAAGGGGCGTATAGATTAAAAAACGCTGATTGTGATTTTGGATATGAAATTCCCCTATGTATGTATGTATTTATGTATGTATGTACTATAAGGTGTAATTTTTAAAGCGCGAATTACCCGGAGCGACTAACAACTGCTCTTTGAAGGCACCTCGTGAACTTTGTACTTCTTTGAATCAACGGATTGCTTACTGGGTTGAATTCTAAGTCGTCTCAACGACCACGGTCAAGGGGGATTGGGCGGGGGATTATGTGGTAAATAATACCTTGATACTTGATTCTTTATTCTCTTATCTTTTGGGGTAGGTAGGTAGGTAGGTATGTATTTAGGTATGTATGTACTTATCTTTTTTTTTGCGACTATATTAATCGTAAAAGCCACGACTCGCTATAATTTTCAACTACGAACTAGCTTCGTTATACGCGATTAGGGTAGTTAGTATTATCATCGTGCAGATTGAGGCACGAATCGATGCCTGTAAAACGATTTCAAATCGATTACCGATTAATTATAAATAATTAAATCACACTCACAGTGTGTTACCTCTTTGTGAAATCGTAAATAGTTATTTCACACTCATAGGCAACCGATACGAGCTTTTTTTTCTATTCTTCTCTCTTTTTTTTTTCTCTTTTTTTATTCTTTCTCTTTTGCAGAATGTATTGCGGAGGAATTATTCGTACAACTTTGGTGTCGCTACCGGGTTCAGAGTGTACTGATTCAGTTTTTTTTTGATTTTGTTTCTTGTTTGTCTTTGTCTTTTTCAATTCTCTGTAACGAAAAGAAATTGTAGCGGCGTACCATTTGGTAGGCATACTGTTATCCACGGGCTTTCGTTCACTGACACTTATTTTCCATTTCATATAGTTCACCGTGATCCAGGCAAAAATTAATCGCGATTTCTTTGAGCCAAGATTAGACACGCTTCAATTTACGATATACGATACAACGCGGGTCCTTCAACTTCCAATCTTCAAACCCTTATACTAGCTTAGTATTTCCAAATGGGAATTTGACGAGCGCAATAATTTTTGTAAATTTGCAGACCACTAAAGTTCAGCTGTATAATATACTTACATAATATTCGGCGAATAACATTTTTCGTGATATTTTATTCCTTTTTTTTTTTTTTTTCTTGTGCCATATTTCATTTCTCAAATTATTTTCATAGTTAATATAGATCTCGGTACTTGCGGGTTATAAAAAATCAAATAATTCGACGCCCTTGAGTATTTCTATATGAAGAACAAGTGTCGATATTCTTCCGCGGTAGTATTGCGTTCAGGCTCGCATTATCTTCTCATATTTGTCAATCAAGTTCTGCTCTTTCATCTATCGACATACCGTTACCGTAATTATAAATTTCTTAATTTAGCTGCAGAGCTTTTTAGCATGAATGTTTTTGTGAGTACCAAAGTCGATTGAGTCGTCCTGTGCAGCATTTATGACGACCCGTCAGCAGAATCGAATAAGTATTACTGGCTTTGGTACTAATGAAAACCTTTTCATGCCATAAAACCCAGCGTTCAGTTATTAATTTTTTTTTTTTTTTTTTTTAATTTAATTTTTTTTTTTTCGTATTCTTATTTTTTTTTTCAAATTCGTTAAAATTCATCGATGTTAATGCCGCCGTAATCGAGGCTTGATAGCCCGATGCGTATATTCATACCTAAATTATCGTAGCCTAAGTAATTAATAACAGACCTTAATTAGTAATTTTTCTTTTTTTTTTTTTTACTTCTTTTTTTTTTATTTTTACTCTTTCGTTGGGTATTCTTTTTCACCGTGATGTTAAACTCTTTTACCTTCACTCCATAAATTCTTAAAAACTATTTGTGCGTTTAAAGTACGGGCTCCCATCGTGGTAGAGCAGCTAAAGATATTATTTTCATCAATAATATCAATAATTCGTTTTACCATCTTCAGAACAATTACTAATCACACGACTATGCCGCAATTTTCATTGCTCGGTTTTTCAATACTTCGATCAATTTAAACCTCATTCTAAATTTTTCATTGCCATTATTTATAATTTTCATCTTACGTCTTTGTTTCCTGATTTCATTAGCTGGTCTTAATTATCAACAAATTCAGTCCACAATATAATTACCGTGAACAATTCATTATTCAATGTTCTCAAACACATCTGAAAACACAAGAAACTTCAAGGCGACAAGACGAAAGTGCAAGGATGATATTAATGTGGCCAAAAATGCATCACCTTGTGATGCGCAATATGTATAATAACATGATTACACGAAATCATATCTTTGGGTAATAATTCATTATTAAAATCCATTGAATGCGAATAACGGGTAATCCCAAGACGCACGTAAACCAAGTTCATCGCATATTCCAATCGGAAATAATTCACTGATTACACGACCTGTAAAAATTACCGATGCAACAATTTTTTCGAATTTTTTACAATAAAACGTTATATATTATCTCCCGAATTTTTTTATAAAGAAATTTTGTATTTTTTACCGGAGTAAATCGGGGGTCAAAAATGCAAAACACTTCTTTCGACTTGTCGCTAATTGATTCTCAGTTCGCAAGTACTACACACGTCTTCAGCGATTGTGCGTTTAGGGCGTCGATCACATTCGTCCAATTTTTTGTTCATCTACTTCGTAATACTGATCTGCAAATTTACAATATCCAGCAACTACATTTAGAGGCCATGACTTTTTCTATATAGAGCGACCTGACAATTACTTATAAGCTCACGAGCAGCAAATAAATAATTTAGCAATTTGCGAGAAATTTTCGTAATTTTTTTTTTCTCATGTGCAGTTACAATTTTTTTTTTTTTTTTTCTCAATTTTTTTAGTGAAGAGAAAATTACACGAAAATTTCGATAGCTTTCCAAAGCATTACTCAAACATTTTTCTTTTTACCTCGACCAAATGTTAATTATTTTATTTTAATTATCATTATTATTATTATTATTAATAATATTATTATTATTATTAAAATTATTATTATTATTATTAGTATTATTATTATGATTTTTTTTTCATTATCTTTATCTGTTTTATTAAGCATCGATCAATTTTTTTGTTTGTTTTTTTTTTCATTTTTTTTTTTTTGTCTCTTCTCGTTATATTCGCTGTATAAGAATTTTATATACCGGCAATATTAAAGGGGAAATTTGAAAAGAAAAAAAAAAATTTCGATCATCATTTAACTTCCTCGTTCTCTGTTATGGTAATTTAAATACACAAGATGTTGTTTGTTTATGCATTCATTGAATTCTGTTTTTCTTCACGTAGGTATATGACTATTTGAACGGTGTTATCCTCATCGTAGCCGTTGTCATCGTCTGCGTAGTCGTCGTTGGCTTACATGTCACCAAAAATTCCGGCGAACGTTTTACGTAAATTTTTCATCGTGTCTTCGGCATCCTCACCTTGTACCTGGGTCTGGCTACCCTGTCTATGAAACGGTACTCGAGATAAAGGAGGATCTTCCGGACGTCGACCTACCGATGGAGCGCTGCTCACCGTGCTGGACTGTGAAGCTGCGTTAGAAATAATAGAAAAAAATTAAATAAAAACGAAAATTAGCAATTATCAATTGCCACATATACCTACTCAAGTAATATTCTAAAATCACATCGATACCTCATCCCGTAACATCTATGTTTAATTTATACGAAGAGATTATAGATTGTTACTTTCGATGGAAAGTGAAAATGAGCATGTATGTGGGGCATTCTATACCAACTCGACCTGGCCATGACCCTCGACCTCTCAGATCTGATCCACGATTTTTTGTATCATTCTTCTGACTATAAATAGCAACTAGAATTTCTTTCAGATTTTTCAAAATAAATTTGAGCGCGTCATAAATTTTTTAATTTTTTTTTCCGACACCTTGATGGCCGTGATCGAAAAATCTGAAACGATTCTCAAAAATTCTGGGTCAAGAATGAGAATTTCACTATGTTTTTTCACTTATTTTCGTTCAAAAAGTTAAAAAACAGGTTAAACCAAAAGTCGAGACATTCTGAATATTGGGTCAAAAATTTTCATTTCGTACACAGAATTTCTGAGATTTTTTTCATACTTTTTGATCACAGCCATATCGAAGCGTTGAAACAAAAAAATTCACGACGCGCTCAAATTTATTTTGAAAAATCTGAAAAAAATTCTAGCTGCTATTTGGAGTCAGAAAAATGATACAAAAAATCCCGGACCAGATCTGAGAGATCGAGGGTCACGGCCAAGTCGAGTTGGTATGTAATGCCGCATATATTTATGCTAGTTATCCAAACCACTATAAAGTATATAAATTATATCACAACCGCAGATATTAATTCTGCGAAACAGCAACTGTACGTTTATGCTTTAATGCGATATGGAAAAGATTTTCTGCGGTTTGTACCGTATTCTTGCAAAAAAAAGTTTATGCTTTTCAAAGAGTCCTCGACAAAACTCGCCGTTTTGGTTCTCCTATAACAACTCGGTAAACTCATCCTATTGCAGACGAAGTTTTAAACTTCTTTTTGTGCAAATTCCGGTAGTATAGACGTAGACTTGGGTGGTAGATATATAGGACAATAAAGCTGGATAGAATGACGTGCAACTGGTTTTACTGTTTGCTTGGTATATAATATAATTATATAAGGTTCTCCCGGACTTTACGGATCACCGCATCGGTATAATTTAATAAGTCTGATATATATCAGAAAATTTATAGTTCCGAAGTAAGTAGCTTGGCGCTTCGTCGCTCCTCTCTGTAAAACGATTGACCGTTTATATTAAACCGATGAGCGTACCCGATACGATACCTAGGTAATTACGTTTCATCGTAAATAGCGGTTAACCATACGCGATTAATTAAAATGCAATTTTCTACTCAAGATATCGGACACGGCGAACGATCGCTGCAATATCCAACCGCTTATATCCAGCGAATGGTTTTCCACTGTCACTTGCGGGGTAATAAAAGGGACAAAGACTTTCGCCACGGTGTGCAAAACGCGGAATATCGAGCTCTCGAGAGTTAGGAAAAAAATGAAACGATACACCGGCAAAAATTCGCAACCTTACCAAAATACGAAATAAAAATCTTCCCGTACGTAACGATTGCAGAACTACCTTATAGTATACTAATTGGACCACGTCCCTACGATAAAGTCCCTCAGCCTAGCCACGCATGAATAATAACATGGCAGATGAAATTAACGTACCTAGATATACCCATGCGTGGAGCTTTACGTTGGTCTACTACACGATCACCGTAAACTGCAAACCCAATTAAACCGGAGGTATATCAAGTCGTCTCATCTTTGTAATAAATAATCGAAATCATATTATCTCGATGAACGCGCGTAGATGCTATGGAGATTCTCCGGCCATGACAGAGGCTGCGATTGCAAACTCTGAGAATCTCCTCCCAAGTGTAACATACATTTCCCGTAACCTAATTTCCGGAACGAAAGTGATGCCTGTATGTACCTTGAGAATCGCGACGCTGTAGTTGATGATGGCTATCCGAGGTTGTTACGTCACCGGCAAGGGCTGTCGTCGAACCCATGGAACCCATACTTCCCATACTTGTCATGGAGCTCATACTGCCATGGGATCCCATCGTTGGAGGAATCGGAGTTGGTCGTTCGTCAACGGGACTTGTTGCCTGACTAGAACTGGACACCGAGCCTCTAGAGGTTGTCTTCGTAAGTGCGCTCGGCAATCGACAGCAGGCCTATGCAAAGAGACATGTTTGTATAGTTTGGCCAAACAGTTGGAACTGCACCGAGTTTGTTTTATGAGAGTAATATAACGCGGCTTTTTGGTATTATCAGTATGTTGATTCTGAGTAATTTTTATTTGAATATTGGGTAAGTTTTTTTCGTGAATCTGTAAGTTTTTCGTTTGTTCTTATTTTTAGTCTCGTTGAAATTTCGATGCGGTATATCGAGAGGCATACCTGCATCTTTGAAGTGACCAGATCGGCGATGTGGCGTCGGTCCTCTTCCTGAGAGTCTCCCATCAACGACAATGCGCTGTCATTTACCTCGATGATGTACTCACGACCGTCCTTCCCGACGACCAGTTCAATAGCGCAAATATCCAGCCCTCCAAACAGTTGAGAAACTTGATCCACCCAGGCCCGATATCGATCAATAACAGCGAGCTGTTCCAGCATCGCTGATCCCGTATTGGATTTCCAATTGCCACTGATACTTTTGCGCCTGCGACAAATTCCTCCATATCGGTATATGTTCGAGAAAATAATAATTGCAATAATTACCTACCAATTTCGGCAGCACCCTGAACATCACAGGAGATATAACGGTTTTCAAAAGTCCCAATTTTCTACACCGGGCCACTTTTAGTGTCAGAATTTTTTTCCACCCTATGTCAGTATAAGCAAAGACTACAGCTTTCTCGTCCTAATTACAGTTCCCAATCACGAGATCTGTCTAAAAATTTGGATATGCATCAACGCGTATGCTTATTAGCTTGTAAGTATAATCATTACCATTCCTCTGGAGTATTTCGTAAGACTAATAACACCCTGTCATCCGTCTTGGTTTCTCCGGACCATTTTCACGCTTTGAAACTTTCCTGGCTTTATTGTAATTATTGTTTGACCGATTAATAATTTTCTAGCCTTTTCGTATAGCAGATCTCTCGGAAGGGAGTCTCTGGCTTAATTTTTTTCACTATGGTCGTTTATTTACGCGATATGGCTTCCGCTGCGGCCAGGAGACCGGAAACTGATGTCTGGTTCAATACCGAGGTACCTGATAGCTCCTTCGAGGTGGACACATTGTTGAAACGAATGACAATGAACCTGCAGCAGTGTATGACAACGGAATCGTAAGCTTTTGAGATGAATATGAAGGGTGCATCGAAGACCCGAGAGGATTTCGTCCATTCAAAATCTCCCGAACTCTTTGCCACACTAGTTAGTCGGTATTATACCTTTCAAAGCCACCCCCAACATGTAAAAGGGACCGTTGAGCTACGTGGTCTCTTCTTGCCCCTGCTCGCTATTCAACTCTTAACTAGATTAGGATTCAAACCGCTTGATTCACTCTCGCCTACGTGTACGTGCATAAACACCTGGTCTAAAGCGCTGGCAATTTAACACCCTGATCAAATTGTGTCCAAACCATTTCTCAAAGCTTTGGGACGCGACTGTGAGTGTGTTTATCGACGTCATACTGGCTCCGAACCGGCTATACAATATATGCAGTAATAAAACGGTATACCGAAATATTTTCGAGTCTTTATTCTGTTAGAGAACATATTCAAGCCGGTATATTTCTGGCCATGATTGATTGATCCATGTCCCTTGTAGAGATGGGGCGACAAGGAAAAGGGTGGTTAAAGGCGTAAATATATATATAGGTATAAGAAATGACGTGGCAAAAACACCTTGACACATACACTTATTGAATGCCAGAGAATTTGTCAAGCTGATCGAACCCTGAATGAGGTCCTTTCGTGCCCCTGTACCTCTACGCGTTACATGTAACCATTGGTATTTTTAATGGCACTCATTTTTCATATTTGCTAATGTCTGTAACCCGGGACCGAGTCTATCGCGTACGTTATTTCTTTGACCGAATTTTACGGACTCGATATACTCACATAAAAGCTTTGTAGTTATTTCCAATTTTCTGAAGGTGGACGTCGTATTTCGTGTCGATGTAGGGCTCGGCTGTTGCATAGGCCGAAGATAAAGCTGCCAGAGATGCGAGATCTGAAAATTCTTGACTGGTTTCGGCACGAGCTTTTCCAACTCCGCCATGTGCGTGTCCGAGCTTCACAACGACCGGATATTTAGAGGCAGTGACCTGCAAGCAGAAGCAAAGCGACATGCTTAGGTTAATAATTATTTGGAAAATCACTTTTCTTTCATTTTTTTAGTACTAATCAGTATTCAAATCTCGTTTCACATGAATGATGATGATCTACAGATCTACCATATGCTGTGGTAAAGTCGTGTCGATATGCTCGTGTCGGTGATAATTATTATTCTAATTACTCTTCAACCTGTCATCGACAGATGCAGCATATCGAGATGTTGTTAAATTATTTATATCCCGACTACTATGACTCGCTGTAGAATTATGCCGCAACAATTAGCTTATGCCATCTACTTTGCAATTCATTTATATCGCCGCTGACCTAAGCGCGATATCGTGTCGTATAATAATTTATTCCATTAACATCACCATATTTGGAAGAAAAAATCAATGAACGTAGCCTCGTGGTTGTTGGATGGCTAATTATTATCGATGGCTGTCTGTTCATGATGAAAAAATTTGTTCTATTCAAATTTCGAAACTTTAAAAGCAAAATATGAACAAAGTATTAGCTTAAATTTTGTCTCATTGCTACGTGAAAGAAACGGAAAGTGAATCTTGGCACGGTACAGGTAGGCAAATCCGTGATATTTCACGGTGATGAAGACCTGGCTCCGCGCGGTATATATCGGAGTTTATATGTATATTAGTAACATCGACTTCCGCAAGGCTGTTCGTTTGCTCGTTAAACTAACGACCCTCAAAGACAAGACACACGACGACGAAACAGTCGTAAGCGAAAGTTAATACCCGACTCCTACGAAGAGCTTCTACTTCGCGATTCTGATATGAGATTTGAACAATCTCTTTTTGAAACAGGTATCCCCTTACATACATCATTGGATAGAATGTTTTAACGCAGTTTATATGGCTCAAAGTCCCATAAATCATTTCCTATATCCTGATGGAAGGGTGCTTCCGTACAAATGATTTCCAACCCATACGTTTTCAATTTAATGACCAGACAAAATAATAAAGTTACTCGATTCTTCCACAAACATTGGCCAAAAAAATTCACGTGATTGGAGTAAACCGCATCTTCTTCTACTCTGCTTGTTCTTGTCTGTAATCGATCACGTGATTACCTGGGAGGTAATAAACTGGTCACCGTTGGCTTGGACAATATCATCTGGTCGTTATGGATGAGAGGAATTAATTAATCCGCAAGGAATATCGTAAATAAACGAAATGACAAGGGCCCGTATACGGTCGCGTATATTCAGGTCGAGGTATATTTTTTTGTCGGCTAATTTGCAATCAAGATTATATAGTCACGGTTGATGTCTTATCTTTACCGCCTTTCAATCACGGCTTATTTGCCTCCGCGGGATTCCCGCTCTGCGTTTACGCTCCGAGCGCGAGATAACTCAGGACGAAGCGTTCGTCAAGCTCTTTGCTGACGCACCCTAACGAACATCCTCTTGATGCTCGTGAATAATTAGGCAGGGTAGAGAAAAGCACACGGGGATCTTGAAACTTAGCGTATCTACCTTATAGTTTCCAAAGAAAAGAAGAAAAAAAATTATCAAGGACTCGTGTACACACGCATCTACACGCGTTTACACTTAGCTTAGTGTACTAAATAAACACATTACCGAGAACATCTACATCTCATTCTGACATCCAATTTTCTTCCCGAAGAATCTAATCGATCAAAAATATTATGCCCATATTCTCTCCATCGAAGTAAGGAAAGCAATGGTCAAATAAGAGCTCCGAACTGATACGAGCACTGTACGTTGGAGCCTACTATTTAACTATTTACAACCGAGCGAGGGAGTCATTGAAATAGTCGAGTTTCTCGATATCCTTTCCCCACATCTGTGGCCTTAGCCAAAGAGAAATCCTCTCTTCGTTATCGCGTCGATGAAATAGACTCTTGAAAGGGTTCACTATGAAGCATCGTGTGTGTAGAATATAGTACTGGTACAGAGGTTGACTTCTACAGTAGTTCTGTACGAGATATCAGGCTAAGCTAGGCTTACTCCGCAAGCTAGGTGGGGTTTTGGTTGGTTTGACTTTGGTCAGGTTGTACGTAACTAAGGTAAGCTCGGCATTAACACCACATTGCTTTGGCGACCATGCGCTACGCTGCAGGGTCTTCATATGACAGAGGAGAGTGTACTCCGTTAAACCACTGGCTCCGGTATACAAAAGTAGTTTCTCACTGGCTCTATCTGCGGCCTTTTTTGGCTACAAAAGGATGCGAGGCTCTGTTATACTCGCTGACGAAACATCGTGAGCTGGATAGCGTCGCGGTGACCCGTGGGAGCTGATGGACTAGTATTACCAGAAAACTGTGCTTGAGAGTGAAGCTATTACTATATCTCGCAAGACGTGGTAGAATAGAAAAAAAAAAGTGTGAAAGAGAAGAGAAATGTATGTTACGCCTCTGATCACGGGTAAAAGAGATTCTAAGGGAAGGTAAAGGCAAAGGTCCTTAGGGAAGAGGGGAAAATATCGTTTTTAGAATACCAGGTCGCATTGGCATGGCACGGAAAGAAATGGTGCGGAAGACCGACTAATTCTCAACCGATGCGAACGACTGGCAAAGACGGCTGCGCAATAATGGGAACAAAAAAGGGAATACATAAAAATATTTCGACGAAAGATTCCACGCAAAAATTCACAATCCCAATTTTATCCATACTAAAAAACTGATTCGAAATTCTCGCATGTATAAATATTGTCAATAGTATCATCGAAAACCTCTTCTCTCGTTATCCGCTCCCACTTTTCTGTGCCCGTTGGTCTCGCTGGATGCGTTTCATCGTAACCCTAAGTTACCGTGATCTTAGTAGTCGTTACACGGCATATCGACACGTACGTATCCATGTAATTGTACATAGATACTTCGCGTTATCCCTCGATCTATCGGGCCAAGAATTATAGTCAACTGTTGGCAGACAGCGCCTACACACTGTGGGCACAACCGGAGACTTGAAAAACCTATATTCACTGCCCACTACCTAGATCTGGAAGCCAACAGCTTTCTGTGGACTAGAGTGACCGGCGTGGATGTATGCGTAGAGCCAAAGTGTCTCGAGGCGTGGTTCAGCATTTTGGAGAGGACCGATTTGAGGGTGTTCCAAAAAATGGGCAATATTCAGATAGTTATATGTCATTGATTTCAGATTGTACCTTTTAGCAATCGACAGGTCACGTAAGATGTGACGCCTGTGCGATAGAAAGTTTTCTCACGCACTGCAGGTCTCACGTTTTGCACAGCCTGTATTCTGATGAAAAGCGATACGAAAATTGAGTGGCATTCAGATATCTGAATATAAAGAAGTTGATAATCCACAAGCAATATTTGAATATCTGAATGTTGTCTTTCTTTGATTCTGTATACTTTCAAATCGATAATTCCGATTTTTATGTGACGTCCGGAAGTTTAATAGCAGACAACAGACACAAGACGTGGGTTGATCAAGGTAGATATAACGAGAGTGGACGTCAGGAAGATGGAGGCGGAAATAAACCTATCCGAACCCGTCAAGTCGTGACTGTCTCGGAGATCTTCTCCGTAGGCAAGTACAGTCTCATACCTAGATGAGATGATGGCGGCCTCGATATAGTCAATTTCTAAAGCAGCAGGAAGTAGCTCCGATTGAATTTCTCTTTGAAGTAAAAATTGATCGTTACAGTCGGCAACATTAAAGCCTTCTGCATGACGTACGGTTAGTGGCGTGTTCAACGTTGCGAGACGCGCTTCTGGTAGCAACTTGTTATAATCGATCGAAGTTGTAGTTAAGAGACCAGTGCCAGGTGAGAATTGAATTTTTTATAATATAACCAGATGCGGAATTTGTACAAGTCGATGGACTGATACAGGTCAAGCCCGCAAGTTCAACTCCGATACCATACTTTTTTTTTTTTCCTTTAATTTTGTGAAATAAGTTTCAGCTACAGGTTTATCCGAGAATACCGGAAAGTCGTGAGAGTTCATTTCATCGCGCCAGAGAACGAAGCCAGTAAAACTACAACGCTTCTTTCACCTTGTCTCACTCGGTGTTGTTTATTAGCATCGTGCCAGTAGCTGGTGAAATCGTCGGCAGGTCCTTCGGCCGGACAAGAGAGCCAAGAGAACCGCCGACGATTCCGCTACGCTTGTCCAGCGACGCCGGCGTCGAGGCGCCGCGCCGCACCATCCCCCTCTGTCTGTTGGACACCAGAAGTCACTTTGAATAGTTGCTGACAACGCCCCGTTACATGTACATACAGCTACATACTTCATGCTGTTGAAAATTTCACGGGGTAAAATTACTACCGCTGAATTCATCTATGACCTTTTTAATCCTGCAGGGGCAATGCTCAACGGTATACCTATAGGGAAGAGGTTTCGAGCTACCATGCAAGGATCACGCAAACGCGATACACCTCAGGCCCGTCTATCCGTAATTACACGCGATCCACTGATCAGGAAAATGAGCTGTTTTAACGAAATCACGCCTCACGTGATCCCGATCGTTATGGGAGTCTAAACCACGTAGTCGAGCGTTAATTAACCTACACTAACCAGAGACAACAAATCTAGGTCATCGGTCAGCACGGTATATCCTTGAATAAAACAATAATTCAACTTTGCTAAATTATGGGAACGTAGTGGATTATAATAGAAATTCAACGTCGTGCATCGGGCAGGACAATGACGTTGTGAAACTGTAACAATCGTTGTTATCATGGCTGAGCGAGTTATTGGCTTTCGAATATATGCATGTGTATGCTCACCGTGACGCGATCGCCGATTACCAGCCAGAAGCAGTAGCAAGTTTATGTGTACAAAACCGCGGGGTCAGAGTGCTTCGAATTTGGTCCAAAGTCGTAAAATTTGATCATTTTTTAGTCAACTCTATTCGGGGTGGATAGAGCTCGAAAAACCATGTTCCATCTAGCCCTCTGACGGTTATGACTTATATTACAAAAATCAATGTGCTTGCAGGACGTTCTGTATCCCGTAAGCTGCGAAATACTAATCTAACCGAGTGCCTTTTATAGGGATATTTTATTTTCATACAGGATTGTGGGCATCGTAAATATTAGCGTGCAATGCACATTATTTGCTGAGCCGACACCGGATATGGTTATAAATTGGTATATAGCATAGGCAATAAAACGTGACCTTCCTGCCCTAGCTCAGCTATCCGTGACATTGATATAGTTATATACGTGTTCAGTTTGTGTTCGAAAGGCATTAGGATTAGACTATACCTTCGAAATTTTAGTTTCGGTGCTTAATTTTGTTTCATCATTTAAACTTGACAAATCTATTCCTAATTGATTTGTGTCTCGCAGTTTCACTTTCGATGTTTCAAGACCGAAGAATAAATTACTACTACAACGACATGCAGAGATCCAAAATTCGAGTCACCAGGACAAATGCTTATTCCAAAAGGGAAAACGGTTGGAGATTCATCTCTAACAATCTTGTCACCCTGGTCGTGCCTCCACCTGGTTAGATTTCTACTATAGATAAGCCGCGTGTCTGGGTTACATGGGTAAGAAATGGGCAAAGGTATTGCTTATTCTAAACGTGTTAATTAGTACAGCCAGGTTTCTTAGTAGGTATACCACAGCGATGTACATCGCGAGACCTCACAAGGTAACCTCCATAGAATTTGGATCTCTTCCGGCTATTCCTGACCGACGTTATCCGCTCCTTCATCTGGGTCCTCGAATATTTATGTACCCTTAATCGGATGGTCTGTATCACGAAAACAAATCGTTCCGGTAAATCTAGTTCGACCGGAGAGAAATTTACGACTAGCTATCCGTACGGTCCGTATTTCCGATTTGGATAAATATTTAAATTTACGGGATCGAGTAAATCTCGTAAGTAGACGGATGATGGAAGTTGTCAAAAAGTTTCGCGATCTGAGGCGGGGTCCGAGTTTAATATTCCGAACATAATCAGCTTGTGTAAGTATTAAAAAGTTTGACTTCTCGTACGCTATCTCCTCATACCTGAACTCACTTGTCTAACTAATGATTTATGTACAATGCACTTTCGAGTTGTTGAAACAACAGGATTATTATTGATTTTAATAGGATGCAAGTTTAATTGGACAGATCTAGAGCTCTTGTATTCTCCGTTACAGGCAGGATAAGGAGCTTACATCGCTCCATGTACGGTCACAGATGCATGTCCAGCGAGTCTCATAATGTCACACGGGAATAAATATCGCATTGTGTGCCATTTGATTTAACCGAGTAAAACAGCCAAGCGTCCCTCGTCGACAATTTCTCGAACAGAAGAGAGCGTTTTATCAATACAACGAGGAATTTGGCATGCAGATATATATTTTCACGATGTATAAATAAGTGAGCGATATCTTTTGCAGTTGTAACGTTCATTGCAGATCTGACAATGGCAATCTTATATAGTCTCCTCGATCAAATGCTGTACTAAGTTTTACGTCTTATTTTCTCTATAGAAACAAATGGCCGTTCCCCTTTTATCGTCCTATCGCAAAACTACGATTCTTCTTGTACGTCAATTCGTGTACATTTTCAAGCGACGTACGTCGTGTCAAGATAAGAGTTACGCTTAAACGCGGCGCCGCACCGCGCGCCGTAACGCGATAATCATTCAAGACGTCTTGTCGGACACAGTCTGTACACCAGCGTGACGTAAACTCGCGCGAATGTGTCTATTGCAAGCTGCGGAGTAACGTTTATTTATGGAACTGCACGATCCGTGGCTCCAGGCAAGGTTGGGCTATTTCTATACTCCGCGATGACATAATGGGCATCTATTTTCGGTAAGTAACTAACCGAAACCGAAATACCATACCGGAGTATGCAACGAACAAATGAATAGCTCGCCGAAAATACGAGATTCTTCTCATCGCGTTCAGACTGCATTTGGCTGCAGCTACCGGAAGTGACATACGGTGAATTCGCGTGTCTTATATGGTGCGAAAGATGAAAGCCGGGCACCGGTGCTCGACTGAATTTTATTACCCATTTTCCTCCTCCATAATATGGAGAAAGATTTTTATCATCGCATCCTCGAAAGTGCACACGAGCGAGCGGTGAATTGTAGGATGCAAAGCGCAGGTAATTTCGACATCGCACCGAGCGTGGGTGGGGCTTGGAGAAAGATAGCGAGGGTCAGGTACCGTCGACGAGAAATACGATAAAAAGTAAGAAGAAAATGAAAAAAGAAGAAGAAAAAAAAAAAAAAAAGGGAACGATTTACCAACGTAAAAGAGACGTCGTTTTCTCGAGTCGAGTCGCGCAAGAGGCGAATATATACTTTTCACTAAAATTTCCCTTCCACTTCCCACGCAAAACGTAGCATAAAAAATAAATGGTCTGTTGGACTAGCAAACGAAAAAAAAAAAAAAAAAAAAACATGTTCATGTACGGCCAATGAGAAATTCTTTCTGTATTAGCAAACCAGGAATATGGTCTTGTTCTCTGTTCCACCTGCATGCACCCTGCCTTCGCTTCGATGCGTTCAAGGAACCTATATGAAGGTATTGATATTTGCACAGAGACACTGAAGCTGTCAATCTATTTAAGACGTACTCGTGACCCGTTCGAGGCGCTAAATCTTTTCGCGTACCAACAGTTTCATAACCGATGCCACAACGGAATAGTATGCACACAGACGTGATAGCACATAGGTATCTCTGCAGTTTGCTGAGCAGAGCTAAACGCTAAGACCTACGAACTCGGCTCAAGACTGTTGAAAGGCTTACTCTGTTCTCCCGCATAGCGTTAATGAGAAAAGCGTGTAATTAATATAGTGTGAAAGTTGTGAACTGTAGGGAAACTCTCCTCTCCGTTCTCAGTCCTCTTCGTTCTCCTCTGGGCGCCTTTTCGTCTCCCTTTCACGGTTAGACCCTTTGGGACCGCTGACACAAGAGATTTACAATTGTTACCAAATGGAGCCGAGGAGGAGGTTAAACCTCCGACCACATCTTCAGCAACCGCGTTGAGAATGGTCAAGAAAAAAATTCTCGTGTATCTTCAGCCGATGACGAGAATTTTAGCGCCGGGATTTATGAAGGCCAAACGGAACGTTTCTCAGTCTCCGAAAAGAAATGCTCGCTGACCTACCGTGTAGAGTCGGTAACTTCAAACGTTAATTAATCTAAGACGTAATTGAAACCACTGATACGAAGGTTAGGAAATATCATAGCGCCGTTTGCGGCGTTTAAGTGACGCGTTCTCTTACTGTTCACTAATGGCAGTACTAGCGAGCTGCGCACCGAGGGAGACGTTATCTCGGTACTGTAACGAATCTAGGTCGACCCTGGTTTAAGCCATGGGTATGGTTTATGCCGGAGGTTTACATACGTGCAAAACTTTGCCGGTTCAAGTCGTAGATCCAACTTGTTGGTGGATAATCAATCGTTACATACACGTGGAAGCAGTCCCTCAACTAAAGTACCCACTTGATCTCGGCCGGCTGTTAGTTGGCTAGCATCCTCATAACTCCAGCTGTCATAATTCACAGCGAGTGTAATTTTACCAAGCGGATTCGCACCGAGAGGTTTATATTGTTAAGGTTCTACCTCGCGAGAGCTGCCTTGTGCTATACTTATTTCTTTTTCTTTTATAGCCAGATAATCACTAGCAATCCTGAGTAAGTATTTCAAGTGTACTTTATCCTAGTTGGCGCCATTCCCATGGCCCATCTGACCTTGCCACGAAATTCTTTGGCCAGTCAAAGCTCCGTATCAGTCGAGTCGAATTATACCACGAGCAAATTCACCTCGTGAAATCAAGCCGGGCTCCATTTCGTTCAAGACTTATTATTTTTATTGACTTGTTCGCTTCATATGCACCCTGGGGCTTCTCGAACGAGTATTTCGAGGCTGGTCCAAGGCAGTTCTTGCCCACAGTTTGACGTAGAATAAAAAAAAACCTGCCCAAAGTCCTCGTCCCATAAGCCACACCTTACGCTCAGCTACAAGTATGATACGCATGACGGCTTGTGTTAAGGATGCGCTAACCAAATTCCCATTAAACAAGCGTTTTGAATAGCCATTTCAGAATCGCGAGGGTCTACAAATGTAAACAACCAATCCACGAAGCGAGAACTTGATTCGAAGATGTTGAGCAAGATTTTCACCGTTAACAACGCAATGCGTACGTATATATGAGTGGAACTTACATCCATCAGTCGTCATGGTTCTCCACCTCACGATTTCCTCTTATAAACCCATTGTTCTCGGAGTAATTCTCATCTATCCTCTCACCAAGATTCAAAGGAAGGGATCCCAATCAGGAATAGATTAAGTCATCTCTCCGAATTTGATCGGCGGTTGTATGATCATTATGTATCGTTGTATCACTCATCGAATGGCTTTCGTAATCAGAAATCTTGTCTGCAGATGCCCCTCTGCACAGTTTACGGACTGCGGTCATTGACTGACGGTCTAGTTAGTACAGTTGGGGTTATAGACATCTTTCCAACCGCACTACTCGGGTGGTAAGAGATGCAAACGTGTGTAACTGTGTGGAGCCGGCTACAACGGTATGCCTAATCTATGCAACGCGCTTTCTTTCACAGTGGGAGCTCCCCAGGCAACTAAGTCCTAATTGAATGCATGATTGTTTCATGCACAAGCCCGTTCTCTTCATGCCGCCAGTTCGAAGTCGTTTAAAATTCTTATTCCGTATCGGTATATTCGTGAGATATTATTACCCTCGCGAAGGAGGTACCGGAGAATTTTATACTTGAAGTTGATAAAAGAGAAAAAAAAAAAAAAAATTTGAAGAGAAAACTACGTCGCAGTTGAATGATTCACAGTCTCAAACTGTATTCATTAAGAGTGACAGGATGAAATTTTAATTCTTAGCCCACCAAAACTTCTTCCCACCAAACGAAAATTGTTGTCACAGATATTTCTTCTCTCCTTTTATCATATAAGTTTCATTTAATAAAATCCTTTCAAGTGCTCCTTTTATTATCACCGTTTTAAGCCGGGGGATAACCCGGCGGTGTTCTACCGACCACCCATCTATCCACACAATGTTTAATTGCAGCAATTCCAACGAGGCTGGTAAACGACGGATCTTGCAGCTCAATCAACCGATCAAACTACGAAGACGTTCTTCAATGGGTGAGTGAAAGATGGTCTAATATCATTCTCTCTCCTTGCTTCATGACTTGGATAGTTTCCGAATGGTCATGTGGGAACGTTGCGCCGAATTACATCGCTTCCTACTTCTATTATGCCAGAGATGGATGTTGTAAGGAATTCTGATGAATTATTAGCAACGTCTGAAAGAAAAATGGGAACGTGTACTTCATGGCTTATATTTCTCGGAAGTTTAGAAAAAGAAGAGAACATGTGGTTCTTAGACTACTAATTGGGCACATAATTTTTAGGAAAAACGTTTCCGGTTCACTCTAGACCGCCCTACTTCGTATTTAACAATTCAAACTGTAAATCGAATGCAAATTCTATGCGAAAACGCATCGTTGGACCAGGATTTCTAGTAGATCAAGCTGCTGCTGGTGACACAACTGCATGTGAAACCTGAAACCAACTGGGTGGGCATTGCGGGCGCGGTGCAAACTGCGAAGTCACAGATATCTGCTTTGAGAGTTTGAAGCGCACTTACTTCGTCGTTGAGTGTTCGACCTCTGTATACTTCTTTTTCTTCTTCTTCTTCTGCTTTGAGCATCGTCAGGCGTTTACGGTTGTCGCGTGTGTTTTACTGTTCAAAGGTCTGTTCGAGCAAACAATCAATAGGTACAACAATATGAAATGTTGTCGCGTTCCCCCCAATGTAGTACGAAAAAGTAAACATAGCGACGATTCAATCCCAGCAGTTCGTTCGCAAAACCGACTGTTTTCATCAATCGGGGGATTCGCTGGGGAATGACTGACTTTTTAACATTGATTCTCCCATGTGTAGCCCGACCCGCGAACCTCCGAATAGGTATCGTGTATCGTGATTTTAATAAAATTACCAATGGTCGAATGGTCCACGGACAGACTCTTCATCTCTCCCTTTCTCTATCAATCGCTCCACATCCCTTCTCTCTCACTCCCCCTCTCTCTCTCTCTCTCTCTCTCTCTCTCTCTCTCTCTCTCTCTCTCTCTCTCTCTCTCTCTCTCTCTCTCTCGTTACTGGAATTAATTGAAGTTCAGTAAACAACTAGAAACGCGTATTACTGCAAATATTTGATCGGGTAACGAATGAGAATGCTCTGCGAATGTGGCTGGGAATCAGGGCTCGTGACTCATTGCGTAATGCAATTGATAGTGTGTAATGGAAATTGTATATCTGTAAGGTATATATAATGCGCGCTTTGGAGAAGAACCGATTTCTTTCACCGTTAGATATCGGAATTTCTAAAAGTGGATTGGAAAAAGGATTCTTAAGACGAAGAGCCTCGGATAGCTTACGCAGACGGTTGAATGAGTTTTCCTTATTCGGGCAAAGAATGTAAGTCGTTCGTGTTCCCAGCACTGACCATGGGCAAGGCGACCGGCGCCAGCCGGACCCATTCTTCCGCGACGACAAAAAAAGAAAAAAAAAAATGAAAGAAATAGAATGAATCGAAATAAAAGTGACAAAAGGCTTCCGCCGATTTTGTCAACGCTTCGTTTCGATTTTCGCGCTCAAAAATTTCTACTTTCAAAGCTGGGAAATCTCTCGACGGTCGTTTGTATCTCTCGAAGCGTTAAAACCGTGAAGGTAAACTGCCGCTCAAGTGTTAACATACTTTCAAATTACATACTTCATGTTTATTTCAACACAGAATTTCTGTTTGTCCAACCTGCTCTCCGAAATTAGCCGCTCAACTCTTTCAGAATTTATATTAAAAAAATAAAAAAAATAAAAAAAAACGACTTGAGAGAAACCACGCTGTACGCGGTTTATCAAATAAACTTGATTCCCTAGTTCCTCGAACACAACCACCGACCACCGACCACGGTATCGTTGATTTAATAAGAATGAAAATTTCTCCAGAAACCTTCAGGACAGATTGTAATCAAAACCTTTTTCCAGTATATATAATATGAAGTTATTATAAAGCTAACCCAACGAAACGTCACCGTTTTTCTTGAAATCGCTTACCGCTTTTATCTCATTATCGAATTACTTTTCTTTTTTGTTATTAGCTATAGCGTATGATACCACTGCTACGGTAACCACACGATACATTATCTCGATAGTTTGGTTAGCGATTTTCCCACATTGCATAAACTAACGCGTAACCCGTTCCATCAGTTTAATCATCATACATCGTTCACCACATTTCCTCCGACATGACTCTTGCTTCTATTTTCTGCCATTATCATTACTTCTGCTTTCCTTGCCACGATGATTCACAGTTCTGGACAATTTTCGCCTTTCCTCGTCTCACATCGAAAGTACAATTGACACGATCGATTAAAGCCATTCTCTCTCTCTCTCTCTCTCTCTCTCTCTCTCTCTCTCTCTCTCTCTCTCTGATAGCGATACAACGATCAACGAAAGATGAACGATCGACGCCTTGAAAAAAATAAATAAATAAAACTGTGAATAAAATCGTACAGCTCTACGATACTGACGATAAGTTTTTGAGCCAAGAATATACGGGGAGCACGTAGGTGTCGTTGGAGTTTCTTCGTACGTACAAACCTAGCCCGCTCGTATTAGATACGTCTATGAAAGGTGGGACAGGTATGTACGTATGTACCGAAGTGTGTGATTTTGCCCTGACGATCGTTCTGAGCACCGCTGCAAACGACGGGGACCCAATGCCATGCCTGCAGCCGGACGTTTGCTTGGGGCCTGTTCGAGTCCCGTCTGCGCCGCGTTGGCGCACCAGCTAACGAAGAGAAGAGGCGAAGCTGAAAGCTGAAGGAGCGAGTTGCAGCCTCTGCAGCTCGCGCTAGCATTTCTGTACGAGGCGCGCGCGCGATCAGTACGTTTTAAACCTCGTGTCGAGAGCGGATCTGTTTTTACTTATACCTACTACAACGAAGTAGGAAGGAGGAGGAGGAACCCCGTGTTTTCGATACTCGGGCACGCGTTTATATTATGAGCGTAAGAGACAAGAGGCGTTGACACACACCGTGAGACAGGAAGCGCTCGACAAATCTCGTGACATTTTACAACGTCCCTTTGAAACAGTCGCGTCTTTAAATTCGAATTCCATTCGTGACGCACGGAAGTTTATTTATCATTTTATGTTCTTTTTTTTCGTTTCATTTTCCATCTAATTTTGGATTTTTTACCGCCCCTAGAGTCTTCCTTGACGTTTTTTTTTTTTTTTTTTTCTGTACATCCATAGACTTTAAATCGCGGTTTGTGTTCGTCTGTTTTGTGGGCGATGAGTAGTTGACCGTGTAGCACATCTGAGGTCAGCAACGACGAGAAAATAAACGAACTTTCAGATTCAGGAAAATTCAATTCACGGAAAAGGTAGGAAAAACATCAAACAATATGTAAATCTATGCATTCGATTAAACCGTTCTTATATTACAGCATCGAGAAAACCAAGAAGCAGCGTTTGAATTTGTCAAATTAATTATCCGTAATTTTTGAAGCCGTGCAGAAATATAATCGACGAATTTAATCACCGCGACTCGACCATAGGACGAAGGACTTTAATAATCCTAAATTAAATCTGCGATCTTAATTATATACTGTACATTATATACTCGTGAAAAAGATGATGTTAAGTCTCGTCCAGAGAAATATATCTATACTTGGCTCGTAAATCTTATTCATTTTCTAACTTCGTTCAGTACTAAATTTTCGTCTTTCCGTATCGCGATAATTGGCTGTCATCTCGGTAAAGAGTTATACTATATTCTATTGCCGTTATAAAATTTAACGGTAAAACAATGCACACCGTGAACTCGATCGGGTTTCCCATCGCTCGAGGCTCTGTCTCCTCGCGGCCCAGCCGTAGCGCCTCGGAGGCGAACGGAGTGAAATTTTCGCTCGCAAAACAATAAAACGTTCGCGTTTGTCAAATACAAATATAACGTCAGTAGGTATATATCCTCGACTGGGCTCTATTCATACAAATGCCAAAGTAAACTCGGCACATCGCATCGCGTCGCGTCGCGGGCTTTAAAGGGTTTCAAATTTATTTACGCGTTTTCGTATAAACGTCGAAACGAATGACTCGACTTCGCTCGCTTCTCATTCGCATCCTTTCCTTCAACGGTGGCGCCTATTCTCAACCCGTGAGACGCCCGACCAACTGCGATCTTACTGCAGCCGGGAGAGAGAGAGTTGAGTAAATGCAATTTAAAGAAGCGCTACTTCTTCCGGGTTCTTCACAAGCTTCGTGATAATAAAATAAAAGATATACCGGTTTCAAATTAGGTTTAATTAGATAACTAAAAATTCCATCCAAATAGTACGTCGCATTACGCATCGCGAGGCGTAAAAATAGGTTGATTATTTTATAATGAATAAAAAAACAAATTAGTATCGTCTGTTTGATCAACGCAGTAATTTTCAGACTAATGGTGGTATAGTAGTTACGCGACTGCAGCGTATAATCATCAGTAGCTGCATACGTATGTACATACATACCTATCTGCGTATGAACTTTTGCGATGCCAAGTCAGTGAATTCTAGCGTAGATACTCATAGCCTGACTTCTCGTTAATTTTGTTAACCTGCAGCGGTCGTTGGTCGCGTAAGAAGCGACTCGCGCTTCAAAATATCCTATGTACATATATCCACGTGCTAGGATATAGGTGATGTAGATATAACACTGAATCCAAGCCCGCATTTCATATACGCCTCGAATACCCTAGTTTCATTTCGTGGAAATATCAAATACCTCGACGAGATTAGACAAGGTTAGCGCTACTTAAAACCGTATTATCTGTCTTTTGTAGAATAGAAAACTTAAAAAATCTCGTCTACAACGAGAGAAACTATCGATCTAATGCCACTATTACCGTATATTAATGAATTTTCCGCAACGTTACTATACGCAATAGTATTTTTCCCAGCGATGGATATATCTACCGATTTAACGCAGGTATATCTACCAGCGTATCTCTTTAACTGTTTATTATACGATACGTTAATGAATGCACACGCGATACTTTCTCCAGACCGGTCAACATTCGTATTTAAGAACGGCGAGCATGTAATACTATAGCTTTTTGTGGGTCAATTTCATCATATTGTTTAAGAGAAAGAGGTGAGACTGCAGGGGCTTTTATTTTGAAACATTACACTAATATCTGAGATAATTATTCCGAGATTCTTATCGCAATTGTTATACCTCTTTCGCTTGTCAAACTATTTATACCTAAGTAAATATTTCACGTATATCAGAGGCTTATCCATATACGAACTGCATCACAAACTGCATCGAAGTATAGTATAAAACGTTTCAAAAGTATGTCCCGAGGTTTTGTACAGTTCGATTACTTTCCTTTTTTTTTTTTTACCGCAGTAATTACACGAATTTTTTTTGTCTCTATTTCGAAATAATTTTCAAAAATTTAAAACACTCGAGCACATACGGTAAGTGTTCCGCGTAACTGCATTGCAGGTTCTTTCATCTTTGCAATCTTAAGCGGTCGCGCGCGCGCTCGCGCGAGCCTGCATCTTGGAGTTCCAGTAGTTTTGCTCGCTGGCTGGCGGCTGGCTCCCGCAACGAAACGTTAATCTGCAATGTAAATCAAAAAAAAAAAAAAAACGAAACGAAAAAGAAAAAAAAAAAAATTAAAAAGGAAGAGTATTAAAAGCTTACGAGCACAACCCCATCTCTTTCGCTTTATCGGAAGGCGTTACTAATTTCACAGAGTCACGACGAGCCACGGTGAACCCCCCTGCACACACGTACCTCTCTTCTGCAAACCGGGCCGTGCACTGCAGTTTCACGAACGATATAATGCATTAAGACGAAAATTAATCTGTACTTACGATGCGATCGATAATTTTTTTGTTTTTTTTTTAACGCTGACGATCCGCTAATTGTTCCGTTTAAAATTAAACTCGCACGTAATTTTCGTTACTATAAATTCATTTCACCATATGTTTCGAAATCAACGAAAAAAAAAGGAAAAAAAAACTCTTTTTAAACATTGATTCGATACAGATATCAGATAATCATATCTATCAAGACGAAAGAACTCTTTCAAACTATACATACAGAGATAGATTTTTTTTTACCGACGAAATTGTTTGACTACGGTTCGTAGTCTGTAAATATAGACAGCTCTGTCTATATTTGAACAAGTTGATTACATAGAAAATTGATTTGATTCGATATTCCGCGGTTGCGAAAAAAAAAAAAAAAAAAAGAAAACGAATCTCGCGGAAAATTTCGCGAGACACGTCGATTACGATAAATTCGTAAATCTAAAAACACATACATATCAAATTTATAATCATATATTTCACATTTTTAACGTCTTAATGAAGCCAAAATACACGTAGTAGGTATACACGCGTGACCGATTGCTCAGCGGCTACCTGCAGTAGCAGTCTATAGGTCAGTGATGCTATCGGTTATAGATATACTCAACGCCCGGATCGGTATATATGTATATGTACCCGCCCACCTTTCAACGGACTATGAAGATTTTTATTTTTCATTTCTTCTTCTTTTTATTTTTAATTTACAACCAACTTGGCGGCGAACGACTAATCTATTTACATCGATAAATTACCTCTCTCTTTTTATCTCTTACTAATGTATAGATGTATACAGGGTGTCCCAGAATTAAATGTCCGAAATGAAAGGTGGCCTAGAGTAGGTCGAACCGAGTAAATTCGCCCGAAGAACATGGGGTCTGCGAAGTCGCGTTCGCGAGATATCACGAGTTAAAAAAAAGTAGCGCTTTGCGCCGCCGCGACGCGACGCGGCGCAAAGCGCTACTTTTTTTTAACTCGTGATATCTCGCGAACGCGACTTCGCAGACCCCATGTTCTTCAGGCGAATTTACTCGGTTCGACCTCCTCTAGGCCACCTTTCATTTTCGACATTTAATTCTGGGACACCCTGTACACACCATGGCGTATAATACGAGTATCGAAATTCTTGCTCTACTTATTTCACTGCACTCTATATTTGACAGCGGTGTTATTAAGGCAATTTTCACGGCGTTTTTTTCTACTAACAAACCTGTAAAAATGTGAGAACCCAAAAAATCAACAAAAAAACAGTAACGTCGACTAACTGCGCAATAGCATGCGGCGGATCCTCTCTCTTTGTCTCTCTTTCTCTCTTCCGCATATACCTACGTATTAGATTTGACCTGATTCGTTCGGTCATCTCGCCAACTGCGTTGCACTATATACGAAATTCTTTTATGCACACGTGTTGAATAAGCGTAAACATCCGCGTCGTTATCGGTCGATTAATTTCATTCTTATATACATATGTATACATTATAGTTATAGGTATATATATTTATGCATAGGTATATACACACAGATATTATAGTAAGATAATTACCAGGAATCGAACTAATTTTACATTGACCGAATCAGCGGCGAACCTTGGCGTAGCGGACAAACGGAAAAAATGTATAACAAGAAGGTTGACCGAAGTCTACTGTAGAAAAAAAAAATTCAATTTGACAATAAACTACGAGATTCGTAACGAGGCTTGCAGGAAGGAATAAATAATCACAGGGTCATCGGTTCCTACGATAATTTATCGATCGTTTTGACGATCGGTTCGGAAACGAGATCGCATTATCCAGATTCGATATTTATTCCTCCGAAATGACAAAATCGTAGATATATGTCTAAAAATACGTGAAATTTCACGTTGTACTGTAGACACATATGAATAGCTTAATTATTGAAATCTCTTGCGACTACGCTCGAGTAAAACTATCCGTAAAAATCGCATATCTATGTATAGCTATAACATACACGTCTCTGTAATGATTTGGCGAGAGCAATTGATACGTCTGTCCGTTCATCAGTCAGCCTCCACGCCGTCACTCTAGACCCGTCAGTTTTTGATTACGCCCGTGATTGACCGGCGTTCCAGCTTCCAGAGCCCCGGTGGTAACATTTTGCTGAATGGAATCTCACTAATTGGATTTTATTTTATTTTTTTTTTTTCTCATTTTTTTGTTTCAGAGCCTAAAAACTCTCCACCGTTACGCATTTACAGTTACAATTAATACCCCACTGCAGATCCCAAAGTTCACATCGCGATTATACAGAATATATATACATTAAAAGCTTTCCCGAAATGATGAAATTTTTGCTTATCTGCAGTTTACTCATTGTTTCCTGTAAAAAGATAAGAGGGTTGCTTCATCCTGTTCGTCGTACATATACAATTCTGCGAACTACGGACTTTTAATCAATATCCGCAATCGCGCATATCCTGTCTCATTTAAAGCTTAATTTTTTCCTTATATTAATGCCGATTATGTTTCGCGAAACGAAATCAATGTAAACGTCGACTGGCTTCGGCCGCGTTATTATACCAAAAGGAGAAAATCATCGGCGCGGAAAGTCCGGCAAATTAATTGGTTATCGATTGACGTTGATTGGCAAACGAGCTTGCGACTCTCCTCGACGCTCATTTACGTTCCTTGAGTTAAAAATAAGAAAGCTTTCTTCAGTTCTATTAGCTGCATGCTGAGTTAGTGTACGAACTCCCGTAAACAAATCGACTTCATATTTCATATTTTTGCCACCAATTAGTCTCTGAGAATTTATCTATCTGAATTTTTAGACGGTATAAACACGTGTATACATATACAGGGTGTCCCAGAAGTAAATGTCCAAAATGAAAGGGGTCCTAGAGGAGGTCGAACCGAGTAAATTCTCCCGAAGAACATGGGGTCTGCGAAGTCGCGTTCGCGAGATATCACAAGTTAAAAAAAAAAGTATCGCTTTGCGCCGCGTCGCCGGCGCAAAGCGCTACTTTTTTTTTTAACTTGTGATATCTCGCGAACGCGACTTCGCAGACCCCATGTTCTTCGGGAGAATTTACTCGGTTCGACCTCCTCTAGGACCCCTTTCATTTTGGACATTTACTTCTCGGACACCCTGTACATGTACGCATGTACGAAATACGTAGATCACTAAATTGCCCTGCAGATATATTCATCGAAGCGTAACCGAGGCTGAAGCGCTGCAAGTGGTTCAAAACTGTGTCCCCAGTGTTGGTCGTTTGTTTATTGTTGGCCTGAACCGGAAGCAATCCAATTAACCACTCGCAGTCTCATCCCGGTTAGGGAATGGAAACGTTTGGATGGTATATATGCGATTTATAGTATCACGTAACGCAACGCAACGCACGCGTGTCACACCGATTGAAGATAGCTGCGTAGATTTATGCCTCGCGCTAATTGGAATCGAATTTATTAGTCCGCGAAGAGAGTTAGACGGGGGGTGGGGACGGGGGTCTTTTTTTGGGTTTGGAAGCCCGAGATAAAATAACGAACAAACCAAAAAAAAAAAAAACAAAAGAGGAAAAGAATTATATCTGTGATTAAAAAAAAGAAGTACCCCGATGCATTCTTATATATGAGCGTATAATTGCAGCAAAGATCCTGGCCGCAAGATATACAGACGAGGCGGTGCGGTACGGTGAAAAGAGGTGCGTTAAATTAATTACGCAATTAAGAAAGAAAAACGCGTTCAGAGGTGCAAACTGACTCTGGATCGTTATCGCTCGTTTAGATGCATGAATTCTCTCAACGATCATCTGGATTGTCGTCTATTACACAAGCGCATAGTATAGGGTACCTCGTAATTATTATAAACCTTCGAGTGTTAAAGCAACCAGCGATTACGTCACGTACGTACTGCATACGTACCTGCGATATATCGTAGGTAGGTACATGTATGTACGATTGCACCTAGTTTGAAAAACTTTTATTGGAACATTGCCGCATTAATAATGATTGTTAATACCGTATACGGAAATGTTTACGACCCATGTCAACCGCGTTTTTCCGAATGATAAAAGGCAAAATAGCTGTACTCTCGATATGGAATATCTGTGTCTACTTTGAGTGTACGAATGTATAAAAGCGTGCAATTATCAATGCAGTAGCTTTGCTAGAGGCAATAACCAATCGACAGATGGATTTTTATCGGGGCCGGGTCGAAGTTCCGAATTTTGAAAGTTCGTAAGGGTCAAAATTACTAATTCATTTGAAACGATTTTCATTTTTCGAATATTCCGAACTTTTAAAATTCGGAACTTCAGCCCAGCACCTGATCATTATCGTTGAATAATTTATAGAATCATGCTAATAGTCGTGAACTATCGAGTTGAGTATAAAATGATGCTGTATAAATTATTGAATAAATAAATATATATACATCGATAACTTTTATATGCACCGATAATTGGTGCAATTTCATTTTGCCTCTTCAACGCTCGAGCATTCGCCGATCCCGGGTGTCGGGTTATAAATTTGAATGCATACACAATAGGTATAGGAATACTTATAGAATCCAGCCAGTTCACTCGCAGCGTATACTAAAGATCTAGAAAGTTCCAGAATCCAGATATTTTTACGTAGGTAGGTGTCGTTCTTACAAGAAGTACTCGAGAACCTTAGTGCCGTTCAGCACTGCTCTGCGCCGTAAAAGTTAAGTCATTATGCCTATATGGTATATACACTTTTCACGGGATATCCACAGGACTGTTTTTTCCCGCAAATACATAAGATTGTAAGAGAAATGAGGTAAGAAGATTGAATACACGAATGAAAATGATTTCTCTAGACGCAGCTATATCTAAGATATACCTATAGGTATATTCTACGATATGGGATTCACCCGGCAAATATTATACTTTCAACATGGAATGTACGCTGATTATGTGACCAGTGCTGTAAATAATACTCGGTATACTGGCTCCGTGTTCATCTTGTTCTTGGTACAGGGCCTCGCGTACGTAGGGATACGGTCCCGAAGGTCGTCTTACAATCAGCGAAGCGATATGCCCGGAGGCTACGTCTGTGCCGATAGTTGTTTATTGTTTTATTCGATTTTCAATGCGTTTGCTTTCACCCACGCTCGTGCAGCAGGAGCTAATCGATCACTATCTCCAGCGATTTGGTTTATATCGATTTGAATATCAGTGCTCCACACTGACTTTGACGTGATGTAATGCTGTATAATCACGAAATAAAAAAGCACTTTTATGCCTGTTTCGTTCCGGAACTTTTTTGTCTTTCATAAGCGTTCATTAGATGCAAAATTTTTATACGTTTTTCTAAAGCGTCGTCTTGAGAATTCTTCATCTGAATTCTAAAATTTGAATAAAAATATTAGACGCGTATAACGAAGGTCAGAATTTTTGATAAAGGACGACTGTGGCTGAATACTCGTAAAGTTTCTTTCACGAGTGAAGGAGCACATTTATCAAAAAGTTGTTACCAAAGTAATTATCCTGAAAGCCATTAGTTGATTAAAATTTCTCGTATACCTGAAACCGAGACTGTACCTACGATATCACAAAAGGCTCGAAGGTATGTTTTTCCGAATATAATTAAGCATTTTATTATTTCCGGGTTGTTTGAAGGAAAAAAAGAAATTTCACTTGATTAGGCGTAATTAAAACCTCCTCTAACAGGAGTCAATTCTTCGAATCTTTTCTCCTCCTTTTCTTTCTTTCTTCTTTTCTTTATACCTACCCACGGTTTTTCATCCGCGTAACTCAACCGGCCATGAGAGTCTCTACGATTCAATGTCCTATGGTTAAAACAGCTGATTCGCGTAATCTCAAGCCACGATGCGGGGATTTTTTTTCTTCCATATCAACATAATTGCCGGGTTTATTATACCGTGAAGTTTGATACTGATTAAATAAATAATAGACAATAATTCTTCGAAGGGTATCCAGTAAATATTTCATTCGCGGTTGGTATCGCGGTCAGCTTATAGGAGTATGATTGAAAATTTATGTATCTAGTTTGATATTAAATAATCGCGTAGTATCCGGAGATTTATCGGATTACAGCTGCATAACCCACGTCGGTTAAAATATATCCAATCTCTCATAATAATAAATAGAGGGAAAAAAATGGTTATATATATTCTTTTTGGGGTGAAAAAAATAGTTCCGAAATACGTGGGCTGCGTAAGCGGACTCTCCGACTTTTACAAATCCATAGATATAGGTTGACATTTATTATTGTACCGCTGCAGAACCAATCAACCAGACAGCAAAAAATATATTTCTTGCCTTGAGGCAAACGCCCACCCAGATTTTCCGATAACTCTTATATTGTGTGCGCGGGCTCGCGCTTGACCCAGAACACTGATTGTCAGTATTATATTCAACCTGTATGCAGTTACATCTGTGTGATCAATTTTAAGGCACACTTACATGCGCCATATATCCTGTAGCTGCAGCGTTGATTAAAAACAATTTTTTAAACAATTATGAATACCGATCAATCGCTAGCATCTGGCTGTAGTCATTTGATCATCGATATACTTAGATAGAAATTTATTTAAAATTATTCAGAGGGAATCAAAATGAGTTTTTATTATTTCTTGGTATTCGATCATTCATCGAAATGATGGGTATAATGTATTTGCTTATCTAGCTCTACTAAGCGGGGTGACCGCATTTGATAAGGAATTTATAATTTGTAAAATATCTCACCCATAAAGTATAATGTGACTCGTTTTCCTGAAGTTCACGCGAGTTTACGTCATCTTTATCTATCTTTTAAACGCGTCTGTTTGTCTGCCTAACCGTCTGTGTGTTATACTCGATATAGAATCGCGTCATCCCTCCACCACTTCAGAATCTCCAAACGAAAAGGTTCTTGCGATATCGTATTCGTGTGAAAAATCATATCACAGCTGTTGAAATGCTCTAACAGTTTGGTGGAAGAACAAAATTGAAAATAAATATATCAAAAAATACAGAGTGTTCCAGAACTGAATGTCCAAAATGAAAGGTGTCCTAGAGGAGGTCGAACCGAGTAAATTCGCCCGAAGAACATGGGGTCTGCGAAGTCGCGTTCGCGAGATATCACGAGTTAAAAAAAAGTAGCGCTTTGCGCCGCCGCGACGCGACGCGGCGCAAAGCGCTACTTTTTTTTAACTCGTGATATCTCGCGAACGCGACTTCGCAGACCCCATGTTCTTCGGGCGAATTTACTCGGTTCGACCTCCTCTAGGACACCTTTCATTTTGGACATTTAGTTTTGGGACACCCTGTACATCAAACGAGAAGGGAAAATGTACATAACTACTCATGAGAATGAATTACTACAAAAATCGATTTCTTCAATGTATATCGTGTGATACCAAATGATTCCTGCAAGTGAGCTGTTCAGATCGTGATTTCGAGATACTAAAAATCCGATGATTTCCAAAAGATTACATCGATTTTATTCCTCGATTTAATATAAGGTGAGCAAATGGTTTCCCTGAGTAAATAGCCCCTTGATTAAACTGGTCTAATACCTCGAGTTTTAAATCTTATCGAATTCTTGACGCCTGTGTTAAATGAGAGAAATTAAGAAAACTTTTCTAAAAGTTTTGTAGATTGAGTGGTACGCGAAAAGTCCCTGAGCAATATGCTAACGATCTAGAAAAAAGAGGAAAAAAAAAAAAAAAAACTTTTGAGGCCAGTTCCGCCAAGTTAATAAGCCTAATTTAATTGCATTGACTTGAACTTCTCGGGTCGGAGAAGGCAGGAGCCTCCTCGACACGGAGGGTAGACAAAAGTCTGTTTTCTATTATCCTTAAATATGCAATTAGAGGTTGGGCGTCGTTTGGCGATGCTTTGCAGAACTTCGCCGTTTCCCTGCAAGCTCCTCGTCAAACTTTCACCGTTTTCTTCGTTTTATTCGGGAATAAATTATTGCCGACCTGATCCTCTCGAATAAATATTTCAACTTATATACAAAATCTAAAAGATATATGTAAACAGACCGTTGTTACACGCCAACAAATCTCCTTTGTAAATACTCTTCCCAAATTACCAGCTACGCCAAAGATTTATACCCTCGAAAAAAAGAAACGAATAAAAAGAAAAATTAACAAATTTTCATTAATTAGCTACAAACGAGTCCTTCATCGACGCGATACATCACCCTTCGAGAAATACGGATCTCATTTTTCACCAGTCCTTAAACTGATCCATTCCATACCTCCTATACCTGCAGCGTTTGGGCGTGGTAACCGATTACAGACCTTCGACCCAAAGCAGTCGTTCGCTATGTCACTCTCCGAAGGATGTACAGGGTATATAGACGCGTTTTCTACTCTGAATGAAATTCCTTAGTCTCCCAAAAGATCAAAGACCCGGGGGATGACCCGTGGTCAAGGTTTACATTTTTGTTTAAAAAGCCCCAATCCTGGGGGGATACGGATCCGGGAATATTCTGAAGTATGTGATGTGAGAAAAGGGATCTTTCGATAAATCTTGACGTCATATGCATAGACGCGGGCATGCCGTTGAGAAGATAATGTACTCTGAATAGTTAATATTTAAATCAGTGAATTTGAATAAAACTGAACCACCCAGGTAGCAAGAAATGATTATAGGTATAGATGATCTTATAAATTTTTGCGGGCTATTGAAAAATATGCGTTACGTAACGCGGGTATATAAGATCTTTGTAAGTAGCTGTAGGCTTCGTGACTAGTATAACCGCATATGCGTGTCGCGCGGTAGCGTAAGATCAGAATTTATCAAGTGCCTTTAGGCGGTACGCCTCGTCGCTGACTCAGCGGCCAACAATCTCATTCACCGCAAAGAGAGATTCGCGAGCTAGATCTTGCCTGGCTAATCTTTATTTCTGTCCGCGCGTTTCATGCCGTAGCTCAGCCTCGTCAGCTGACTCGTATGAGAGATAAAAAAATAAAAATAAATAAAGAAGACAACAAATACCAATACACATGTATAAATACCGCAGGGCCTTTATATACGTGGGATTCGAAGGACTCCCGTATATAAAATTCTACACACAATTCTCGTGTCTCTCCCTACTTGGTCGATGCTCGGTAATGTTTTTCATACTAAATACGACTAAACTATATAACTATACGTTATTGTTTTTCGAATAAATAATCAATCGCTTAGGATACGTGTCCGTATAAGTTGTAATACGAACGGATTTAGCCATATGCGTCAGTCTCTCGATCGATTTCAAGAAACGCCCTCCGCGACGTGGCTAATTATAGTAATGAGTACCGCGACTCGTCGTTCATACGTATAATACGAAAAAAGACTGCAGAAATGATTTCATTTCGCGTATGTATGTACATACCATGAGTTACGGGGACCGATGCCTTGTATCCTCAAAACAACGTGGGTGGTCCACTTCCAATTTTAGTTATACCAATCGATCGACATTACTAATTGCCGTGAGGTTAATCCGACGTTCGTCGTATACTGCACCAATTAACTACTAAGCAATCCAACGTTTCTTGAAGATGAATTAATTTATGAGGGAAAAACCAAGTAGGTATATATGTATTATACGTTTGTCGCTAGAAATTTTAACCTCATTGGAATCATAGACATCGGTTACTCAGAGTCAACAAGGTCGGTTGAATAAACTTCACATGCGTGTGTAGTTCACTTTATATACGTGTGCGTATACTAGGGTTAGGTATATGTAATAGCTACAATTTAATCGGCACTTCATCCGTGAAATGACAAACATTTGTCCCTCAATATTCCCGTAGATTGATTGATACATTGATTTATTGATATATCGTGAGCAGTGAGCGGAACTACGCATTGCCAGAGTTTAAAGAGGCTGCGTTATGTATCTAAGGTACAAGATGCGAAGGCATGGTCGTATTAAAACAGTCAACGACGGTAGGTAGGTATATACATATATGCATGGTTTTAATTAGTAGCGCAGTAAGAGTTTATCAGAAAATCGCCTCGTAAGAATTTAGAGTTGCAAGTGCTGCACATACCCCGTAGGTAGTAAAGATTAGACTAAGCTTTAAACTCGAAACTCTTAAACTCTAGACATTGAGAGTCCGAGAGGATCATTCCAAGATCCGAACATGGTACCATACGTATAAAGTAGGTATATGAAATTTGTTGTCTATAAAATAATTATCAGGGAGTTAATTTTACCTGAAAATAAGAAAAAAAAAGTTTTATCTCTAAGAAACCTGTTCCAAAGGTAAGGTAGGTAGGTAAGTGGCTTAACTAAGTTTCGACTACACGCCCACAACCCCTTCTAAGTAAACGAGCGATAGTCAGTCAGCTGTTCAACGATTTTATACCGTATGCACTTACGATTAAACCCTGAAATATTCTCGATAGATGGGAATAAAAGATTTAGGGTTTATTCGAAATGCATTACGGGATTGCGCAAGAGGCAATAAATTTCATTTACTTCGGAACTAATAAAAATCCATTCTATGTTCGAGTGAGTCACCGAATAGCGAGCTTTAATGCAACGAGCGGGCGGGGAATGGAAAGGAGTAGATGCTTTTATCACGAATCTACCCGCGCGGGCTGCAGTGCACGTATGCAACGTACGTACGTACGTACCTAATGCAGCTTCGACGCGTCAAAGACGCGTCTGTGTTTATGTATATTTGCATACACGAAGACGCGAATGGAGAGTGAGCTCACAAGCCACACTAACATACGGCGGTCTGTCCATGCCCATGCCATGCCGTGCGCCGCGGCGCGTATAATAGAGGATATGCGATGGAAGTGGAGCAGTCTTGCTTTACCACGCGTCTCTGAAGTGTCTGGACTCCGTAGGGTATACACCTGTCTCCTAATACGGAAAATATTTCTAGAGTACGAAAGTGCAACACAGTGAAGAAGTTCTATAATAAGAATTCAATTATTCTGCAACATTTTTTCCATTGAATCTGATTCGATTATTTCAATACTTTATTGATTTTTTTTTTCCCGTTTTTTTTTTCCTTTTTCATCATCGTCGGACTCAAAGTTTCATAGAGGTTCGTAATTTTAACTGTCATTCAAATTTTTTATTTAATTTTACGCAAATAAAACAAAAAAAGTAAACCAAGGCAGACAATTTTCTGATTTTTTTTTCAAAATATCGAAAATTTTTTGTCTTTTTTTTATTTATTTTTTTTGTATTTGAGACATGGGTCAGTTTTTTTAATTCAGTTAGGTGACTTTTAACTTTTTTCAAAAATATTTCAATCACCGGATGCGAAAACCTCACGGATTATTTATAGCTTATGAATTTTCCTTGAAAGTTTCTCGAATCTCTCTTTCTGCGATAAGCTGTTTAAATATTATGGAATAATTACGATTTGATAAAACGGTGTTTTTAATTCTGTGATTCAAATTGCGCGAATGATATCACTGCCGATGTTGTGTTGTGCTAATTCTTTATCATTCTTCGTTTATTTATTCTAATTGGTACAATAAACAAAAAAAAAAGAAGAAGTAAAAAATTTCTCTTTATTGAATTTAAACAAAATTAATCACACGGAATGAATATCAATTTTCTAATTTGTTATTCAATCGAGAATATCTGAGAGGCTGAATCGTCGATTATCTTAACAAAACTTGACATTTGAACCGAGTTTAAAATAATCAATTTCGAGTAGGTACGTACCTGTCGATCCACCTCGTCCGCGGAGCCAAGGTTTATTTAAAAGTAAAGTAAACCATCTCCGTTTTATTAAAGCTTCAAAACCACATCGGGCAATTTCACAACTCCCCCGAGTTTCATAAGTAAAAGTTACCTCCGGTCAAAACCTCTTCTTCACTCTCGGAGCCTCGCCTTTGCTCACTAGGTTTGGTTCGTCGTTGGAGTTACAAGACCGCGGCAATAGAGCTTTAAATCTTGACCGTCATTCTTTTATTATAGTCTGCAGCCAGAAATTTGGAACTTAAAATTACTTTCTGTATGATTTACTATTGCCGTACGAAGTATACTGCAGCATTCCCGTATCCGATGCCATCGTTAAATACTATGAAACCAATATGGTACCACGATGGATAGCGTTTTATCACGAATCACCTCTCTATCGTATATAATACGTATATCTATGTAATATACGAAAATCCGACGAAAGTTGAGAAATTTCTTAATCTCTACATTACGGATAAGAAGATTTGTCGAAATTCTGTATATCCAAATCGTAAATTTTATAACCTTCAGATAAATACCGAGTCTTATTTTAATCATTCACAGTCAACGCTGCAGCCATTTATTCTTATCATCATCGAGCTCGGAGAACCACAGAACGCCATATGGTCAAACGCGAACGGAATTCAGGGCACGAGTTTAACCTTCCAATCCGTGATATCTCTATCAATATCAGTACCAAGTCAGCGAAAATGCTTTAGGAATTCATAAATGGCCGGGGAAGCTATTATAACGAGAATAAGATGTTTTTATCAATCTCGTGCTTTGGATATACAGGCGAAGCAATACGCGTTCAGAATTTTATAATTCTCTCGGGGTCCGGGAACCTGAGGTAAAACTCCCTTATTATTCCACCGTCAGAAATATATCTTCTCAACTCTTTTCAGACCTTAGAGTGAAGACCAAACTTGGCCGAGGTTAGGCAATGTCGTTTGATTTACGATCAAAACCCGGCGTATAGAATCGAGACTCCCCGCCCGCGCCTTGTACCAAACTGGAAACCAGAATCTAGAATCTAGAATCTAGAACTGAACGAAACTACTAAGTTCCGATGCTATATTCACTGCACCGAATATGAACAGAGCAACCAGCGATCAGATTCCCGGTTTTTTATTCGGACACTATACCAAATCCCTTTATAGTAACACGCGTGAATCACCTGGAAAAGGTTTTCCCCTAAACGTGACTTTAACAACGAATAGTAGCCCATAGTGTTCCGCGTAAACCCAACTTGTAATAATTCGTGGTAGCTGTTGAGGCTTAAGTTTAGATTTAGGCTCCTAGAGTTACCTAGTCTAATGCTTATTAGCCCGCTGCTTTATGCAGCACCAACTCATTACGTATTATAACTATTCAATTAAACGATCACTTTCGAGCGTATAGTGTGGCGGCGTCTATTTACGTAGTCGTAATTAACTTCGTTAATTACTCCCCCTGCCTGGCAGCGTTTCTGCTCTCTCCTCTCTCTCTCTCTCTCTCTGATTTCAGACTATGGTATGAAACCATAAAATTTGTTAAAAATCGAATACTTCGGCTGTACAAATCTTCTCCCAGAAATAAACTTGTGCGATAAATTGAATTTATAAACTCAGTTTTACTCGCCAGCAAAGCTACTGCTGCAGCGATAAGAAACCTGGGTTGGTTCCCCGGTTTGTGGGCTAGTGCTAATTACATTGTTAACTTTATTAATTGGCGTGCGAGCATTAGTTTATTTAATATTATTTTTTTCCTGCTTTTATTGCTACAGACTCGTTGCGTCAGTGTGTAAGTGCATTAGGTTACGCTTGATACCAAAACTGCTCGTTATTTGTCGCGGACTTAAAATTAGAACGTTGATAAATGCTGTGATTGCCAAAACCGATATACCTCCTAGCAGCTTGTTTCCATTTATCGTTGCTCTTTTAAAGGGAGGATTGGCGGACGGCAGAATTTCCGTCTAGATTCATTATCGGGTTTTTTTTTTTTTTTTTCGTTTTTTTTTTTTAAATCTCAAATCAACCGCTATTAACTCTGAGAATAGCGATAATTAACTGCGGGACGATTTTCGACGGTAATTTTACAGCAATTGACCAGTATAACCGAGTCTGACTCTCCAAATTTGGTAATCGCTGTATAATAAACGGTTGAAGGAGTGACGTAATTGTAATCACGCAGCTAAACGACGCGAATGACGCGTTGCGCGTAAAAGCACGCAAGCTTCTACACATCGTAGTTTTTTCTTCTTCTACTATTGTTATTATTACTATTACACCGTACTCGCAACAAGGTTCAACAGCCTTATCTGTCGCTTCGCGGTCGTCACAATGAGAGAGCCTTGATTAATTTCAAAGTATTTCCCGAAATACTATGAAACTACACAACTGTCCATGCGCACATGAATGATATAGTAACGTCGTATTGTAAATGGGGGGCTTAGCTTTGATATAAAAATAGCGAATCTTCATCACGGTTTCAGTATCGAAGTGACCACGGTCCGGCACGTAGTCATTCAAGTTCGTGTAGTAACACTTCGCTTCTGTGACGCTCCCACGTTCATATACTATCGTATTTTTACGAGCCCAAACTTTGCCTGTAGGGGGTTGCGGATAGAATTTAAAAGTATTCGATAAAATCGTGAGTATTTATTTCTGTTTAATAACAAAATACAGAAGTCTATGTACGAATAGAAATTATTCATACATAGATCAACGACGAAGTGACAATATCATTTATAGTTATATAGTTTGCCTCATGGAATTCGAGTCATAAATGGCCGCAGTGGTATTCAGTTGTATAGATATTCATCACGTTTTACCGATTTATGCACAAGGATTTATGTAGAACATTGCTACAACGAATTAGCCCATTCGATTTTTTTTTTTCTTCACCGACGTTATGTTACACTTACAAAGAATGTATACAGAAAATGATGAGGTCAGTATAGTTTTCTAAAGACTGTACGAAAAATAAAATAGGTAACTCATACCTATACAGCTATACGCTCAAACTAGAGACTGCAGTATAGAAGTGATAAATACGCGGTTGAATCAGAGGTCGGTGAACTTAAAGCCACCTCTTATCGCAACGATTGAGATCCACTGGGTATTATTTAGTCTAGAGGGTGTTAATTAATAACCTAGCAACCCGGTACCCACTTCTCAACATTCCCAGCCTCCTTCTGTACCGCGGGTTCTCTCTAATGCAGAAGCATGCTGCACGAAATTGTGTCAGGAATAGAGTAAGGTATACCTATATGTAACTATATTATCTAGCTGCCATCTTTGAGCCACCCCTCCTTGACGAGGGTTGTAATTAATGCATAATCATGGTATAATACCACAGGCAACCGGAACTATAAGGGCCTAAGCTACTCATAGAATCCTAGGCGACTATAGCAGGCAGTACACTGCACAATCGTCCAGACGTGTCCGGCCAGTTTGATTCTCCGTTTCGAATAGGTAGGTTTGCCCGGATCTTAAGTACAGATGGCTTTAGTCTACTACTATTCCCGGTGATCATATAACTATAGGAAGAGGATACTAGGGTTCCCTTACTAATTGCTTCAAGGCATTCGCAGCGTCCACGACTCTTGATTAATTAACGATGTTACATACCCTAATTGTCTGTTAATTTTGGATTAATTTCGTTAAGCAATATACTGTACAGTCGGGTTTTCATCGTCGTTCCACGGTTTCAAAAGCAATGATTTTAAATCAGCATTAAAACGAACTCGGTGATCAGACTTCACCCGTAGATCAATCGGCATTGATTATTTCAATCAATTATTATAGAATGTTATAATGATAGAGTAGCACGATCCGCTTGCAGGCTTTGCAAATCGAGTAGTCTTCACTCGGCTACTAATTAATCAATTTCTGTACCAACAAAACTCGCCCCCTTTTATCTTTGCGCGAGTGTTAGAGGTTTTGTTCTCGTTTTTACACGGTGATATGCTGATTTCCTCGCGTTTCATTCGATGAAGAGGTAAAATTGAACAAAACTACGCACGACAGGGGGAGGTGCAGGGTGAATCATTACAGAACGTATCCGTACTCTATGCAATATGCAATATGTAAATTGTATGTATTACAGATGATAGGACACGACTACACTCGTCCATATATATACGAGTACAAATCGATGAAAGTTTGAAAAAAAAAAATATTTTTCATCGAATGTTCGATCATCGTTAGAGTATATCACATCCACTGTTGGATGACGGCGAACCGATACATAATTCATATAAATTTAACAATTCAATATACAAATGTATATGGCTACTATAATAACGTACAGAAAAGCTTTATAGGCACAATGCTCCGCATAATTCGTACATTACCGCCAAAAAAAGCGAAGATTTCTTGGCTCGTTTTTTTTTCTTTTTTTCTTCCTATTTCGAAACTTATCGCGTCCACATCCGATCGTATTATATCAAGAATAAAAAAAGAGACTAAATTTAATTCACCATTTCGATAAAGCTCATGAATGCGCACATCATGAGATGAAATTTGGTAGAATTATGAATATTTTGGGTTCAACTCGCGGATGGATTTACGGTTGTATATTTTTCGAACCCAGGGGTTGAATCGCGAACCCTTTTACGGACATTAAATAAATTCCAATTAGATTGATCGTCACTGGTTGGAACCGACGAATATATTCATGCGGAGTTAATACATCTATGCACAGGTATAGCTGGCAGTCGCCTTTATCGTAACACGAAACCAACACTACATATACTAGCTGACACGATTACGTTTCATAAATATAAACAGAAATAGCAGGGTTGTAGGTATAGGTAGATTATCGTAGGGTTCATTGGCATTATCGATAGATATATGAGATTGCTGTTATTCGTGTAATTCAGCTAAAAAAAACTTTCAGAACCATTCGAGATTTCGAATTTTTATTACGATTATACACAGCAGACGGATTATGGATTGCGCCTATAAGTTAGAGGCTTTATTTCCCTAGTTTTTTGGTGTATAAAACGACCATAATTCTCGTTCTTGTTGTTGTTGTTCTTCTTCTTCTTCTTCTTCTTCTGCTTTTTGTTTTCGCTACTAGAGCTATTATCATACTCTGATTTTCTGCCGAGGGATGATATCATACATTACGTTTAACGTTTGGCTTTTAAATCTGACCAGAAAACGCGAGCTTTACCGACCACTGGATAGAATAATTAATAACTTTTTAAGGGTGAGGAGGATTTCAATACGCGATGAACCATTGTTCAACGTATAATTTCGGACCGTGTCATAACGCGAGATTGCTTCTGGCGAACGACCTACCACGACTCGTGGGACTTTTGCTCTCGCGGACGTACATTGAAACTTTCTGTAAAGCCAGGTATACGTGTGTGAAGTATATACAGGTATATCTACATCTACCTATACGTCGCGGGTGGAATTTCATTAAAAAAAAAAAACAATATTGTCATCAGTGAAAAGTTTTCAACTGCACAGAAAATTACATCAGCCGTTCTGACGATGTAATTTAATTGTTATTTCACAGGCTTATAATTATGTAGTTTCGTTAATTAACCGTACCTAATGAATGCACCATAGTAATGGCACTGATACAACAAAACGTTATTAACCAGGAAGCAATCAAATGTTCATAATTAATACGGTTCGGTAGATTGGATTTCATTCGCTTACAATTAGTTATAAGTGGCAATTACGGTGTGACTGCAGTATAAGGTATAAAGCTCGGATTTTGGAAACTGTGATTATTAGTATCGCATGGTACCTATACCCAAAGAAAACAAACATAGGTATTTTATTTTGCTATTTTAAGCTGCGAACTTAATTTATGCATTTATGCAAATAGCCCTTTAATCTCTGAGCTTATAATAATCAGACTGACACCGACGCGACGCGACGACCGTCGTCCAATATAGCCAATCAACGGTAATTGATCCCCTGCACCGCGCTATATGTAGGTGTGAAGTCGTTAATTTGAGTATAAAAATTGCCAGCTTGCCACGTGTTGATATACCATACATAAATGCATGATAACCTAAGACCAGACAGGATTTAATGACCATGCATGCAAATAGTAGGTGTAAGATAGAAAACCGAATTGAACTATAAGGTATAGGTCCTGCATAACTGCGTTGTAATAAATATCGAGTGAGGTTTGTACATATTTAATGATACATTTTTTACACAGGATAGATATAGGATACAAAGCCCGTAAGAAATATTATCCCTCTCATTTTCAAACCACTTTTTTCGTAACAACCTTTTTTTCGTGAAAGTCCACCGCATGATAAACCGATAGAAATTTATACCGTTAATCTATATGCGGCTACCGTAAATTCATTAACGAATTGACGAGACAGGACTGGATCATTTCGGCTATAACACACCTGCCACAAGATTCAAACATTCTTCATGCATACCATGTGATGAAATTCTTTGAAGAGATGAAATGATGGAGGTTTGAATTAATTAAAAAAAAAAAAAAAAGCAATCGATTTGTTTAATGAAAATTTTCAAGTCTTCTCAACATTTGCCTGATATTTTTTCGTTTCTGTTTCTTTTTATTTTTTTTTTTCAATACCCATGCAGTGACTTTCTGTCCCGAGACAAACCTGACTATAAATTCGTTTCTATACGCGGTTTACGAGTACACTATCTACTCTCATTATAGTCGTAAGACAAGAGGCTTGCTGCTTTGTAACGAGTATCGAATTGTCGGAGTATCGATAGCTTGACGAAACTTAATACGTTCGAGGGCGAGGGCGAGGGCGAGGGTTCGAGTGCGGTTCGCGAATATTTTACGTAATCAAAACTACCTCACCGTCGTAGGTAGGTATCATACTCAGCTAATTCATATTATTAATATAGCTTTCGTACGGGGTGATCACGTCTGACAATCACCGTGTAGGAAGATAGAATGAATATTGTACGTGTTAATTTATATCGTGACTTCCTGCAGTTCGCTGTATCAAGGATGACATTTTAATACCTCATACAGGTCGTAAAATATACGAACGAAGTTGTTTGTCCGTTTCTTTATCATAATTTTTAATTTCTTCTACTCTTACTACTTTACTTTCGTAAAAAGTGTTGCGCAGAGCGTCATTTGAGAGGGAAAGAGAATAAGAGGGATTCGTAAGGGGCTTTTCTTTTGCCTCAGGCTTCAATCATACATAAGAGAAACTTATCTCATATTAATTTAAAACCGATGAGACGATTACGTCACGTCTACAAGGCGAACAGAAAAATAAGAAAATCGTTAAAGTACGCGATGTCGAATCCAATCAAATACTTTACCTGGTTTTCAATCAACAGTCGAGTTTGTTAATTACTTATTAATAATCATCCATGACGCAGTACCTGCTGCCGGTTCGATCGGTTCTAATCATGCGGAAGTATAATAATTAACGTCGAACGAATATAGACGCGCATGAAACAATAGCGAAAGAGAAAAAAAAAATTTAAACAAATTTACGAAATGCTTATACATACTAAATTCCATGGAATGCTGCAGTTGCACCTGGAAGTAGGTGTAGCTAGGTATACATTATCATACTTCAACGTCAGCACTGCATTTCTAACGTCTCAACGGTTTCAGCTCTCCCAACGATATCTACCTCGAATAACACACTATGATCTATTGGGTTACGGTTAACGCTGACTAAAGACTTGAGAGCCCACCTCAGCGATGATATTCTCATTGAATATTGCTGACTTGGCGAGATTAACGAAGTTCTTTAACGCTCAAAGATCACGTAGAAGAATTTTTTAAACGGTGGTTAATACTAACTTCAGGGTATACCTACAGGTGTACCTAATACCTATAATACCTCCTACCTTTATCTATGTAGACAAATTTAACATAATTCGGAGAAGTCAAGTGGCGTTATTCACAGACCTACATTTGTTAGTGGACGAATTAATTATACGGTGTAGCTATCATGTATTATACCCACATCATATACCTGCCATCTACGTATGCTCACATCTATGTATGTGTACATTATACATATGTTTAGAGTAAACTTTGACGATGGCATTTTGGCTACGAGCAGCCAGCCGGGTACCGAGTAGATCTAAATTCGAACCGAGAAAGCCAGAATCCACGTTGTCGAGAAATTAATTAATTAAATTTCGTAAGCTGCATAGTGGACCCCTACCTTCGTGCTCTGTAATTCAGTTTGGAGCGTCACTAAAGTTTGATATAAAGCTAACGCCAGGTCGAGTTTCTCTTAAAACTATACTGGCTTATTATAACGTGTATATATGTGTATACCTATATACACCAAGTCGGTTTCCTTGTAGACGTCGTTGCTCGCGGATGTCAGACTCAACGAATAAAAAAGATTTCATTAACCCGACGACCCCGGTCTAGCCTTGCTCTAGGACCTCTGTACTTGCGACCGAGAGAGCCCGGATCTAAAGTATAAATCAAATACAATTATATTCAAATGCTTTATCGCGTTTATTGAACATTTTCCTCAGCATATATGATGTTTATCGGAAAAACGTTATAGAACCAGGCAATGTATGTACATATTCGTTATTTTTTACGTTACACTATGAGCTCGGGAAATTCGCGTTAATTAAAGACACCATGTTGTATTAATTAGCCAGAGGTAATTACATATGTTGATTCGAGGCAACGGTTGGCTGATCAGTAGGGCACCTTACCCATACCCGATACCTTATACTAATTTGCAACAACAGAAGGAAACGATAAATATTTTCACAAGGTGTACCGTAGTACGAGTATACTATACCTTGCCTTTATTTTTTCAAAAAAGCTGGCTTCGTACGAATGACGAACGTTTTTTTTTTTCCCCCTCTGATTTTTATACATCGAGTTCTTTCGGCTCAAACCTTCTGATTCAAGGATTTCGATCTACCAATGTAGTGTAAGTGGTCGAATCAATCTTCCGGGTCGAAATGCACCGTAAATGGAAGGGAACCGCAGTGCGACGTTACGTTCTGCCGATGCGATGCTATATACTGCAGCAAAGTTAATTTAGCATAAACATGAGTTGTGCAGTATAACCTAAGCAAGCGCGTGGACCGACTGCCATTTATGTTTAATAGCCTTCTATTTTGCGTAATTTAACTAAAGGGTTAAGGTTAATAGCCACGGCCTTGTGGACATTTGCCTTGTTAATTCAACATCGGTTTGTGCCATAACGGTATAGGTAGGTAGATAGATATTATGCGGGAATGAAAACCTCCTTAAATTAACATTTGATATATACTTACGCAGAATTTTAGTGCAAAAAATCAAATAAAATAAAATGAAAGATAGAGAAAGGAGAAGAATCGTGAAAATCGTATATAGGATAAACCGTGAAACTTCATAGTTTTTATAGAATATCTATGTCTGCCTTGAGTTCGCGACAGGCTGTGAAAATTGAGTTCTAAAATAGGTATGTATGTACATACATACATACCGCGAAACCTGAGACCAAAATTCGTTTTAAAACGTGTCAACCCGCAGAAATCGGACCCGAATCAAAAAAAAAAATAAAAAAAAAATCACCAACCGGGGGTCAGCCGTGATACAAACTTGGCGATAAACAGCATAGACTTTTTCGAGGCACTAGATCATCGGTTTCACAGCTCTATCCTGGCTATGCCATCGGCGAAAATTCAGTGCCCAGGATATACCCAGCCATAAATCTCGAACCCGTGTACATAATCCGATTCGATTTTGCACTGGCGCACCGCGTAACTCGGGTACGAAGATTCCTTTCTCGGTCGGTCGGATTTAGCGGTAAACGTGACAGTCTCGAGTGCAATCTTTAACCATATTTTTATTTATTATATAAAAATTTTATTGTCTCACGAGACGGGGATAGTGTCGCGAGGAAAGATATATTTCAGTATCGTATCTGCAGTGGGCGGCGAGACGATATGCCGAGGGACCCCAGAGGCGGACTGCAGATGAGATAAAAAAAAAAAAAAAATAACGTCAAGTGAATTGACGAATTGACGATCGAGTCAGATCCAAGTATTGACGTGATTTCGATATCCAAATGTTGTCGGGTAGGCAAATAATCTGAAGCGAATAAATAAGTCCTCTATATATATAAAGGCAAGCGAAATATTCTACATTTAAAAAGCATAACGGTGGTGATTCATCACCGTAAACAATGCTGCAGTCAACGAGTCACTACCAAAAAGATGAAAACGAAAAAAAAATCGCATAAATGGCACAAGAGTTTGGCGGCGAATGACGCATGCGAGATTCAAACTTGCATAAGCATATATCCTTAAGATATGATGCACGGGATGCTGCAAAGCGACGCATAATTAGTGACCTCGGGATCACCGCAACATATTTCAAAGATTGAGGGTCAGGGTGAGTCAGGTCGACGTCTCAGGATTGTTAGTCGAGAATTACTAGCTCAACTTTGGCAGTTATCGTTTACTCCCGGCTTTAGAGATGAAATTAAATCCCAAAATTTGAGGTTGTAACTAATTCAATGAGCGGGTAGTTAGAGACTAATTGTAAAATGATTGCAGCGAAGTTTAAGCTCGATTTAGTAGCGACTGATGAAGAGTTGTTCCAGCGTGGCCAGCTAATATTTAAACGGTACAAGTAGCTTTGCTTATCCAGCACGACCATAAACGGAACGAGTATCGTTCGTTTAACATGTACAGATGGTTTTAGCCCCTGGATTTTCACCGGTTTCGGAGTAGTGTAACGGTTATTTGTAAAGCTTGAAGGTACCAGTTTCCGAAATTTTCGTATGTGACGTTCACCTTCGGGTATCGATACAAACGGCCCTCCATCTTTGGTCTGTCGAAAGCGCTGACCGACGCAAGAGTAAACTTACTCTGACGTTTCGGGATTTTCGATTTGTATGGAAATAGGCCCATTCGAAGTGTCCTCCATATTTTAGCCTGGAAATAGACTGACTCGGCGGTAGTTTTTTTTTTTTCTTTTTCTTCCTGTTTTTTTTTTTTTTTTTTTTTTTCCTCTTCGAAAGTGGCCATTCGACGAGCATTTCGCGCCCATTTCAAACCCATTTCGCGAAGCAGTTCTACCGCCGTTCCCGAATTCTAATAACTCCTCGAGTTTACGCCCTTCGCGGGCTCGTGACCATGTTCTGTATACGTGGTATACACGGTAATAGCCGTCGATCTTACAACTCTTTTCGAAAATATATATTTCCCCCATAAGTATGGAATAAATTGTAGGGCGTGACCACGGGCACACCTTGCACAGCGCGTAGCTAATTCGGCAAACCGCGTAGGTAGACTTGATGTGTTCATCACGCGCATTAATGTTTATATTACAAGGCGAACGCAAACCCTTCATCTTGTTCATACCTTTAGGCGTTATCTCACTTACGTGGCCTCTTTAACTCCGCTAGCTTGCAAATCCTTCTTTTTTTTCTTCTCATTTTAAGAATATATATGCAGACGTTCGTAAATTTCCGAATTCCGATCAAAGAACAACGTACCAACTTCATTGTAAGTAGATACTCGCAATAATTGTATAATCGAGCAGATTTGAAACTCATCCGAAGTATAAAGTTTACCGAGTAGAATCCTCGTTGAATTTTTTTTCTTTCATCCGTTCAACAAATCTTACGCTGAGAATTCGTGAAGTCGAGGTTTGAAGTACGCTTCAGAACGGTTTAAAATATAAAAATACAGTAAAAATTAAAAGAGAAGAGAATAAACGAGAGAAAAGGCTTTTAAGACTTGTACAGGTACATACATACAATGGAACGATGTACATTTTGCGAAAGGTGGAAACTTGAGTCTTTAAATTTATATATACCTATACATGTATATTTCTTTTATTCAACTCCGTAGTCGTCGACTTTACCTTTCAACGAAGAAACTTCTGCAGCATAAATATTCATTGTAGTCGGTGACGTTGGTTCATTGTCATTTTGGTCACGGAAACTTGGTGGGCCGTTGCAGCAAGAAAACCCATATGATTCAGGTGAGATCATCTCGGAACAGGCGATACGTACGGGTCACCATGATTCAATTCTCTGTAATAAATCGCGTCATCGAGCAACGCGCGGGCCCGACTGGCGAGTTATAAATCAACGCGTTTGTTATTCATAAGATGATCCTTATTACCGCGTTGTCATTGAAGGAATCACCATTGTCGAACGACAATGATAAGCCGATCGAGCGACCCCTTCAATGACATCAGCCTCAATCAATTCGTTTTGCATGATGATGCATGAAGTGCATCGGATGAGCAAATCTCAATTTTCGATGCCGACTCACCGGGGTGTGGACGGCGAGGTTAACCGCGAGCGAAGATGCTTTGGAATCAATTCTATCTTTCCGGTTCTGATCCATATATCAAGATCCGCGAATATCCGTCGATGATTCTCCGAAATCAAATCGCTGCACTCTTAAACGAATGAAATTTTTTCATCGCACTTCATATTCGAATTGCAGCGGAGTCTGAAGACTGTAACTTGACTATCGCCCGGTGCCAAAATTCACTCCTTCAATTTATGCCATACATTATACCGTGTAGTAGTACTAAGTTGTAAACTTGTCAACCGTTTTGCTACGGTTGAATGCGCAGGCACGTACCGGCAATTTTAACAACTTTGCCGTCTGTAAGCTTCAAAGAAGAGCTTGGCAAAGTTTCATATAAATACCTATCGTGTAGTTGCTACCTTCAGAGCTACGAACAGACGTGAAAACGTTGGAGGGAGAGCTTCGCCTAACTGTGTAGGTACCCATATCAAAAGGATATAGGTATACGAGTAGGTGTTCATGGGCACCGACGAAATTTAGCTAAAATTGGCTCTACACACCGCGCAGTAACGTTCAATAATTTATGCCAATTTTTTCATACCTATAGAAATGTGTTCCCTTTGATAACTGTTGCCTGTTTTACTACACGTTGTAAAATATCGCGAGCTCACACCGGTAGCTTTGTCGTTCACGAGTAAAGCGTGCGTAATTCTGTTCCCGCTGCACAAAAGCTTGCCGTACGCTATATACCGTCAAAGCCATTTTCCCTCCTCCCTCTTGCCCCTTTCCATTTCCCATTTTCCCTGCTCCCTGAACCCCTGGCCAATCCCTGGTGGGTCTAACTCGTTGTTTTCATAGTAGTTTGGTACACGGTAGGCAATAAAAATTACAAAGCGGAAACAATACGGTAATAATTCAGTTTTACGGTGAACCTTCATTCCCTTTAACCTGTACCGTGTAGGTATGTACAGTTAGGGACTGCCACGTTAATACTTCGTGTAATAATAAAGAAGCTTCTGACGGTTTCTCGGCGAGCCATTCAGTAGACGCCTAACGTCAAACGGGGTACTGATTAAGTGCACCTCTCCAACGTGGACGAAAGAATACGAGGAAGTAACGGTTTACGCGAGTACTTTTAAACGCCTTTATTTACTGAATAAACTACAAGGTTTAAAATACACGTGAATAAGTATGTTTATTCGGAATTCGGGGTACAACGTATAACTACTACTACACTTGCAATTTTATCGGAAAACTTAACTTTACGTGTAACTATTTTCGTTTAATTTCACGGTGTACCTAACTCGTCAGCTGTCTGTTTACACCGGGTATAGTAGTAGTAAAAACAGACCGATAGTAACAAACGAGAAACTCGGTAGGTATACCAGTAGTACCCGGTTCAATACGTCCGATTGGATCGTATACCGAATAGCAGCAAAACCACGAATCAGTACTACCTACTATTCCTGCAAGCCACGAAATGGAGTGGTTTATCGAACGTTCGACCCGTGGCGAATCAAACGATCAACTCGACCTACGGTGTGCCGATTTTATTCGAAATTTTGCTTTGACTATGGACAGGCAAACTTTATTGCGAATTGAAACGCTGATTAAAACAGGTGCAAATATACCACGAACATGTATTTATATGGTACGTATATGTACAGTGTTACCTGAACTCGGAATAATAGTATTATATTATATTGTTGTATGGCGATGCTAAGTAATGGACGAAAAACCATTGAATCAGTTTGACAAAAATTTTTATGTACACGGGTACTTTGGCCGCCGAATGGAGGCACTCGAATTTGACGGTAATCACCGCGATAGTGAAAGTTGCTTAATAATCGATTATTTATCGTTATGTCATGAGCCGATTCGATTCGAAATATTTCTTAGGCTCAATGAAAAGCAAAACATGAATAGTTTATATATTCGATAATATTTCCGCGTGGCTGTATCGAAGAACGATGATAATAAGGTAAAAAGTGAGCAAATTATTGGTTATATTGAGTATAGGACGCCTACGCCGCAAATTGTCCATCGCGGATGTCAAGGACCGATAGTCTGCGGAGAATGACAATCATGAAATTTCGTTGGCGATTGCCTTGCGGGTTTACCAATTCAACAATAGGTTTCTGACCAAGCCGGTAGACGTAGGTGCGAACGCAAGCTCGGCGAAACTATCAGATGACCGGATGTGACGTAATTCATGAGAAGCTGACAATTTCAGGCAGACACCTCGGGTCAGCTTGCCATTGATTGAGCTCGGTGTAGGGTTCGTGCCGTTTCTGAAATCAATATTTTAGCACGTAACGGACGTGCGTGCTGTTATACTGTGCTTCGGTGGTGCCAGAGAAGATCTAATTATTCTAATCAACCCGAGATCAAAGCTTCTCTACTCTCTCTGTTTAACAGTTTCTGGATTGGTTTTTTTCTTTCATGGAAACTGAGTGTTTATCCATGGCGTGCATCGTTCATCTGATTTCCCGCAAATTATTCGAGATTTTCGAGATTGAAATAGTATCCGATAGTAGCTTCACTCCTTCTATTTGAAATTAGCATAAAGATTAGCCTTCTCTAGAACTCTTTTATTATTATTTATTTTTTTCTTTCTTCCTTCTGCTTCGGGACCGAATAGTTGCTTCCCTTCAAATCGTCCAAGTTTTCAAATCATAGCCTTAGATATCGTAATGGACTGAGAATCTACCCCAAAGCTGTGTCACGAGGCTAGTAGCTGGTCCTTCGTCGTTATCGGGTTATATTATCACCGAGTCTCAGAGGGTGTCTGTAGGGTATCATCAAGGAGACTGCAGGGAACGTATCTTACGATTAAAGCGGTCCATCGATAAAAATCCGTAACACGACCTCCGCGATCGATAAATAGCCATGGCGATTGAACCGACTATACTCGAGCCGTGAAAAAAAAAAAAAATAAATAAAATATAAGTACAGGATCCTGTTGTATAAGTTTCTCCGACGACGACTATATAGCGCAGAGTTTTGTCACGGAAGTACATGTGCATGTAGGTGTACATTGGCTAAAGCTTTGAACCGATCGCTTTGTAAGTAAAATATACGAGAGTAGCTAAAATCCCGAAAACATATACAGGAACATGATGAAATTCAGAGGGCGTAGCATTTTCGAATTTAAAACCACCGCCTCGTAGATGAAACGGTGGATTGGTTCCTGGTGTAAAATATTTGGAAAATAAAAATTAATTAGTGAATGAAGGAAAAAAAAGCTACTACCTAATGAAAAAATAAATAATTCTGCCAAAAATTGTTCCGCCCGTGTTAAATGGGAAAAATAAATTGAGGATCAAGCGAGGGTCGGGCTCGCGAGCCTAGATATTTCAAATCAATCAGGATCATGAGGATTAATGTTGTTCCAAAAATTTTCTATGTTATATCCAAGGCAGATCTATATATTCGTTGATTAAGCATGGATTGAAACTGACGTTTCAGTTTACCGAACAATTTCAACGAGGGTTTTAAAATAATTAAAGTTTCAAACAATTTCGCTAATTGGTATTATTCTGTTGATTTTTCAAAAGTCTATACGTTGATCAATAATTAGCGCGGATATAGTGAATCATCGAATTCGCACAGTAAATGACAACGGGATGGAAACTCAATTTTACTCCGTTTGACCACTTTGACAGCGAGGGAAACGTCGCAGAGACAAGAAGACACTGTGGCAGTGATACATTACCGGTGTCCCATTGATTACACGCCTTGTTACCTGCATCGCCGCGTCATGCCGTGCCGGCTGGACGTTGTCCAGCGACTAGCACCGCAGTCATGGAATACGGATCCGTTTACAAACGCGGCAATTTTAATAAGAAACGAATTCGATTTTTACGAGGTGTTTTAAAATTGATATTTATTACACTTCGTGTGACCGGTTAATGTAGGTACGTTCATACGCGGTCCATATCCAGCAAGGCGCGAGTTTAATACCATAGTTTGCACCTCGAAACAAGAGACATAGGTAATTAGGTGGAAAATTTTCGACACGTTAATAAACTACTAGAGAGATTTTTGAAAGGGTATAACAAGTTCATTCATATATTCTCCGAAAACTACAAGACTAGGCTTCTCAAACTCTATGGCTTTCCATAAACTAAACTTGCACGTAGGCCGTAGGTAGGTACCTAATCCTGGTATTTTGCATATTTTTGTATAAATCTTTGTGTAAATAGGTATGCAAGGAATCCGCTGTTTTAATGCTTTACTCATATGTCAACGTTCTCAAACTCTCGAACAACATCTTCGAATTTTACATATCAATTCAAATTCTCCATGTCTTGTGTAAGGGAGGATCTGTACCACCTAATGCGCTTCAGTTATTTTAATTCTTTAGTTTGTCCGTTTACTTAGTTTCAACGATAAGCCGCGTACGTCCTGAACTTTTCCTGTTATTTACTCTGGAGATAAGTTGTCCTATAGAAGGAAAGGAGCGTGATTTCCTTTTTTTTCTTCTTTTCTTTCTCTTCTTTTCTTTTCTCCTTTCTCGTCTAAGAATATATATATATCTCGCTTCTTGTGCGAGCGGGACTTGATTTACGCTGGTGAACCAGTACTCTTTCGAATTCTCGCTTTATTCTACGTCAAGTGAAAATAACGAACGGTGTTGTACACGTAAATACAATAGCTCATAACCAAGGTGTATATAAATACGTAATACTCCATAGTTTATTATAAAGGTACCTATACATATACGTATATACTTCTAACGGTAAACAAAATTACAAAGCTTTATCGCCAATAATTCGAGGCTGCTGAGCTCGAGATAAATGCAACATAAATGTATAATAAATGATGATTACAAGGTCTCGCTGCTTGTGCCGCTCAGGTATATAGGTACACATACCTACTATGGCAAAGTAACGAAGTACGAACAGACAAGAGATTTATTGAAAGTGATAGATCCGACCCAGTCGCGAAGCTTAATAATACGTAGAGGTAAGGTACATACATATAACTGCAGCCGACGAGACTGGCGCCTTGTATATCACAACTGATTCGCGATTTATATAAACTTCTCGAAGAATTACCCCATATTCCGCTTTGCTGACGGGGCATCGCGAGTTTCTCCATCCATTACCACCCACCGATTTCTATTTACCTTACATCTACGCGGATTTTCCGAATCTCGTCAAAATGCTTTCGTCGGAGAATGTCGCTCCATCGTACGATTGAGATGTTTCCGGAAAATGAAAGAGCGATGAAATACCAAGCGAAATATTATATCTGCAGAATATGATTTGCGAGCTTTTACTAAACTTGACTACACGCGTCCGATTTGTTACCGAATTACTTTGTTAAATTGAGAAAGATGAGAGAGGAGGAGAGAAAGACTAGATAAATTTTGTCAAGGAATGAAAAGTCGTTTTGATAAAACACCAAAGGACTAAGGACTCTGGAAAAAGCTTTGGCTAACGTCAGCCACCGTTACCGCAGCCCTTTCAACTGCTGCACCAGTTGAAATATATTCTCACGAATGTCGAGCAAACTTCCTTACATCGGTGCTACTTGTGGAGGTGACTGGAAGTGAATAAGGCATTGCCGGAGTACTTCCGATGCTCCTTGTGGCGTTCTAGAAAAAGCAAGAGACGTCTGCAGGCAGGTTGCGTTGGAGAAAAATCGTTTGATGTTTTCCGTAGTAATCTTTCATTTTTTTTTTTCTTTCTCCTTCCTTGATTTTCTTTTTCTTCCCCCCCGCCCCCGTTTTTCCAAAAAGAAGGAGACCTACTCGCTTTAAACTTTTCAAGACGGAGGAATAAATAGCGGGCTTTGATTTCACCTCTGATCCCGCGAGAATAGAGTTGAGTTTGAAGAAAAATTCGTCGATTTTAAACTTCACCGAGTTTTACGAGAATAGAAGGAACATCACGGTACGTATTTGGGTCTCTTGGCAATTACAGAGACACAGAGGAAATTGATTGAACGCTGATTAATTTCTGGGAAGCCATGCGAAGTTCGTATTGTAATACGTAAGATCCCGTACTTGGCAGGTGAACTTCGGTCTGTTTAACGAGATGCCGGGTGCCAAAGAGGAGGAGTAAGCATCAAGTTTGCGAACGCTTCTCATTTCGGTTGTTCATATACGTATCGTACGTTGTAGGGACAAAAAAAGCTCAAAGGTTCTTATTGCGGTTCGTTTGTGGTATACCCTGAGATAAATTTACGTAAATCCTTATAAGTGTAGGTACTATAATTTGAGTAGTGTTGTAGTTATGTGAACTGATTTGAATGTGATGAAAAACGGTGAACAATTCTGTATACTTATCTCATCGCGATTCACAACGATCACGGAACCCCGACAGGCTTTTCCCCGTTTATTCATACCTTTCGAAAGCATTCAATCCACTTCTGAAAGAAAAAACAAGAAAAAAAAAGAAAAAAAAAACGAGAGGCTATAGTACTGCAAGCACCTGTTTGTATAACAAAATGACTGATGCCTTGCCATGGAAGTATCATGATACTTAACTTCGTCAGATCCAAAGGATTTCATCTCGATGTAAACCAGCAATAACTCTCGTACACACTTGTGTGGAAATAACACGTCGAACGAACCGAACGCCCGAATGACGCTTTATGAAAAACAGCTTAAGGCACAGTGAAAGCAACGGTTGATCTGAATTATCATCGTGGACGTGTGTATATTATATGTAGGTATATGTATGCAGATAAACAGCTCAATTTAGAGCGCCGTGGCGCATTGGCAGTTAAAATTTTATCGCTACCATTTCTCAGACTTGATACTAAACGGGCACCGGGTGTAGTTTTTCGAAACATTTTATAAAAAACAAAAAAATGCAAAAAAATTTTTAATACGAGCTTCCTATTTATGTTTCCTGCAAGAAGTTTCTAGAATCAAATAAATAGTACTAATGTATTAACTAATGCATATAACATCATTTGAATTACAAGCAATCTGCGATCGTAGGACATGTTGTAAGCTACTTTATGAATTACGTACTGTGGAGTTCCGGTTGGTCTTTCAAGTTCGTTTCGGGGCTGGGATAAGGTTCCGAATTTTGAAATTTACCGAACGGTCGAAATTACGAATTCATTTGAGACGATTACGAGCTTTCGGAATCTTTAAAGTTCAGAATATTGAAATTTGGAGAGATCGGAATGCAGACAACTCGACACTCGGAAAGTCCAAAACTCCGACAGTCCATCTGAAAATTTAATAAAGAGGCACGAAGGTCCATGCGTGAATTCCAAGTTTCGTAGTCTTGACCTTTGGAATTTTGAACCTTAGGTGTTTTTTGATTTAAAGTTTGTCAAATGAACTACGCAGACTTTCGGAAAGATACCCTTTCCAAAAACTGTGAATCTGTCGGATTAACTTCAACCCAACCCCCTAGTTGCATCAAGAATAAAAATCGGGACCGTGAAAATGAGGAAATACAAAAAAGTAGGACCTTTGAGGGGATAAATGTAAATTTCGAAAGTGTACAAAAAAAAATGTAATAAACATTTTTCTATTTTTGAGTTGCCTGTCCAACTTCCCTTTTTATTTACGACTACAAGAAGCGGTTTGACTGTAGCAGTTCTTGAATTAGAACTTGGGTGTAGGGGGACAGGCAGATGGTGATCTTTTCTCTCATCTCTCTCCAAGTATGTATAGGTATATAATTCCATTAACTATGGTATGTAACGAAAAAGAACCGGATAGTCTATTAGCAACTAATATTTAACCGCGATATGTTTTTCTAACGAGAAGACAAGGCCATTAGGTAAAGTCATGCCTGTTACCTCCAAGGTTTCATCGCCTATTCACTGTTCCTTTTTAGTTTTTCAATTTTATTACCCGGTGCAATAAACGCGCGACATCAATGAGCGACGCTCCCTGCGAAGTAATCCTATAGCATTCACGACGTTGACGTCGTCGCGTCTATACGCCACGCTACGCCGGTGGTTACGCACCGCGACTACGACCCGTTTACTTGGTTTTATCTTAAAACGTAGTAGGCGCATTCAGTAGCAATACCTATACAGAACCGTGTTTGACTATCTTTAGAATCGTACCAGCTGACGCCAATAAACTAAACTGGATTTGTAGCTTCCGTGAGATTATCGACTTCACCGCGGGTATAATCATTGCAGAGCAACGCTAAATGCCTTAAACTTATACAAATATACACCCGCGTATTACAGACCTAAATTTTCTCTTTATTTTCATTTTCCTTTTCCTTTTCTAAATTCTTTTTCAACGTCGCGACGATAGGTCAGGTACGTCGGATTTTCGAGCACGACGGTAATCAAGAAAGTGCCGAAGACTTCTTGGCCAATACATGGGAAGATAATTATCCGACCGTTTAACCGCGACGTCGGTTCGTCCAGAAGATATGGTGACACGTTATTACGCTAATTGCTCGGACTAGTTTTACGCAAGCGGATTTTAATTCCGTTGATCGTTTTTTGAGAGAAGTTTAAAAAGGCGGTTAGGAAACTGGATCTTGTTGACACGTAAACTGCGAGTTTTAAAGGTCCGTACGAAGGCAGTAGCTGCTGCAGGATACCGCGACGCTAACGAACGGACGTCATCGACTAAGTTCTACACTAGGTATATGTGTGGACTCGTACGTGAGATGAAAGCTCAACGGGTTTAACGAAATCTTCTCTTTAGGTAATTCTATTTACAGATTTACTTCCACCTCACGGATTTCGTGAGAGAAATTGATTTACCCGGTTGTGGCCTGAAATTTGCCGAATTCAGAGTCCCGCGGAACAATATATTAAGTATGTGTTTGATAAACCGGCGATCAAATGACGCAAAGTGTAGGGAAATTAACGCACCTACAGGATTAGTGAGTAAGTAGTCGGATTTAGATCAAAGACGAAAAACCTCGACGATCCTAAGTTCGATATACCGGAAACTCACTTCCCCTGAAGTAATTCCAATCAACAATCTGTCCCCTCTTACGTGCGTCTATCACTTTGATTCTCGAATTTCCGCTGGCAGCTTATCAAAGTGCCAAAGGCAAGTGTTCCCGTCCGTTATAAGGAGGAGGTTCAAGGTAGACGGTGAAGAATCCAGTGAAAGATGGGCGGCGAGGAAAGGTCGAGAGAAACCAGATAAAATAACCTCCAAAAGGATGAATAGAATTCATGGTTTTTCAGGGAAAGCTCCAGTCATAAACATTTATAGCTTTCCTTTCAATCGGTTCGTCACGTTGAAACGGACGGAAATTTACTTCTATTACATCGGAGACGATATAACGGAAATGACACACATTTTATTCCAGACCTTCAGCCATCGGCGACGAATATTATACATCGTATCCTCAAGTTCCGAACAGCTTTTCTCATCGACGCGGATTAAATCCTCCCTCAACTTTGACTACGCTAAAAAATTCGACAAGACTTAAAAGAAACCACTCAGATATACATCATCTTGTTGAGAACCGAGATGCAACGCGGCGTCGGGCGTCGCCAGCGCAGGCGTCGCGGTCGGAACGAAGGTAATATACCTTGTCAGGGTTCCATCGATTGTAAATATGTTCGCATGCATGTATTGGTCTCTAATTACGATCAAAGTAATAGAGCGATGAGTTAAACGGCCCAGCCATGTCCTCACTTATAGGACCCGCGAAGATCCTCAATGTAACGCGATAAATACCTACGTGTAATACGAATATTTTCCAGACTTTCTGATGAATTTTTGCAGCGTTTTTTCTCGCGTATATGATGTAAGTGGATCCCGGGGAAAGAGGCGCGGTTCGGAGGATCGAACCACTCAATTAAATAAAATGAATTACTCAAAGCAAGAGCTGTAATTCATGAGGTACAGAGAACGTCATTAGACAGCGTGAGACCAAGGACTTACATGAATTTATTCCGCTAATTTAACCGTTCGTGATTACGAGGATAAGTAACTAATAAATAATATGGTTTACCTTTCGTATGGGCGCGGTTTGATCGTTAAATACCGAAACTATAATCTTCGATTACAGAGCAAACCCCGAGCAATTGAATTACGGTAATACTACGTTTTCTACAACTTGATCTTATTGTTAGCCAACTTGACCTCTTCAAGGCTTTCGACAAGTGTTTCTCAAGATCCGATTATGACTGATACCTTTATATACTATGTATATATTGGTATACAGTACGGTGAGCGATGTTGAACTCTGAGTAAAGTTTACTGCTAGAAATAGGCGAAACTACAGAGCAAACTGTGATGTAGGATGGGGCTAATCGACTGGGAAAAGATAGACGAGCGATTAAGTTGAGATTTCCGTGCAGCGGCGAGCTGCACCCAAGCGCAGATAATGATCATATAGCAAATTAACGTAATCAACAAAGTGCAGTCAACCGGCTAATAATTACTGCCGATACCCATGACGATCGGACGCCGCGTATGTATATATTCCCTCAGCATATCGATTATGCGAACGAAGGGATTAACCTATTTGTACTGCAGCAGAGCTCGTTCAGTGGATTAGGATTATCGATATGTAAAAGATTGCGGCTATGCAGAAATGCAAATGCGAGATATGGACTTGTTACAAATGTCACTGATCAAGAAACTTTACACGATAAATCCATGGCACGTCGATGTCAACATCAGGGTAAAACGGTTTTTTGTGAATAGCAAATTTTTTCAATTTTTTACCAACATCGAATGTCTTTCGTGATGAAAGTTTAAACAAGTATAAAATAAATCCGGCATCACATTCGACAATTAGTAATGGTCATTGTCCCAAGGGAAAAGCCTGATACGTTTATTTCAATTTTACTGTACAAACAGTCGCATGTTTGTGATACCCGTGTACTTTGGATATTTAGTGACAGAATTATCGCGTGACTAGGCGGGTACGACTTTGACCAATGTAAGAAATCATAGTTAATTAAGCTCGGCTTATTAGGCGGTCTTTAAGCCATGAATAATTTCCGTGGTATCCGCATCTCGGGCTTGACTCGAACTAAAGAGTCAGCTTGACTTTCCTGCTAGGTAATTAAGAATTAGTCAAGACAGTGACCGGCGCTTAGCTAAACAGCATCAAGACGGATCGTAATAAAAAACAGTATTCGTATATGTGAAAGTCGGGTTGAGTCAAGTCCACAAAGAAGATATGCGCTTCCAGTCGTTCTCGATTCTGTAACCAAACTTCTCGGAGACGACAGGGGCGCGCTAAAATGCAAATGCACCTTTTAAATATTCAGGTTGCAGCCAGGGTTCACGGGCCGTTTAAACGGGGTCAATAACCCGACGTGTAAAATTCGAAAACTCTTCGCTTCGAACCAGCTCACCTGAACTTTGACCCCTTTTCGTAAAACAAGACCAAGGTAAATCGGAGTCTGATGATGCATCTATGCTGCAGCCTGCAGGAGCTGGTTCGAAGAGACAATTATTTACGAACCACGTGAAAATAAAGTCTGATTTTTATATCTCGGTACATACTCGGTGGAAGGAGACCTTCATTTATATACAACCACTCTTTGTATCCTTGAAAATGACTCGGTAGCCCGTGCAGCCTCGGCGATATATCAAAGTTCCCGGCTCGTTTCTTTGCTTTCAAGTCACACTCAGCTATCATCGACTAATAGTGACGTTTTTTTTTTGTTAATTTCAGATGCGGTGGCCAATCAGTTGGAGTCTCTTTGCGCTATTGGCGATAGTTCTGTCGCCCTCGCAAAGAGTGGAGGCTTGCAGTTGCCAATATTCCCATCCTCAAACGCAGTTTTGTGGAGCTGAATTCGGTACGTATCAATGTAATATAGTCCATATTGCATGACTAGCGAGTTAAAACGCGTTTACAGTTATAAAAACGTGGGAAACCTTTTTTTTCAATTTCGTAGCTTTGAAAATCCTGGAAAAGATGTCCCTATATTTAAATTTTAAACCGATCCCGCGGTCCGAGTAAGACCATAACAATTTGTCGTAACGAGGTTTTAATCGGGCTTCAATTATAATAATCCCAGAAAATATATTCGCCTACGCTGTTTGGAAAGCCAAAAAAAAAAAAAAAATGCCGAAAATGTGGGGTGAATTTTGGCTTCTTAGAACTCGAAATACATTTTTTGAAGATCCTGTGAAGTAGCATCAAATTTTGCGGTAATGGACGAGTACCTACATAGGTATACACATCGGATAACAATAGGTGCTATATTTGCACGTCGAAACGTCGTCAAGTACCAGTCGATTCAGACGACGACCTATTTTAGAACGACATCACGAAAATATCCGGAATGTATGTGTACCTCGCCAACTAAAGCAAAATTTAGACGAATCTACTATCGGATGGCTCGATTTATTGGCCTAGGATATATACCTGTATGATCTCTAGTTGAATGATGTTCGAACGTTTCGAGTGACCACTGACCTGAATCCACCCGAGTAAATACCAGATAAACCGCATGGCTTTGATATTTCGCATATACCTATAATATGGTTAGTGAATTATTAAGTCGAATTCATTTATCTTACTTGTATGAATAGCGCCGTTGGCTTATCGTTGATCCTCCAAATGATTATGGTTGTTACAAACGCGATTTGCATTAATTAGCAGAATAATAGCGAGGGGAGAAAGAGGATGAAATAGCCTTAGTACTCCGAGTCGAGTATTTTTGGAATTGTCGTTCAATGAAGTTAATTGGCACTTGTGATAAAGTAACCGTGAAGAGTAACTCCTCTGTGTTTATATCATCTGAAGTTCAGACTCAAGTCCGTACAATAAAGCGAAGCTGAGCTAATTGATCTCAGTAATGAATCCATTGCTTTTCAGAGAATAGAGAATTCAGAAATAGACGGCGGAAGTCTTTTCCGTCCTTTTCACTCTGATTGGATAGAATTTATCGTCTCTTCTACCTTATGCCGTACATTTGCGTTTAGCTCCCACGACTGGAGATATATACCTACTCACCGTTTGCACAGAGGGTCCTCGAAAAGTGGCAGGAGCCTAAGCGAGAAACAAGGACTGTGGTACTCGAAGCGGCGTGTAGTCGGCAACTGGCTGCATCGAGTGTGAATTATGCTACGTCCAAGTGGAGGATTGATAAAAATAAAAAGAGGAAAAAAGCGAAGTCGAGGATTAAAACGAGGGTTCCAAAAATTCGCGGTGTGTAGCTTGCAATCATATAACGAATGGCCATTTGGGTACGGGATTATAACGACCAACGAAACGTTTATCAATATATAGAGAGAGATGACCTTTTTCTCGGACGAAGAAGGCTCTTCGATATTTGCACTTCGTTATTCGAGACACGCGCGGCAGCCGCGTATATAGATATATTTAATTAATTGGACCTTCCACGGAGCCGAAATTGTTTCGTCATTTAATTTTCTCGCCTTTTTTTTCATTCAATCGTTCCTCATGCCACCGCGCCGGTGAAACAAGAAAAAAAAATAATGCATATTTCAATTCAATATTCACAATGGAACGTAATAAAAGACTAGTTTCCCTGTACGGTATTGCAAAATAAAACGCCTCGGCGAACCTCGAAATTTTAGTACCAGGCTGAGGCCGTTACTTCAGTTATGGCCCATTCCGTTTGACCGTCCGAAAAAACACGATTTTTTTAAAAGCAACGCGGGGATCGAGCTTATCGCTTGTCGACTGACGAAACTTGAATATCTGTAAGAATTCTCGTAAAAAAATCTCGAAGCTTCGTTAATTTATTCTAAAAAATTGTCCAATAATCGAAGGAGATGTCACAAGTCACTGCAGCGTAATGCGAAACGTGACTGTAGACGTCTTGGTCCATTGACAAACAGAAGACCTTATTCATCTTCCTCAACCTATTCGGAAGTTTCACGATCCCATCTAACTGTTTGTCCTTACAGTGTTTCTCTTTCTACATTCACCTTCCATCATCCGATATATATTGCACTTGATCCCTGACCGACGTTTAATCTCGTCGATGTCTCACCATCCTATCCAAACACCAGAGAGATGAGAATTTATCACGAGATTAAATCACGCTGGAGGTAGATTTATTCTAAAAATCAGTCCTCTGACAATTGAGTAATTATCAATTACCGCATAGCTGTTCCGCTCCAATCTACCAATTACGTTTCAAATAGTCGAAAATTAAAATTATCGAAAATTAATTGGTAGGTACGCGGAACAAACAGCCGTTGAACGTTCGAAATGTCGAAAACATATACGGGAATTCGGCTGGTTCATTACCGAAATTTGCGATCTCGGCAGCTCTCTTCAAAAAGAACAATATTTGATAAAGGCTATAGCTGTCGACTAGCTACGCCAGAACAACGTACACGGAAAATTCAACGAGAGAATGGTGTCTCCTGTTTTTTTCCTTTTTACTTCCGAAGAATCTTCCGAAGAACTTCGCTCTAATTTATCGGAAAATTAAAATTGCAAATATGTCTGGAATGAAACTGTTCAGTTATTTTTCTCAGTTTTCAAAGTCTGTAGTAAAGAATTTAACACTTTTCATGCAGCCCTGAAATTTGAGATAATATCTCTGGGTCTTGATCGCTTATCCCATTCATTTTTTCCGAAAATTCTGTCGACCGAAAGAGAGAGAAAAACGAAATAGTGATTCCAAAAAAAAAATCGACGACGGAAACCTTCATATCGAAAGTTAGCGGTATCTTTGATCACGGATACATATTTATGCCGACTGATCATCGTGCGGTATAAATATTTCATCACATTATATCCAGTAACGTGAGATACAATGAATTATTTTAGAGAGGTACAATACGACAACGCTTTGGTAACAAGTCCGAGAATGAGACGGTACCGAAGTTTGTAAAGATCCTTGACCCGGTCCGATATCTATCTGGTGCTTTGTACCGCAATATGGCAATGGATGCCGAGCACTCTGTCTGATAGAATCAATTCCTGTTGAATGTCGCGTACGCGAGACTGAGAATGGCCACCAGGAACGCCAGAAATTTCGAATTTCCAACTTGGTCAGGGGCAGTGGAATGTCTACTTGCCAATTAAATTGTAAGGACTCCGTTGTAGAATAAGATGGAGCAAACGTTGGTAGTTGTGAAAATAAAATACAACGAACAAATCGTGAGATATTAAAATGAAACGCTCAAACTGCAGCGGTAAAAATAGTTTGATAGTTCGAAGAACGTGTATTTGTAACTTTTACAACTCGTGTCAGTCGGAATAAGAAAAATCGACATGACTCGCTCCTCCATCAGTTTGGAAAAGTTTTCGTCGTCATCTGGTCTTATATATTTCTAGACGAAGGATGCTATTTCCGGAGGCAACGCTGATGTAGCGCTATTCGAAGAGTCGAGAAAATTTCTAGTATATTTTCTCGAAGTCAATCAAACTTCGGAGTTTCGCTAAGCCACCCCCGACGTTGAGCTTCGATTTCAGAACGGAAGGGTTTGTTACCACGGCGCCTTGAACTTCATCAAATATTGCTTCCTTCCGTGAGAAGAGAGGGTCGAAGATTGAGAGAAGTTGCTCTGGGAGGGTCTTAGGAGGATCGTGGGTGGGTCTGGGAAAAGAAAGATTGCATCTGAAGGAATAAGAAAACCACTAGCTGTGCTCAAATCCTGAGAGAGATCGCCAATCGACGAAATAGTTTTGCCTTTCCTATTCTATGCGTATCCAATAGTTTCGTACAACAGACAAATATATTTGCCAACTTGTGGAGTTTGATGAGAAAAAAAAAAAGAATCAAAATCGCGTGAAATTAGCACAATTATGTACGATTTGACAAAGTTGCAATTGGAGCAAGCGACACCATTCTGAGTACAGAAATAGTTGAACCAGTTAAACATCGTGTTATGAAAACACGAAACGATAATATTTATACCCAACTTAAGTAAACGATGCTTTTATTAACTCAAGTGTCCATGTTTCTCGTCTACTCGCGCTATTAACATAAGTTATTATCGTTAGTATTCTCGTTGGAGTCTGGGGTTACCGCCAAATCACATATTAATGCACCAAACTGGTGCTTACGGGACTTGAAGTTTCTAGCCTATCGAGGTACACGTTCACACCCAAAGGTACTATGTCTGGGCTTGATACTTCTCTCCTGGGACAATCACCAAAACATGTTTGCATCATACGGGTACAAAACAACGTACCTCGCCTCGTTACGTTATATTATTACTTTGCTGACGACGACCCCGTTATTCGTAAGAACCGTGCTAAATACTGACCTCTAAATATACTTTTCAAGGATCGTGGCGTTACGAAATGGTCACCGATACACCTTGAGATTTAATTTAAAATTCTAATAATAATCCATGTCGTATGTATATCTGGCTGTGCGTATAATGTTGATATAAATAATGTTATGTCTCGATCTTGGATCTTCGATTTGAAATATTTTTAAGAAAATTTTTCATTCACTGATTTACTATTTGTTTTCCAGTTGTCCTCGCACGAGTAATGAAGTACATCCCGGGCGACAGCTACGAGAGCGCCTACAGAGTGAAGATTCATAAAAAGTTCAAAGTGAGTTGAGTCTCATATTTCAATTTTCTATAGATATATTTGTAGGACGATTCTATTTCGATGTATTTTATCGGGCGTTGAACTCGTGGGAGAATTTTGAATTTCGAAGTTTGATACTGCGGTCTGACAATGTTCAGGGATTGCATAACTGAAAATGTTGAAAATTCATCAGATAGGTATAAAGGTGCAGCTCGCTCTAGAGCTCGAACCGCAAAAGGAGCAATCTTCCACTAGCCGTTTACGGTTACGACTGCGGTTACCGGGGGCCCATTACGTCGCGTGCTTCACCTCCAGGATACTCTAGTTTTATGTCTTGATTTCACCCACGTGTGGTCCGCTAATCGCCTCCTTACGAGGTCGATTTTTTGTTCTTTGTTTCAAACACCGTGTCACGACATAGAAAAATCATCCAGACTTGGCGCCACATGGAAGTATATCGGATCAAGAATGTTCACGTTCCTCCCCAACTCAAGGCGCGAACATCTCATGGTAAATAACGGGCCTCCGGTGATTCTGTTTCGAGCTTATCTTGGCCCCTTAAATTCCGTAGACATCTGACCCGTTCTTAAACAAGATTTTCGAGTGGCGACACTCGCCTTCTCTCTTCCTCGCGTCTTTCCCAATATCATTATCAACAACGTGATTAAACTCACTACAACCACGTCCACTATATACCTACACGGATTACCATATTAGTTGCATTCGACTATCGTGTGAATTAGTAAACGCACTCGATTTACGACGTAGAAATCGACCCGTCGCTTAATAATTGACATTACTTATTCATATCCATCCCGTCATTCGAACATGATTGTCAGTGTCATGGTCGCCTCATCACAATTCCGCTAATTGTGTATGAGGGTCTATCTTCAGGATGTCTATCTTCATCATCCCCCCTGTTTCCACGTGTATATATCTGCACTAACGCTGTCAATCACATTTTACCATCTTCGTTCATTCCTTTCGCATGATTTCATCCCAGCAATCAGAAATTGTATCATTTCTTAATATTTTATCATTTTGTATCACTCTCATACTCGCATTATACTCGTACAAGTTTTTGTCCATCCTCTTTCCCTGAAATATCATCCCGTGTATAATTCCTCTAATCTTTCCAACGAAATTGGTACTTCTACTTGTTTTTTTTTTAACTCTAACTTTCCCACGTATGATATGTACGTGCTCACGTCGTTCAACATCCAAGTTACTAAGTTAAATAGCGAAAACTTGATCGTCGACGAAGTTACGTTGTAATTAAGCTCCGGTAACGAAGGATGCTTGGTAGATAGCAGAGTCTGATTTCAGGCACGACAAAGGATCGTATAGTAGGTATGTAGGTAATCATACTGAATTGAGACACAAGAGCTTGGAAGTTTGCGACTAGGAATTCGGGGCGATCGTTAGGGTCGATCCGTCGAACGAGTACCCCGACGGATAGACGGATGTTTGAGGTTTCACACCGAGCGAACAATTAGTGAGCTCAGTCCCGGCGATTTCGTTCCCTTCTGTACCGGACATAATCAATAACACGTATCAACCGCCTGATCCTCGCTCTCTTATTTCTACGTTGAATCCCGAACGGAAAATTACTTGCTCAATTTATCGCATTGCTGCGATAATAATTCGCCAAAATTCACGAATAATAAAAATTGAGGACCAATCGATATACTGGGATACAAAATTATACCAATACTTTGTTTGTGCCACGTTACTCCCACGACATACCATTGCGACTGTAATTTATTGTGCTCCTTTCTGCCTTTGAGATAATGTTCGTCTGATCGGTGTTCGTAGACATAAAATCTCATCTGTACACCTACGTCACGATCGCTGAATGCAGTTTTAAATTATACTTCGCCCCCGGGTGTTGCGAAAATAAGAACTTTCTCCAATATGACTTTGGCAAAGGTCGAGATACTTCTTTCGCGGATGAGAAAAAAAAAAAAGAAGTCGATTACGGTTTATTCGATGCTTTAAAATTTCATTGATTTTTGTTCACAGATGAGTCACGCTGCCGAACTGGCGTTGAAGGATGGACTTTTGTACACGGCGTCCAGCGACGGAATGTGTGGGGTGCATCTTCAGCGCGGAGTAACGTATGTTCTCAGTGGTCGAGTAAATGATGGAAAACCGAGAATTAGCTTGTGCGGACTAGCTCTACCATGGCCTGAAGTAACACCGAGACAACGAAAAGGATTCAGAATGCTCTACCACCACAATTGCGTTTGCAACGTGAGTTTCTTTGACCTCCCTTTGTAGACCCTATTCACGAATCCCTCAAGCTCCGCTTTAATGACGAAAGTGAAGTCTAGCCTCGCCCTAGTCTCTGTTCAAACTCCTACTTTAGCCTCCTTCTAGTTCTGCTCTACCGGCGAAACTGGAGTGAAGCTTCACCCGAGTCCCCGTTTAGCCTACCTTTAACCTTCCCTGTACTAGACTTGCCTCTGCAGTCTCTCGCTATCCTCACTGAACACTACCTAGATAATGGGAATATGGTTCACTGCGTTTCAAAGCACTGACCTTTGACCGAATCGTGTAGTGCCTTAAAATTATTGGCTTCACCGTATTCTCCGGCGTAAATTAGATTTTCACTATCTTTCATTAATTTGCATAATCGATTTCCATTAGTGTTCTGATTCCACGGAGCGTTCAATGAATTTTTCCTTCTTTCTTTTTTTTTTTTTTATCGGTGTATGGTATTTGATACGGATCGGTACCATGATACGTTTTGGAAAATGCGAATGTAAATTCAACTACCGTTTCCAAAACCCAAATTACAGAATCCAATTTGCCCTGAATGAGGAAAAAAGAAAAGATAGAAAAGTTTTTATTTGCTAAGCGACTGGAGCAGGTAGCACATGGGTCTAACTGAACGGAAGTCCTTGCTGATCCTCATTCCGGTGGATCTTAGATGTCAGTTATTTCTTTAGCCATAGCCGCGAGCTTCTAGCCTTCGGGCTTCAGGCTTTAGTCGTTTTCCTCGTTATTCCGAATCTCCGGAAGTCCAGGATTCAAGAAATCCAGGAATCGCGGGGGGGGGGGGGGGAGGAAGGGGATGGGATTTTTCGTGATTTCTGTCCAATTTCACCTCGACTATGGACCGGCACTGTACTTAATCGATTCCGCGGAAATGAAATTACAATTTTAATCACGTCTGACAAACCCGCTTCGTATATAGGATATATATCGCCAACTTAAGCACACGTTCAGTTCTCCAATTTCCTGTTTAACGGAAACTTACCAGCTTCCAATTCCGAAAACCCAAAGTTCTCGGTTGATCAAATTTTACAGATCTCTATATATATATACCGAAGACGATAATATCCCATCACTACTATTTCAATCTTATTTGCGCCCCGGCTCTAAACCCATTAAAACACAAAAACACCGTTCACATACGTTTCCATATCCGTAACTGTTGCAGTCTCGAACGAAGCGGAGCGTTTACCTCGAAACTGGAAAACTCTGGAGTCCATTTACACGTATACTAGTACCCTGCATCCTAACAGTATCTACGAACGCGATCAATGTCGTTTGAAAATCGAATTTTCTAACGTAAACGAATTCTGAATGTTTCAGATTCAATACACGCCGTGGTATCACAAGGGTATAGCTCTGGATGCCTTGGCGGGAAAACGATGCCTGTGGGAAAGCTCCCCCGGGCCTCAAGATTGCCAAGAACGGCATGGTCTATGCATGAAAGGACCAGTCGGTTGTTCTTGGTTTCCATCAGTCGCTTACAAGAATTGTATCAAGGAATTCCAACGTAAACGTGAACAACAACGAGCACGAGAACCCTGATCGCCAATCGATAATCTATAACGTAACGACCAACGATCATTATGCAGTTTTTATTTTTCTTTTATTTTTTTTATACCGTTTTTTTTTTCTAGTTTTTAGTAACTTATATATACTCGCTCGTCGCTCAGATCCCACGGCCATATTTCATCCGAAAATTATACATCGAAAATATTCCTAAAACCACGTGAATCGGTAAAAAGAAAGACACTTCTTTTCTTCAATACTATAATTTAGACAGAAAAAATTGAATAAGGTGTTACGAACGAGCCGTTCGATGTTATCGAACAGAACGGACTAACACAAACTCCTCACGACTGGTAATTGACGTAACGCTCAACGAGAGACTCGTTTATGGTTTGAATTGAGCTGATTGCTACGCTGCTTCAGTCAAATCGAAGTAGAATTTGGGATGGACGATGGCCGTAGATATAGAGACGGGTGAGAACGGTCATCATAATAATCAAACGACCAAGTGGTGTATTTGAATATGAAAAAGAGGGCGAACGATGGTCAAACAGTTTCGTGGTTCTGGTGTAAACGTTTGACCACCGTATCTGCCATTTGTTGTAAATATTGAATAAGCTTATTGTATATTGTGTAACGTTAAATTATTTTCTCTACTCATAATTTCATATATTGAATTAAGATATGATATACCTAACCAATTACCATATTATATTTTTCGTGTGACTATAACTATGAACATACATATTAGGGTGATTAAAAAACTACTTGTTTTTTTTCAAACTCGCACAATCAATAGTCGCAGTGAGGTGGAATGAGATTGCTGTTAAAATATGAGCTCTGAATATTAATATTTAGCGGTCATTTTTCGATTTTTATATCTCAGGAACTAATCCACTTGGAAAGATTCTGCATAGCTACATTTGTTCAAAATTGAGCGCTCTACAAAACATGTATCTTGGTCCTTTTTGATAAATCTAACTGTTTCCAAGTTATTACATGGTTATTAATTATATGGTTATTAATTATATTAGTCGTGGTTAATAGCCATATAATAACTTGGGAACAGTTGGATTCACCGAAAAAGACCAAGATACCTTTTTTGTAGGGCGCTCAATTTTGAAAAAAAGTAGCTATGCAGAATCTTTCTAAGTAGATTAGTTCTTGAGATATAAAAATCTAAACGTCCCGTCCTGTATTTTAAATGGAAAATAAGAAATAACGATTAGTGACCTCTAAATATTATTATTAAGGGCCAATATTTTACCAGACATCTTATTTCACCCAACTGCAACTATTAAATGTGTGACTTTGAAAAAAGAAAAAAATATTCGATTTTTTTTAAATCACCCTAATACATATTGTATACGTATACCTAACTTAGTATTGGTTGAATACCCATAAAATGGTAGAATTAATGTTCTTTAAATATATTACACGTATGGTAACACATTTTATTTAAAAATTTTTCCAATTTATTCTTCATATTTTTACCACAATCGGGACTGTAGTATCCCACCGTTGGCCGCGTAGAGCGTGACCGATGAGTAGGACCAAATTTAGTACAAAATACTAATACCAATAGTTAGTATTTAACGGTTTGAAATGTAATTTTTTCAATCTCTTTTTATTTCATAGAATTTAATTTAACTTTAATATATTCGTGCGCGTATGTGTTTCTGTGTGTATGTATGCGTATATGGCGAACGGTTGGTTTCACAATTACGAAATTTTATTGTTTCACCTTATTGCAATAATTCGGACAAAGTTGATCGATTGAAAATTCATTAGGATCGTCACGAGACAAACCACGATGATAAATATAAATTTTTTTCGTTTTTTTTTTGTTCAAATTAAAATTTTATTGCTATCCGCGTTGTGCAATTTCTATATTGATTTATTAGCCAGCCGTTTAATTTTCATTACCTAGATTCATTCGGTATAGATTTCTGTGTTTTTTTTTTTTTTTTTTTTTTTTTTTACAACTAGTAACGAAATTGGTTTTGAAATTATTTGCAGCTATATATGTATAATGAGTAATACTTATTAAATTTTTTATATCGATAATATTTTCTGTAATCAAACTTCTCTAGATCGTTATAGAAATTTTTTTTTTTTTGTTACGCCAATAAATCTAATTCGCAAAATCCTGCAATGGACACATGATCACGAAGAATTAGACAATACTATAAATATTCGACCAACACTCACGGAGAATAATGAAAAATTTTCTATCGATAGAAACCAAAATAGTCACCGAAATAGTATAGGTATATATAGTTCTAGCTATACATACCTATATATTAAATATATTTATAAATTCGTAGATTTAGTTAAACCTAAGAAAACATGTATATCGTCTATATACTGTAAGCACAGACACAAATTGCAAAAACTGATATTTTATTATAACTTGAAATGAAAATTTCTCTATCAAGATATGCAACCTTATTGTAAAACAGTAAATATATTTTAACCTATAACTCTGCGGATAAAATTTTGAAAAGTTTCCTTTTTAATTAAAAGAAATTTTAATTTCAATTCCAATCATCGAGAAATATCTTATTGAAAAATTTTTCACCACTGTATTGAAAGAAGAAAAAAAAAAAAAAAAATACGGAAATTTCAATCGGCATGTGTTTGTATTTAGTATTGTATGTAAGCTGTGTACTGGTATATGATAATATTGAAGAAAAAAAAAAAAAATGTAATAAAAAGTTACGTCAAATTTTCATCGAACGTTGTACGTGGTCCCTCATTGATTACAAACGATCGTGTACACCCATGCACTTTCGAAAATTATACTTTCTTCGATTGTTTTAATATCGATGTATAAATTTAAGCTGGAGAAAAAAAAAAAAAAAAAAAAATGCGAAACAGTAAGTTATCGGGATAGAGGTAGGTGACAAAGAATTTACATACAATGATATCCGATACGAGCGACGTACGTTTCGCGAAAGCATAAAGCTGCGTTGCTGACGTGTACGAAATTTTTTTTCATTTATCCTTTTTTTGTCATTTTATTCAGCAAAAATATAACTTTGATAAAAATTCAACCCGCGTTTATAAGTAAGTCCGTAAATATAGCTGCTACCATGTCTTAGGTAAGTACAGCCGTCATATACCTGCACGAAGTACGGTGTATAGAGAATACTAAACAAGATCGCGTGCCTCGCAGAGTTTCAGAATTTATAAATAACAGTAGATAATCACCATCACCATGAATTTCTTTATAAAAACGTGAACTTTGTAATTACTTTTCGCTCCGGGATGAAAATTGGTTAACAAATTTACTCATACTTTCAAGTGCAGTTGGAAAATCAGGGGGTCTCTATAGGTAGTTATTATTATAGTTTGGAAAAACATTCCGTGCTGAAATCCCTAACTTCATTGAATTCAATTAATTTCAAATACTCGCATAATTATATATAAACCCTTTGAAATTTGCAACAATATCATTATAAACGCTGATTATTAAACCCTGTACATACAGAAATACAGAATATCTTCATAATTTAGGGATAATTCGCGAGCTTTCAAAGGACTTTCTCATAATTACAAGTATAATCCTTCGTTGTTTATCGTGAAAGTACACTTATATTAGTTTACGTTTGCTTGTTAAAAAGGGTGCCTGAACCAAGTGCCGTGGAACGGGATTGAAACCGAAGTGTTTACCTTATCCTTCGATTTCTCGTCCCACCCGTGGCCACAGGTTACGTCAACTCGTCTGAGCTTAACCAAAAGTTTGGCCATGGGATAGAGTCTTGTGGGTTTGGGTGAGTTCGGTTAGACCCGAAACCGGGAAGTTCGGTATATATACCTATGTAGTAGAGAAAATTGAAACGGACACTCACCATTTCACGATGGTTGGGATAATAGGTTTGCTCGATAAGTGGGAAGTTGTCTCTTCCCAAATGGCGTTGCAGCCCAAGCAGGTGCGCGAAGACCCACGGTTTGTCCTGAAAGCAAAATTGATTTTCATCCGACAAACAACATTCATCATAGCTACATAAAGTCGAATACAAATATCCGATTCACCGCTAAAGTAATACAGCCATCAGGTTTTGTCTTACTTGAAAATTGTAGATGGCCGTCAAATTATTCACGCTTGGTACACCGCCGTACATCAAACCGAGCAGTAAGTTCTTATAGTCTTCGCCAGCGTCCCGGAGATTTTGACGTACCAGGACAAAGTCGGGTTTGAAGGATCTGAAGCAACGGAAATTTGGGTGAGCTGAGTTAGATAATGGAACTCGCAAGTTCTGTAGTTCGAATTTCCAGAACGTGCTTCGTCGAATTATCGTATGGACGTAATTTCCCTTGGAAACGAACCCGTTATACTATTACCGAGAAATTTTCACTCAACCGAGCATGTGCGGATGTAAAAAAAAGGAACCGTGCAGAAAAAAAAATGAAGAATTATTTTATTAGTTTATTACTGCAGCTTTTAGAGGCGAAGATTTAAGCACTGAGTACTTCGGGCTATCATCACCTTCTCGCGGTCTCTGATGGCTGGGTATGCAATATAAAGGCTGTAAACCTTGACGCCTTTTATAGAACGTGAGATTTAATTACCGCGCGTGGGTGGCACTACATGCATTAAGGACTTCCTCCTCCTGTAGCTTTATGAACTCTGAATTATTTATGCCCTCGTTTTGTCACGGTTCTGGGGCACGTCATGACCTCGTGGTTTCAATTCGCCAAACAACTTCCGCTCGCCATTATGTTGTCAACGAATCAAAAACTCGCGATTTTGCAATAAAATTATACTCATTTAAACAGCAACACACGTACACATCTTTCGAAACACGAATCAAACAACTCCAAAAACCACCCCTTACACAAACCTATATTTTCAAAATAAAACAGATCAAGGATTCTATGCAGAAGCTTAATTGTGGTACCAGGAAATTTTTTGAAATACTGAAGTCCCCTTTGATTACTCAGTCTGGTGACTAGCTCAGTTTAACAGAAGCCACGTTTTAGGGTAGTTTAGTTTTCAGATATCTGTTGGGCTGATGGATTGATTCGAATGAACATATGATGAGTCAGCTGTTCAAAATTCCGAGTTTATTCTGTTAAAACTCCGTGAATATGTCATGCCGTTCATTAGTGGTTGAGAATAAATAAAATTATGATAAAACATACGCGTCGTAAATCGGGCTTGAGTTCGTTAGGCAAAGGGTCCTCTAAGGATTTTAGGTGTAGTGGCAGCTGTGCCTGAGGTTTTCTGAAACCTCAAATTGCGCCGGGCTCTTAAGGTGGAGATTCAATTTCAACTGTTTGACCTGCAATTTACCGCCAAGTGTCTGCTGTGTACACATTCATTAGCCCATCTGAAGCGCGGGTATTTCGCGGTCGAAGTTATAAGAGGTTGGAAGCTATATAGGAATTACTCTCAGTGACGTATAAAGCTTCCGTTACCATAACCATTACTCATACCCACCGATTTAACGCGGTAAATTTTATACTTTACAGATAAATAGTAATTGTTGTACCCAGCTGCCGTGAACTTACCGTATAACTTTTGTCCCGTTTCGAAAAACTGCCATAGATACGATCGTCCCGGCTTCGCTCGCCGTGAGCGACAGCTCCCTGAACTCAGCTTGTTCAACGCGAATCTCATAATCACCATGAAGACGGCGTCCCCGAAAATATTTACTCCAATCGGTGTTTTGGTCGTCAACTACCAGCAGAGTAAAGCAACGGTCCTTGTTGTAAGAGGGACCGCGTGTAGCTCCGGAAACTGCTGCTCCCAAGATAGAAGCACCCTGAGGAAAAAAAAAGGTCAGGATTTTTAGGTAAGTATTTTATTTTTGAGAAAACGAAAACTGCGGGTATAGCGAGGTATCGTCATCGTTATACCAACGGAACGACTCGCAACGAAGTGAAGCATTTCAAGATTTTTGCCGGAATAGCTTTTTTTTGCGGGTGTTTAATAAACCCAAAATTTTCTTTCATATTCAGCTCAAACGAAGCTATTCAAATTTCGTTGCGATATTTAAATATTCATCGGTCAGTCAAGGCGGACTAAAATTTTCCCTTTTTTATAAAATTCATTTTCAAAATACTGGAACAGACCTTTTGATGTCTTTCGAATTGAAGTAACCAAACTTTGAACGCGTTGAGTGACGAGTAAATATTTGAATATCGGATTGAAATTTTGAGGGATTTCGTTTGGGGATGAAAATGAAGGAAAATAGAGAACTGTGTATCAATAAATTGAAATAACAAGCCATTTTCACTGTCACCCTAGTGTAAAGCTCAGTTTTCGTTCAACACACTCAATTAACAACTTTATACGAACGGAATTTGATTAAAGTTGATAATACCATGGGGTGAACGCCATGGGGACATTTACCTCGGTTTAATTTTTTAAACAAACTAGGTATACACGGTCGAATTGATTTAATGAAATTATAAAATCTGGGCGTTGAGATCGCAATTAGTAATATAGGGAGACTTGAATTTAATTAGGTAGAGGTATTAACGCTTCCTGCAGCGTTTACGACAGCTTAATAAGGCTTGGGTGTTATTTTATTTGAACAGTCATTCAATTCATGGTAAAAATTAGAAAAAATAAATAAAAATAAATAACAAACGAACAAACAAACAAACAAAAAAAACCACCCCTCGTGAAACCACAACAATAATAACTCCCCTGGCGAACACCTCCGTGCCAAGCTCGAGTCCGCCAACAAACCACTCGACTGGCGGGAACATTCGAAACCCCCTACCCCTGTGCGGAAATAGGTACGCTTTAACTTAAATTCCGCGTCGCCTCGCACTGACCCAAATAATATAACGCGAAGCCAGCGAACCAGACCCTTTCAAGCCCCTTTTCCCTTCTTTGCCCCGACATGACCTCCGCGAGAACCGACTCGAAACACGCCTCTCATAAAATAATGATAAAACTTCGTCTTTCGTAAGGCTGAGGCAACATGCCTCGACCACCGCGGGCGTGCCTAAATTTTTTATGAGGCTTGTCGCTCGGATAGGGTGACTGGCTACCTGGGATAGCTTCTTCTTCTTATTCCTTTACTCTTCCTCTTTTTTGCCTTACGGCTCTATTTCTTATCTTCGCTATGCAGTATAGGTATAAGGTTGTCCAGATATATATCCCCCGCATTTCCATCCCGCTCTGAAGTCCTACATCGCGATGTATATAAGACGGAACCATGTTTTATTTCCAAGCTGCAGAGATTACACTCTTTTCCAATTACCGTTCTGAGCTTCGTTTGTAGGACATTTTTTCCGTGACACAAATGTTGCGGGGTGGAAAAAGTCCATTTCTGTATCTCTCATAAAAAAATAGGTTAAAAAGGATAACCGCGAGCACGCATCCTCGACCATACATAACACAGGGGAAGTTTCCGGGCACGTCAATGACAATTTTTCAATTTTATAGACCCCGAAAAATTCACTGAGTCTGAAACTTTTCGAAGAAATATTATCACCGAATATTTATGCAGCTGTTAGAATGGATTTTCGATATTTTATGCCTCGATTTTGGTCCGCCGGGATCAGTTCAAATCTCCAAATTTTTACTTGAAACTCAGAATCGGAGAGCTCGAAAAAAAAGGTACCAAATCCTGTACGTATAAATGCTCCTGGTAGTTTAGCGAGTAATTACTTTTTAAACTGATTCGATAGCTTTTCACGCGCTTGAAAAATTTCACCAACCGCACAGTGTCCGCTGCTCCGCGGTGTGCAGGTACCCCGTTGCCGGTAATTTTCACCGCAACAATGCTCACGAGAAAGGCAAAAGTTATTTTATAGAATTTCGAATTTGTCGTTGACATACCAATTATAATCACTCCAGTTGATTTTTTCTATTTGACTATATTCCCTCACGTTATTCTCACGTAGTCCAGTACAACACGAAACATAAGCAATTCAACCCTCGGAAATAGATCGGGTATAATTTTAAAGTAAAGAAAAATAGTCTTGTTAATTTCGTGTACCGTGGATATCGCGAAAATCGAGATGTTGGTTTAGGCCGACCCGAAGATTTATAAAAATAAATCATGCCACTCAGCCTCGTACGTGTGCAGGTTCATCGAGGTAACCTGCACGTTAAAACGTAAGTACCTATCGCAGTAACTATACGTTAACTCAAGGCAGGTGTATTTTGTCGTTAGAATTTCACCCTGACGTAAAGGTACTGGTATAACCAACGGTTAAATAAACACGAACAATTTAATCCTGACGTTTATCCCGCGGCAAACAATATAAGGTACGTGAGTATGGAGAAAGAGAGAGAGAGAGAGAGAGAGTTATATTGATTTGAGGAACGAAAGGTCTTCAGACTTTGCTAAGCCATCTAATTCCAAGCTAAGGGCGAGCGATAGTTGAAGTGGAGTTTGGCAACCCTTTCAAAGTTGTTCAAATTTCACTCGATGCGTGGATGAAAGGTACCGATAGTGGCTTACAGGGTCTACGTCTACTGCTGGCTCGTATAGTAAAGTCATTGTCAAACGTGGCTATACGTATATATACATCTATACATCATAAACAATATAATATTTATGTGTTTGTGTGTAGGACGTAAAAGCGTACGTAAGACCGATAGCGGAAGGTAAGGGATGACGAGGGTCTCGACGTTGTTTCGAGTTAAGGATTTTAAGACCGAAGAAAATCTCGTGCTGGCCATATTGTTCCTACCTACAAGCCTCTTCCCAATTGCCAGTCTCGGATGTTGGGACCGTTTTCGCGTATAAGTGGGGATCTTTTTCTTTTCTACCCTTTTTCTTTTTGCCCGAGTATATATAAGGTACGGATCTATACCTCTGAACGAAGTGACGATAACAAGGACACTTTTTCAAGAAGAATTCCCAAAGTTTCCTCGGATTCTGCACTGATACCGTGTACAGGGTGTCCCAGAACTAAATGTCCAAAATGAAAGGTGCCCTAGAGGAGGTCGAACTGAGTAAATTCGCTCGAAGAACGTGGGCTCTCCGAAGTCGCGTTCGCGAGATACCACCGGGTAAAAAAATATCGTTTTGCGCCGCCTCGACGCGGCGCAAAACGATATTTTTTTACCCGGTGGTATCTCGCGAACGCGACTTCGGAGAGCCCACGTTCTTCGAGCGAATTTACTCAGTTCGACCTCCTCTAGGGCACCTTTCATTTTGGATATTTAGTTCTGAGACACCCTGTACATACACCTATGTAAACCTACGCCTGTATATATTACAGTATAGTCTCGCACTAACATAAAACGCGCCCGGGGAGCTGCTCGAGTAAAGCTGTTGCCATGACAACGGTAGGTACTTCGCCTCGCGGTGCTTTAATGCGAGGGTCTGACACTTTTCATACCTTTTTTTTCGTGAGAATTTTATTTTTCGATTTTTTTTTGTGTTACTTTTTTGTTGCGTTTCTTCATTTTTTTATTAGTTTTTTTTCATTTTTTATACTCCTTTCTTCTCATTTATTTTACAGTCGAATCTTTGACACACGTCAACGCCTACGTGCAGACCGAATGAAGGGTGCAATTCTAAGCCCACCTTATTCTCTTCAATATTTCTTTTTTTTTTTTTTTTTTTATCGTCAAACTTCATCAGAATTTTTTTTTTTTTTTTCTTTTGTTAACATCGATTCAATTATTAAAACTGTTTAGATTAATTGTACTCAATTGAAACTTGACCCTTGCAATTAAGAAGACACTGGTAAATCATTAATTCGCAAAATCAAATTTCAATAAATAAAATTGAGTCTCTAAATTGTTTTCGGTTAGAATCAGTAAGCCATCAAAAATTAGAAGAATGTTTTAGGGGTCAGTGTTGAGTAATTTCCGACCCCTTCGAAATTTGGGTAAGCCTCAAGCACCTGGTCCGTAACTAAATGTTTACATTTGACAATTATTGTATTCTGACGAATGATTATTACATATGTATGTATATGAAATTATTGTTAACTAAATTTCTGGAGTAAACCAGGCGTGTGACGTAATTTTCCAACAAATTAAACTAGATTTGACGAAACTAATTATTCCCTCGGCATACCAGCGGCTACCTAACTGCTATGCATGTTTTGCATATTCTAACACTCTGTACGGAAGCTTAACAGTTGCATGGCTAACGCGAACGTGATATAGGTCAGTGATTATGGCGAGGGTGTACGTCGAGCCAAGGAACAGGAATAGAAAACGGGAAGATAGGCCGGCACGCGGTTCACGCGATGCTATATACGATCCCCCAACAAGTATTGTCGAGGGTTATCGTTTTTTTTCTTTTTTTTTTCTTTTTTTTCATGGGCTTTCCCTAGCACTGTACAACCGCAGAAAGAACTGTATTCTCACTAGCGTAGATGTATATACCTATATAAACCTACAAAAGGAAGCAAAGTACCAGGGAAAAGTTGCAGGAGTACAATTGAAAGCTCGAGTCCCGCTGAATTCTTCCATCCCATTTTCTTCTTTTTAATTTTTTCTTCGTTTATTTTTTATTTTTTTTCGTTTTCATTTTTTTTTTTTATTTTATTTCTTCTTTTCCTTTCTTTTCTTTTCTCTGCTTTTCTTATACCGAAGGTTACGCGAGCCGTAGAAACACACTTTCAAACTTTTCAGATCTAAATATTTATACCGCATATACGGACAATAAAATAAAGTTTTCTTCAAATATATACCTATATCCACGTATATATTACGGAGAGGCCGTTAAAAGGTATAAAACGGTAGGTCAAACTCGACTGGAAACCGTTTAAAAGTAATCCGAGTCTTCGGCTACGGTTTAAAGACTTTCTAATGCCGGCAGTTGGACCTTTCCTGAATTTAAAAAAATTTTCTTTAATTGTCTCACAGACACTATCGTATAAGACTATAGGCCACTTTACTTTATCTTCGTTCATAAATTGTGGTGCAAAACAATTTACCATCTACACCCCATAAATAATTATCTACAAGCATTTTTCTGGGTTTTTTTTTTTTGTCCAGTGAAATGACCGCCGAGAGAAATACATTCGCATGCTCACAGCTGCCGCCGTTATTATACCAAGGATTCAAATAGTTTTTCTGCCCGTAACGTTATAGCGGCTGAAATTTTGCTAACAAATTGAAACGTTTGCGGTTAGGTACCGACAAAAAAATTACCCGGTGCTGCCGGTAACGGACACATGCAAATTGGCAAGCTGCCTCCTCCTCCACCATCTTTACCGTCACTGTGCAGCATGGCCTGCACGGTTATTTGCATAAAACTCCAATTAGTTAATGCGGTTTTCTTCCCTGACGGTTTTTTCTTTCTCACCCCGAGATGCAGCAACCTATGGCTTTACTACGCTGCAATAAATAAGGGCAATAAACCGTAATCCACTTTCACAGATTTCTAGCTCCCGATTACGGTACAAGGAAGAAGAAGAAAAGACCCTGCAGAAGCCGCGTTTAGCCTTCGTACTGTTTTCCTATGAGGTATAGGTATACAGTTTTTAAACCATTAGTGCAGCATTTACGAGCTTACGTTTCCTTATCTAGTGGACATGCGACGTAGCTGAAATACTACCCTGGTAACCTTTACCTCTATCTAAACACAGGAGCTGTATAGGTAGTAGGTTGTGCAGTGTCGATAAAATGCAAAAGCAAATAACGTGGGTCGTGGACGCTGCGACCAAAGATAGGGATGAAAATTCACCTACATGTAGGTACAATGTATACGTGTATCTCGTTTATACGGTAGTCAACGGTGTTCAAATGCAACCCCTGAATCTTTTGACATTTTCCCCGAGTTTATGGGCAGTCGAATGCATACAGTGTTGAATGCAGGGATTCATACAATAAGGCATTAAATGTAGGTATACTGCTTTACGTCCATGTATAAATGCACGTGAAATTCCTAATGGCCAGTGTCCGTTCGTATACATGTATACATATACTGCAGGTACATTATACCCTGGATTACGCGAACGTGCATTGTGGTAATTTCATCCAAAGAAACAATAGCCTTTTGTTCCCTGCGGGTAGATTATTTGGAGCCTTGAGTTTTCGACGTGGTTTGGTATTTCCGAAAAAAATGTATGGCGAATAGAACGTGGATGTGGACCTAGACGTGGACGCGGATTCTTCCTCGCATATAGGTATATAAAATATACACATAATTCAGAGAAGGGAAGGAAAGGCACGAGACGAAACTAGACTAAACTAAACCGGTGAATCAAGATGTTACGTAAACGACCCTGGCGAATTTGTCATACTAGTCTTTTTTGCCTTGAAATAAAGTATGCAACAAGCCTGCTTCACGTGCATACAACACGTATACAGATATTGGAATATCTTGATAAGACTTTTACCCAGGAGTCTTAATCACGATCTCACTTGATATTTTATTCTCAATTCTTATCACGAGGCTCAGAATTAATCATTTCTTGAATGGCTAAAAATTTCCAGCTTGTATCAAAAGACCTAATGAATCGAGTGATTTTTGCATAGATATTTTTTTACAAATTCTAACTAGCAAAATTTTCGCCGTTGAATATCGCTGTATGGAATTCATTTCTCTTCTTCATGTATTTTATTTTTGAACTTAATTTTGTTCATTCAAACTTTGAAAAGAGGTGAATGCAGAGCGTGTGTTTAAGCGGCGGCGTAGCTCGATTTGAAGGAGGCTTCGGTATCGATCCTCATCGTTGAAGACAACCACCACCCGCGGATGCCCCCCTCGATATGCAATTGATTTCATCACTCGCCACGTCCCACCGAGCGAACGACAACGTACGCGCTCTTCAAGGGTTATATTTAAATTTCCGATAAACGAGAATAAAGAGAATAGAAAGAGGCTGGCTGTCGTTGAAAAAGTACTCTCGACAGCCCGGGGCGACTCTCGCAAGACGACGAAGAATCTAGACGTACAGTCACATAAAAATGCCAATTTTTTCGAAAAATGAAGACACGAACACCGCCTTTTCCTTCTGGTAGACAGGAGACCCAGAATATACTATAATATAACATTATCAAACGTACAATTTATCACATTTTCTAAGACTATGAGAAAAGTGATAATTCCCTAGCTGATGAAGCCATCGAAGAAGCATCACCGTTCACTAAACATACGCCTGGACGATCATCCCAACGATGATGGTATCAGGATATGGGAATAAGTAATTCACACAGCTTTCAAATTCACCTATCAAGATAGCGAGTGAATACGATACCGAATATCGGATCCATGGAACGAACATATACGGCAAGAAAATCAATGTTCAAGTACAGAAAGAGCAGGAACTTGACTCTTATAAGCTCGTGAAGGAGGCATAACGACGGAGTAGTGCTCCTATGCACGCTGGTGGAGAATTTATGAAAAATATAAAACACAATGTAACGTACAATCCATGACATATATTCTAGGACTAGGAGATAAGTGAGAATTTCCCAGCGAACGAAGCCAAAGAAGCAGGCATCATCAAGCACTAAGCATAAGCTTGGACGATCACCCTAACAACAATGGCAACAGGATATGGCAATAGCTGATTCACAGAGTTTCTAAATTTACCGAGATGCAGTTAGCGAGTGGATGCGATGCCAAATGCCAAATCCATCGAATGAACAAACGCCGCAAGAAAATCAATGTTCGAGTATGGAAAAAACAGGAACATGACTCTTATAAGCTCGTGAAGGAGGCATAATGACAGAGTGGTGCTCGTATGGATGCTGGCTACGAACTTATCGAACGATTTTTGCTGGATCATGTGCCACGCGTTGAATACCAACGTCCAACGTGTAGCACTTTAACGTTAGCAGGAGCTTTAAAATTACAAACTCACTGACAGGTCACTTAGAACAAGATATAAGGTGGCTTAGATGAAGTGGAAGCACTGCTGCTATGGTAGCGTGGCTCGCGGTGTTGTAGAATGTAGGCAATAAATTTTAAGCAGAGTATTAAGTTCGCTCAAGTTTTTAAACGCACTCTTCCTAATTCTCTGTACTTGATCATGAAAGGTGAGAACGTGTGACTAATTGCTATGCCCTGATTTTCAGCGAGCTTAGAATAGAATAGTGGCTGAAGGTGTGGTAGGAACAGAGTTTTGTTACTAAATTGAGATGCAAAAAAATCCAATCGAAATTTTTTTGAGCCAGAGTCTGTTGATGAAAGATAAAATCCGAAGCGCTACCCTTCGCGAGGTAATTATCAATTGAGATTGTCATTGAGTATTTGAAAGGTGTCGTTTAATTTTGTAATACCGAAAGAAGCGTGAGGAAACGCGTCACGTAGCGTAGCGTCGCGTCGCGTCGCGTCGCGTCGCCTCGCGTTGAATTTATTCATTCAGCTTTGCGATTGAGCGTTAAAAGCAAAGTGTCGCCCGATGAAAGTGAAAAGCTTACGAGCTTAATTCGTGCGAACTAATGCTCTGAAAGATGCAAAGTTTTCAATCGATTTAATCTCCTTAATTCCGGGATTGATTGCTCGAAATTCTCCGATTCAAAAAGTGTAATAAGTATAAGACAAAAGAAGAACGAACGTTAACGTGGTAAAGGAAATTCGCACCTTAAAGTCCCTTTGATGAAACGGACAAACAGCTCTTTGTGAGATAACCGTTTAAAATTATTCGTTAGCAACGACTAATGCGAAAATAAATTTGAAAGGCAGAAAACACGATATCTTTGAACCTTTTATGAATTTTTTTCTCCTTGCTATTTGATGTAAATCTTGATGAAAGTCCATCATGCTACAATAATTCATAGAAATTTTGTTCAGTGGAAAAAGCAGATTTGATTGAAAACGAACAGCACCGGTCCGTAAAAAAATTAGAGATACGTTCTGAGAAGCCACACGGTCCTCTGCAGAATTTTGTCGTATTTCTTTAACGTCTTGATAAAAGCTCATCGCCCGGAGTCTACCAGCTACTCCATCCTCAACTAATCGCGTGGTGTCTTCTTGCGTCTTGCTGTTTCGGCGTATAATCGAGATTGTCAGGGTTATACACACGCGCCTATTGTCTCTTGGTCGTCAACTTTTACGTAGTCCATTAAATATAACGAGACAAAACATTGGCTCGCGTATACTTTATTATTAACGACCGTTCGACATCGTCTGCGACAAGAAAGGTCCTGAGGTTACCGATCTAACGAGGTCAACCCGGTCTGCGATAAACCGCCGATTGCGATAAATAAAGCCTTTGGAAAAAATGGCGAAATCTATATGTATATACGTAACCATTATCGCGAATCGCTCTATAGATATATAGAATATATATACAACATTCAATGGTTACGGCGATACTCCAGATCTCGTCTTCTCTTAATCACTACATCGTCAAAAGATTCCACAAGCTACGAGCGATGACGATGATTTTTGTAAAAAAAAAAAATATATATCAATGTACCTTCGCAGTTTTTCTGTTTACATTTTGGGTCTTTTAATGAAAATCGTCTGAACGAACGGCTGGAGATAGAGTTTACTCACTTGATCGCGAGCAGCACCAGTGAGACTCTGGACCCTCTGCAAAAGGCTTTCTCTAGTCTTAGCTGGCGATGATGGGGCACTCGTTGTCCTAGAACTGGGTCGCAGATTGAGACTCAGGTCGCCACCGACCGGCTGCTGACTCCCGGAGGGTGGTGCCCCAGGGATCGGCGGCTGGTTAGGCGGCGGTGCCGGGGTTGGTTGGGACTGCAACGGACGCTCCGACGAAAGTGTTCCCTGATAAGATTGGGAAGAGTCCTGTTGACTGACGGAGGTCAGCCCGGAGCTCGCATCGTCGTCATCTAGCTCCGAGCTGAGGTCTCCTGATGAGAACCTGCGAGAAAATTGATTTTTCCTGTTCTACTTGTTATTATATTACGCAGGGAAGGAGCAAGAAAAATGCTAGAAGAGTGATGAGAGGCTAATTGCGAGGGAAAAAATATCGTGCAAGGAAAAAAATATATTAAAAAAATGGCCTAGCCTGATGAGAGGAATGAGTATAGGGGCGAAATGACAAAGGGGAAAGGAAAGAAAAGGAAAAAATAAAAAACAATAATGATGAATGTGTACCCTGCAGCCCTCCCGAGCCTCGGGATACAGATTATATAGTTTGAAAACAGGGATGATGATAATGCTATTAATATAATTGATAATAATGATATAAAATTTTTTTTTTTTAAATTTCCATCATATAACAACGAAGGCGGAAACGCGAGCGGCTTGAATCCCGCGCACGTTGGGCTCATGAAATATAAATGAATTTCAATATCGGCAAAGAGGCGGTGCCTTCCATTGGAATTAATTTGCAATACGGTCTCTAGCTCTGTCTGTTTCAATGAAATTATTTCGCCCTCGATAGCGGGACAAAAATAATGGATTCTCAATTCGTTTAATTGGCTCTGTACAGAAGATTTTTGCACGAAACGTGGCGAGGAGATTCGTGAAAATCGCGTGAAATCGTCGAGTACCTACCTACCTATCTACCGATCGACTACAGTGGAGTCAGAATTCGTTAACTATGTCGCATCGCAATTCATTATATTTCACTCGTCGTCTCGTTTTATTTTTAGTCAGTCTTTTCTCTCCCCATTTTTTTTTTTTTTTCTTTCTTCTATAGCAAGACACGTTTTTAAATTCACATATTCAACGAGGGAGAGACACTTGGTTACCGTATAGCATTCGCAAATGTCAACGAAGAGAGCTACGGCTACGAGGAAATTCATGGTCATATTTTATCACCTCGAGTGATCCTCCGAATTACACATCACGTCGCGACACCCATATTATACCTACGTAAGTCTAATGCGACCGCGCTGTTACAATGCGGAGATATGTAATTCGTACGACATTAGAAATTCCGTTTCAGATACCTATGGTAGGGTGAAAACCCAAGTTAGGCACCAGAGATATGGCAAACTAGAGCAATAACACGTTTCGAATTAGACCGACTCGAAGATGAACATAATTAAATATGAGAACCTGTCTTTATCGTCTTTTTCACGTAATTAAAGATCCTGTTCTTAGTTTGGAAATAAAATGACTGACCATTCGAATTCACATAATTCAAAACTCACCCCTTATTCGGAATGTTGTAAAATTTTTAGCTGTGTATAGTTAAAGTCTAGTGCGTCTTTGAAAGAGAACTGACACTTGTCTTTAGTTTGACATCCATGATATTTTCTAATTCGAAATGTTTCATTCGGAGTTTGAAAAGAAATAGCAAAAAATGAATGAAAGGGGAGCCTTCCGAATGGCACACCCTTCTAAATAGACCGTGCCTACCCTATGTAACGGAGAAGTAGGTGAAAAGGTCTTGGGAGTAAGCCGAGAGATTTTGATTGATCTGGAGAATGAGGGTGAGACGCGCATCAGCCTGGAAGTTATAATTGCGAAGAAAATTAATCTTCTATTGTTTCGTTTTAATAAGGCTGTGCGAGGTCTTAGCGAAGTTTCATACCGTACGATGTAGAAAAAAGTAAGAATAAAAAAAAAATAAAATAAAATAAAAAACAGAAAACAGAAAAGAAGAGAAAAGAAGAGAGAAACTGAGTGAAGAATAAAGTTACGCGTTACGAAAATATGAAAGTTTTGACATTTTGAATTTCAATCTGTTAAAGAAAAGAGGCGGGTGGTTGTAGGACTCGGAGTGGTTAACTTCGTAGAATAAACAAGATTATACCATTTTTAATAGCACCCAAGGGAAAAAAAAGAAGAGAATGAGATACCAGCCGGGAACGAGAACAGGAACGGTGAGCAGGGATAGGGAGGATCTTGAGAGTGAGAAAAAGACGTATTACGTATTCCTGCAGAGAGTTTCATATCAGCACAAGTCGTATATAATGTATATACGTATGTATATATACATATATATATGCCAACTTGTACGAAATGAGTTTTACCTGGAATGCAAGTTACTGGCTTTTTCCTACCCGACTTTTTAAATCTCAAAGAAGAATTTGGCGTAGTGCCTATCCGGACGTCTACTCCATATCTACTGTAGGTACCTACTTCATATAGATATACAGTAATTTCAACCGCAGACGTTTCGTCGAACGTAAGTCGACGCGGGATTGATTAATTAATTGAAATAACTTGCGTTATAACTTTATAATTATTTTTACATACAATATCCTCGATGTCGCAATCGAATGCATAGCTTGACCAGCGTAGTGCGTGTATTTGTGGTTAACAAATAGAAAAATAGACTACCATCGAACACGCATGACCGCATTCGGTATCTCAGTTTCGTCAGAATAATCAAGATTGTCTATCTTGATTAATGACGTGATACCGTGCCACGGACGCTATCCGAAAGAAGATTTCGATGCGTGTACGTAACCGAGCTAACGATTATCACCTACGACTTTTCTATGTATTCAAATCCGGGTGAAGCTCGGTTGGTTACATTCACGATGTAACCATATTTTATTGAGAATCTACATTTTAAGGATTAGATATGAATTCGTCGGGCAGACGATGCGTCTTCCGGGTCAGCCGTCTAATCACTAAACATCAGCTGTTATTGGCACACTAGAAGCTGCAGAGTTAGACTCTGGTCATGATTGACGGAGTATAAAGTCTGCAAAGGGTGAGATCAAAAAGACGTGGATAATATTGATAAATCAATAAGCGAATGTGATATACGGTGAAGCGGATTGATTTTCTTTACAGTGAAAAATTGACGAGAATTGAAGAAGAAAGAGAAATTCGAAAACCGCATGATTAGCAACGGCGGTCGTAGCGGAAGAAATCGATTTACTGGTCAGGTAACCTTATCACTTAATTTTAATAGGGAATATTGAAATAACGAAGAAAAGCAGAGATTAACTTCGTTAAAAAGGGGAAGGTAGACGTTTATGATGCGTATCAGAAAACAAAGAGGAATTAGCCTTTCATCTCTATCTAGATATAACGATAAAAATACTACGGATAGAAAGGTAAAGAGAGAGACTCACCTCCGTTTCAGGTAATTGACATTTGAGGTAAAAGATTGGCGGAAGCTGGAGAACGAAATGTTGCCGGGTGTAGGTGCAGCGTTGCCGCAATATTTGGCACACCCGCCGCGACCGGTAATTTTGCCGGTTCTTCTTTCTTCAATGACTCAGGAAAATTGATAAGGTCTTATGTTGCGTTGATTTTTCCAAGTTAATCTCTACCCCCGCGTTTTTTACTTAATACTTTTCTGCTTTCAAATGTAGGTATTTTCGGACAACTTCCGGTTCGGAGTTGTCCCTGCGATACTTTAGACTGATTCGCGTTGCTTCGATGTCTTCGAGGTCGTCTGGTCGTTGGTTAGATCGTCTTACGTCTCGTCGTAGTGGTCGTCGTGGTCTTCGTCGTCGTCGTCGTCGTTATTGTCGTCGTCAGTAAGTTCGTCGAGGAATAAGCTTGAAAGTAAAGTAATTGAAAATGAAAGGGTGAACTAAGAGAGGTGAGGAAGGAGAAAATAAACAATCCAATTTTAAATCTGGAACAGAGAAGAAGAAAGAGATTGTTAGAAAAGTTGCACATGCTCATTTTACACTATCTCATGAACAAAAAATAATCATGAAAGATTGACTATTTGAATTATAAACTATACTCCAACAAGTATCACTATAAGATGTTATTCATCATCTTAAAAGGTGCAGGTTTCCTTATCCTCTTCACACTATTATACAGCTACATCTATTTATCACATCGCCGAGATAATTATCTTCTAACTATAATTAATTCACAAGATTACATTACTCCTTTAGAGGTGCTTTGGCCAAGTCATTAAATTAAATTCTACTTCGCAGAGCGGTTATCGCAAAGTTAAGTCAAACTGCTAAGTCAGCTTGAACGTTTTTGGTTCCAGTCCAGTTTTATTTTCCGATCCATCCATCGGATGATCATCGGTGTAGCCTCGTTTTAATTTCCATTAAGCGAGGCCGAACGACTTTTGAAAGTCAGTATAAGAATAAAAGCTACAGTGCTATAAAACGTGAGAAATAAAATACCCGGTTTTATTTTTCACTTTCAACTTCAGGCACGATAATATCCACGATAGCTTCAGCACCGTTGCAGCTACGTGTTCCTACAGAATTTTCCTGTTTGATTTAGCCAAGTATTTCGCGTGTACATGTAAAATTCTGAAACTAAGCTTAAGCTAAGGTAAGCCACGGTTGCGAGAACCGTGAAATAAAAAGCATGTAACCCACCGATTCGTTCCTAGAATCGTGAAATTTATTTAAAAACTTCCACTTCAGGAAAACCTGACGTATACGTAGGTGTACCTACAGCTACTACACCAACGCTGGAAGCCACATGAATTACATACCGTAATATTCCAACGGTTAGAGCGCTTAAATCAGAAACTTTATTCCGGTGGAAAATTTGCAGACGTTGAAAAGGCAATGACATGAATTTAAATTTAAATTGGATGAACCCCGAGTGGACCAGTCAAAATCCTAGCTATGCTTTCTTTCGGAACAATCCCGTTTTAGAATAAGGCACCTACGCAGATTCATTTTTTAAGTCTCCCATTCTCTGGATATTCGAACTTGAAATTGAATTGTAAAGGCCCGCGGTTGCTGGTTATAGCCAAGCTGATCCGGGTGCAAGTTATTTTGAAAAATTCGTCAAAGGGGAAATACGACGGGGTTCAAAGTCCCGATGAGAAAGTGTAATTTTTATTTTTTTCACCCCTGGCAAATCCAATTTACTGTAAGCAGATTAGCTTCGTTCTTATCGAGTTAAGAAAGAATGACGTCGTAAAAGAAATTATGTAGCGTAAGTTAAGGCTCCCGCGTTGGCGCCACCCGAAGAATATAAATTAGAAGTTGGGGAGGCGGCTACGTCAGGGTGGAAACGGGGAACCGACGGCAGTTTCGAACGCATCGTAAACCAGCCGATTTTTCTTTCATATAAAAGAACCCCTGCAGCCTAACCTTACTCAATCCGACCTACGATGGCCCATTCTATCTACGGGAAACTTTTACCGTGCAACGTACACATGTAGTACGTAAACATGCTCGTTCGATCGTTTCCTTGTTTTCAAGATCCCGAAAGTTCGGAAAATAAGATTGCATATTCAGATTTGAGCGAGGCTGAACGAGTTCAGAACGTTCTACGTATGATCCGGTCCAAGTTTTACCCCTCTCAGTACCGCCAAAAATGAAAACGACATGTTTCTTTAAGCCTGCAGGCTAATGCTTATACGCGTGTGTATTTTCTATTTCGGTTTTCCTTTTTTGCCGCAGTATATCTCAGCTGTATCCCACATATCCTTCGCTCTCAGAGTAGGGCCACTCAATCCAACCTCAATTTCGCGAAGGTTCGGTCCTCTGCTCAGGAAGCCTAACAAATTCTTGGGCTCGGCAGGTCCCCCTTTTCCAAGTCAACAAGTAAAACGTAATCGTGATAAACCGCCAAGCCGCAGAGACGGGAGGCTTTGACACGAGGTCAGGCGAAATTCACGGGAAACTGAATGTAATGCGAAACACCCGGCGCTCCGGTGCTTGCCGAAATCACGTCGCCTTTAAAAGCAAGTTAGGGAAAGACCTGCGAAAGTTATCAACTCGGTTCCCCGCGGTAACCAGCTCCGGAGCTTTCGAACGCGGAAGATGAACGCCCGGTAATATCTTTACGCTCTGAGGTATCAAAATGAAATAGAAGAATCTAAAAGTATGAAAACACCGCGGAGAACTTTGTGTCGAAGCTCTTGTAGGTACATATCTCATCGGCGTTGCACTTGATAAACTTTTGGCATCGGTTAGCGATCGCGATATATCCTCGACTTCTTCAAAGTTGCAATAACTTTTCCGGCTTTTACGCCGGAGTTTTTCATTAGAGTAGGATATTGCCGCTTGCACCACCACTGCGGCGTCCCGAATTCGCGGAGATGAATTTCCTACAAGGCGATCCCAAACCCATCTAATACCTACCAATCTTTATTTTTCTACTCAAGACGCTGATATTGAAATTCCACGAATACAAGTAGCTGATACTTCGATTTAACCCATCGTAGCTCAATCAGAAATTCTTTTAGCCAAGTCGCTTCGGGCATCCGCAATCCTTAGGCCGGTTCCGTACAAAGGTTCAAACAGAAAGCGCCACGATCTAATCGACTAGCGTCGTAATATACAATATTTCAATCAAATACCGTAATCGCATTTAGGTATACCTATAGCCATACATTTAACGTGAAAATGACATGGGAGCTAGGAGATCATAAAATAGAGACTGCAGTGCCATACCCGTTAATGAATTTCCCCATTTCCCACAAAATTTCTACGTAACGACTATATCCACCTTCCAGTCTCGCTGCGCATATTATGAATACGTATATAATCTGCAGAGGTTGAAGGTACTAAATCATTTCGCGTGAAACCGTGAGACGTTTGACGTCCAGTCGTGCGTCGCGGTTCAACGAAATGTCGGAAATCACGAAGCCAGAGGAACGATTGTCGGTTGATTTAACGCCAAAACGTTGCATGAATCAAACGATATCCTTATCACAGACCATCCATTCCCAATATATATATATATATATGTATATATATATATATATATATATATATATATATATATATATATATATATATATATATATATATATATATATATATATATACGGAAGACCCGCGTTTATCCAACCGTCAATCGACGCTATGTCTGTCACTTTTCTCTCTCTTCATTCACCAAACGAGGAATTGGAACCCATCATTATCTTGGCAGCTGATGATAATTGTCTCGCTTCAGCATCAATGGCTTTCGTCTACATCTTATGCGAGTAACGAAACCGAGGTAGATATATTTCATATCAGTCAGATTAATTTTCTCGATCCTAGGAACTTCACAGCAATTAACAGACGAGGTCAAGAGCCAGATTCTAAGACTAGTTAACGTTGATAAAAGTAGTAGGCGATATCTTCTTCGGCTGAAGCGTCTTGATTAATTTGATAAAAATTGTATAGAAGTTTTACGGGGTGAAAAGAAGACGGGCATATACGGAGTGTTCATATTTATATCTATAGGTATGTGTATGTGCTCGAATTCTGACGAAAACTCGAGACTTGGACAGGCGAGAGTAAGGATGACGCGTGTTCAGTGGACTAAAGAAACGATAACTCAAGGTACGTCTGAAAGAGCCACGATAGTAATTTTCCCTCTTAAATTCCGCGTTGCTTTCTTATCTGTCACTCCCACGAGGCTGTCCCACGGGGTCTCGGAGCAGATAAGATCGCGGCGCGTGTAAAAGATCCGAGTCCATAGCCTCGAGCTTCCAGTAAGTGTCCATATACACACCTATACTTACTTCCAAAAAAGGGGATCTCTCGCGGAGTGAGTAATTCGTTTTGGAAATGACAAAGTTCGAGTTGAATCCTACAGCCACTTTAGGTGAACCAATTAAACCGTTTATCCCGCTTACCAAAGTGTACGTAATTTCGCACAGAACGGAGAATTTCGCTCGGGGGGTGTCCCGCAACGAAGCCACGTATGTGTAGTTGCATTGATTGCAGACTGCGCGCAAATCGGGACACTGCAACGCCCTATAATATCAATAAGTAGGAGGTCGGAGGTGTGACGCATTCAAAGCTGCAGCCACGAGAAACCGTGACTTGTAATCCATTATGTAGAGTCTGCTGAAGTCTGGAGGCTACAATCTACAGTCTAGAGTCGAGTCTAGACTAATTGTAAACGGCAAAACCCGGTACTTCACTTCACACTTTAGAGGTTCAAAATGTTAATGCAGTACTAACACATTTACAGATAGATGTAAGCTTTAAGCTGATTATATACCGGCTTCGATGACCTTTTAACCATACCGCGTTCAACATATGACTAATAAAAAAATTGTTCAAAGGAAATTTATAGAGCTGGAAAAATTGAATGGAAAAAACCATCCTGAGGAATTCTTTTATGCACCCTCATACGACGCAATATGCTCAGTTCTGGATGCTAAGTAGGTCGTGTAAGGAACATGTCAAGTAGACGCCACGGTTGTGAGATCGATTTCGTCTGACAAAATTCATGTAGATACCGAACCTCGGAGGAATAAATTTTTATCTAACCAGCATTACGGGACTCGAACAGTAGTCGAGCTCCCGAAAACCAAACCTCCAGCTTTTTCCAATGCCACAAAACTGGGGTAGTTTAAAACCGCTGCATCTGCGGTAGAGCTTGCACGTGAATTCTTGCAAGAGGGTGGTCATTATTTTATATTCAATTTTGAGAGATTATTGGCTACTGACACGCCACGAGATGGTCGTAGAGAGAAAGAGAGAGAGAGCGTGGTTTCTTATCGGAACGCGATCCACTTCGCAGTTTCGTTACCCAGTTATACTAAGGTTTTACGACTCGTTATGTACACCGAGATCCGTACTGCACGCAAATTTCTCATCAGAGTACTTACATCGGAAATGTGGAAATTAATTCAACGTGCAGTAATTGCCTTAATTTTGTGGCAAGTGATTGGTAAATTGTCGAGCAATTTAGCCACGAATCTTGAGGCATTGGAGTGAAGATTTTCGGTAATTCGTAAATCTTGTAAAAATTATATGATATTTCAAACGGCTTGGCTATGAACGAAATAATTGTGTACGAGATGTGGCGTTGAGTCACCCTCTTTATGCTGAAAGTAAGTCTAGTTTCTGTACGAAGCAAAGAGAAAAAAACGTAGCGTGTAGAAAGCTACGTGATGTTTTCGTGCTAATTCCGATTATACTTTTAAATCTATTTTCCCCTCACACCAAAACTGAGAGTATCATGTGACGGAATAAAGAACGTGACGGTAACTTAAAACTCACTAGACACAAGATAAATCTCGGTTAAACTCGCGTGTCGAGATTCCGTTGAGATTTCTTCAAGATTAGCTACTGTGGCAGGATAAATTTATTCCGCTTTCAGTATTACGCATATATTATTGCCTGCTATTCAGAAACCGATGACGAAATCTCGATATCGAATCGTAACGCGTGTAAAATCTTCCGAACTTAAACTCATACTCGCAGAATTCTACGATGATAGGAAACTTGACGATCTTGGGCAAAAGCTTTGGGAGATATAAGTTCGTTGGATCGTTACTTGGCCGATAGTTTCCTTATACCTTACACTCGAACGGTTATTATAACTAAAACAGTATATAATACTTGAACGGTAAAACAAGGATTATAGCCAACTTTGACCAAGTATCTGTTAACGCCCGGAAGGCTGGAATCTACGATCAGGCAAGTGTATTATTTTCCGAGACGCAGAAATAAAAATCCGATAAAAGTTAAATTTCAAAGGAAACTAAGAATATTATGAACTGCAGCTGTTAGAGCCAGTTTTCCACCGATAGTTACGATAAATTATCCGATTCATTGGCGGAATGAATTTCATCGAAAGTTTTCTCGCGCTATTCCTCTGCAGATTTATTTAGAATGTTATTGGGGATCTTAGAGTTCCGTTTGTACCGGAGTTAACTCTTGAACGAATCGGGGTTGAACAGTCCCGAAACGATTGAGAAAATCAGGACTGTGCTCAGACTTGAAGGTCGAGTAAAGTTTGACATTAGAAACGTAAGTTTGACGGAGAAGTTAGGGAGTAACCGAACACGATCAATGCTTCACGAGCACATAAATAGAAGCTGAGACTCTCGGTACTTGAAACTTTGCCATTAACACTATTTGCCAAAAAAAAAGTGACGAGCTAAAAAACTGAATTCAACCGCGCTCGCAATTTTTAATATCGCCACTCACGTGGGCTGCGTATGAAATTAAATAAACCGGAATAGGACGCGAGAGGTAAAACGATGCCTAGTAAAACTAAAGGAAAAAAAGTTCACCTACCGCGCCGGGAGCACGGAAAAACGGGACGAGAAGAAAATTGGAAGATAGCTGATCATTTCGCGGGACCTGAAGAACTGAAAAATGGTCAGCCCCTTCGATTTATTTTTCGTTTTACCGCCCAGCTTTGCAATTCTCTCTTTCTCTCTCTATCTTTCCCTCGTCTGTCTGTAAAAAGGGTATAAAACGCTGGCTGGATAAATTCTAAGACCGACTAGACGGCCAGGAAGCGAAGACAGAGGTTGCAGAACTCCTTTTGGAAGAGTGTATTTCCACGAGAGAATTTTACCTCCAAGTTAGAAACGGCGAGTCGCGGAATACTGCAGGAAGAAAAATCGACAAAGACAACCACTGCTGCCAAGAACCACGCTGCGCAATATTTTCAAGTGAAAATTCTAGCCCCCTGTCCTTCCCCCTCAACATTCTCTTCCTCTTTTTATAGTCGAGAGATACTCGAGTGCAGCCACCCGACATTTTAGCCCAGCCACTAGCCTCAGTAAACTCCTCTATTTACAACCACAATTATATAATATGCAGGTGTACATACGCACAAAAAATGCATTTAATATCCACGTAAATTCGTCGGGTTTCTGAAAAGACGTGTCTCCATATATTTTGTGTGCATGCATTCGACATGAAACCTCGGTTGATACTCTGAATGTGTGTACCATGTTCCAGTGTTCCTGAGAGAACTTGCGAGATATTTGCATGCCAAACAGAAAATCATCATCACCATTTGACTGTTTCCAGAAAAGCAAGATAACGGCGTCATAAACATATTGGCACATTTTTGAATTCTCTATTTTCTAAATTTTGCGGGGCAAAACCCGTCCCCTACTCTTGACAAGAGAGAAAAAAAAGTGATCAGTTTTCGGGGCTGCGTTAAGGCTCCGAATTTAAGTTCCAAATGATCCAATATTATAAATAAATCTCAAGTTCGATTCAAGGCTTCTTGAATTTATGAATCGTGATATATGAACTCTTAGCTTAATCTGTTTAACAAAGTAAATCGATAATGGTAACTGATGCATCGTATTCGACCTTTCGCTCCCTCATTCGAGCCAATTTCCTTGCCCGTCGCGCCCGAACGTTAGTCCATATGTTACCGCTTTTTAAAAAGACATGCACGAAACTAAAGCCACGAAAAATGTTCGGACAAGAACCTGCGAGTAATGGGAACGCCCGTGCCTTGGTCTGGGATAAAGGGCACAACCGTATCGACCCATTTCCAACGTCGACGGCAGTGGCACTAGCAACGGCAACTATTCGTGGTTGCAAACGGTTAAGGGTGGTTCACGAAGCTCTTATCGTTAGGAACCGTGGACTACCGAGCAGCAGGTACGTCATGACAAATCACCGTCGCGGTCCGTACCGTCGGTTGGCGTTGTCTCACGAAACGTAGCGTCGTGACGTTAACTCCATGTGACCATCACTTTTGAATAATTAGCAAAACTCGTAGGGGCGTCTTTGCGGTCTCAGCAGAATTTCCCTACCCGGCAGCTGGTCCGTGGTCTTAGTTTTTGCTCCGTTTTAAACCGCGATCATTTCGGATTTGCAGTAGGTATATATAAGGCACTATTTCAGCGTTATCAATCCGACCATAAAAGTCATGCGCTACGCACCCTCGGGACGCATTAGGCAGAGCCTTTGGGATAAATATCAGCTTAGTATACAGCAGAGAAGTGGTCCCCTTCGGCGAACACTGGAATGTGTTTGCAACTGGATAGTGCCAGCAGAATTTTACTCTGTTGGAATATATTTGAAGACCTTCTGCAGGAAGGGCACGCGGCGTTACCACAAACGGAAAACAGTAAGGGGAGATAAGTTTCGAGGGTGGATGTATATACGGTTTGACACATAATATTTCCCGTCCGAAAAGGGTGGTTCCCCGTTTTATGCCCCATGCCGTACCCCGAAAAAACCTTCGATCCGTTTAACTACGCAACGTCGAGACTAGTTGCGATTTGTTTTTTGGCCACCGCGTAGGAATTCTACGGCTAAAGTAACCGGGAGGTAGTTAATGCTGATGGAACGAAACCGAGGGGAAGAAAAATGGGGCACCTAGAATCCGGACACTTAACGTCACTTTAAATGAAAAATATAAAAGTTTAGACAGTTCGCCCAGCGTCGCGTCGTGTGACCGGTAATACCCTAGGTCACCTCTAGCAATCGTTTACGAGGACAAGTAGTAAATAACCAGGACTGAAGTTGACAGAGACGAACGGTGCGAAAATAGAAGACGACGAGGAACGGGCGCTGGTCCATGAGTTTATTCCAGAGTATGGTATCGACTACGGATATATAGGTATAACCCTTATTGCGCCATCCAGACGTCGGGAGGAGCCGGGTCTGCTCCCTCAGGAAACTATATAATCTTGGAATACGGAAAGTTTGAATTTTCAAGCCTTTAGAGAAATGAATAATAAGTTTTAGAATTTTAGTGCGATAATTATCCTACGTCGGATTCCTCGGGGGTGAAAAGTAGGTGGAAAATTTATAAGTGAATGGCACGTGTTTTCGTTGATTTGATGTGATTGAATTCGGTTCGATTCAATTTCACGTTTTTTTTTTTTTTTCCACAAAAGTAAAGAGAAATTAGGGTCGACGGAAAGTCAAGACCGATCAGTAAAACTAGATTGGAAGCCTTATGGAAATTGAGTTTCCGTAAACTCGAAGACAAAAAGTACTCAAAGCTTGGTATAAATTGAAATATGGGAGTTGACGCGAAGAAACGGTGGCATACCAAAACTAAGGTGTGGTTAATTACTTTTTTTAATTAAGCGAAGCGATAGGGTAAGACAATTGCCGATGGAACAAATACCCCGATTTTCTTTACGCTCAAGAACAAGCTGAGGGTACAATACAACTTGGAGCAAGTATTCAGTGATACAAAAATAAAGAAAAAAACAAAAAAAAGTTAAAACAGAAAATAAAAAATTTACATCCGCCACTAATATAGCCTGACGCTCGTGTTCATGTTCGCCCTCGAAGAACACGTTAATAATGCAAATCTTTCTCAGCTCTTAAAATCTACGACCTCGTTTCTAATATCGCGGTACAACTTCATCGGGTTGGTCTTAAAATGCAAGGTAGGTAGACATGTAGCACGTACATACATACATACGTATACCTATATGCTGCAGTGGTTCTGTGGTATATATAGATATAGTATTCCAGAAAATGTAAATTCGTAGAAACTTTTAGCTGAAGTTCGTGATGATATTCTTATGTCATCACAACTTCATAGCTCTCGTCCAATAAGTGGAAAAACGAGACCCTTGAATGCTAATAGTTATCGTCATTCCGTTTAACTACGAGCTGATTTAGAATGATAACCTTGTCATGCCCTGTTGTATTTTTATTCCAAGGGTGTCTTGGACTAAGGGCTAAAGCTTGACGGAAGGGTATGATGCTGGGGAGGAGTTGAGCTGGATGAAGCGTCTAACTCTAAACAGATTCGGAAACGAGAATGGCATTTTCCTCTGGTTGATCCTGTGGTTTTATTATTTTCGGTGGCAGTGGGGTCCGGAACCTTCATGAAATTTTCGGGTTTCTCACTGAAATTATGTTAATTTTCCGGATGAGGGTTTGCTTTCGCGTCATCCCTTCCGCCATTAGGGAAATTGTTTATTCTGGAAAGACCTCCTCTCGCCGTTCTGAATTGAGAAGGGTAAATGTCACCATTCGTACTGCAATAACCTCGTAACGACCGCGGCCGTTCCCATGCGCCTCGTCAACTGCACGCCACGAATTGAAATTTTTACTCAAAGCAACGATCGTTAATTAGCCCCCCCCCCCCCCCCCCCCCCCCCCCCCCGCGCCACGCAACTCGACATTCGTATGGTGTTTAATTCGCGTGAAAAATACCGCGTAGTAACGACGAGTCGGATTGGCACGCGCTAAAACCGCCTGCATCCAGTCGGTTTAAAACAGCAAATAGAAGAGACAACGGGAAAGTCACCCATACAACATATACGTAGAGAATAAAAACGGGAATGTAGAGAGAAACAAAAAAGAAAAACTTGCAAGAAAACCAAAAAATTCAAAGCTTCAGTCACGCGGGCTCTGCAAAACCTACCCTCAGGGTAAAAAGGAAGCCTTTTATATATATTATATGTAGTAGATATGGGTATATAATATATGGCTATGTTCATTATCGTGTATTATAGTATTTCAGCAGAGTGTATAAAGTAGCGTGCTAACCACGTATCGGTAGTCTGGCTAGGCGGTGAAAGATTTTTATTCACGATGAAGCAACGATAAGAGAGTAAAGGGAGGAAATACTGTATAAGGGTGGAAGAGGATAGACTGAGTTACGTTACGTTAGGTTAGTTTTGTCATTAGAATGTTACGTCAAGCGCAAGCTTCCGGGTAACAATGGCGCTCGGGCAACGACAACTACCACGCCATCGCCAACCTATTGTTGGGCCTCGACGAGTCCCTCTACCCTCCCTCTTTATTTGCCCGACTTTCTGGGACGGCTTAATTTAGTACCTCAAGAAACAATGCATTTTGGACCATTTCCATTTTCGATATTCAAAAGTCGCGCTTTTATCAGTATAAAACTTCTCACCGTTGCCTCCGGCTCGGGAATACCTCGTCTTCTATATTATTGGTTCCTTTGATTTCATAACCAATCTTACCTCCTGCCCCCCCCACCCCCTCGCGAACCCATAACCTTTGTCGATAAAGAATTTCTCTCGGCAGCCCCGGAGCTTTCTTAATTCAAGCTTCAAATTATTAATTTTAAAACCTTCCTAGCCAGACTTTCCGCGAACTAAGGAGAAAAATAATAATAATAATAATAATAATAATAATAATAATAATAATAATAATAATAATAATAACAATAACAATAATAATAACGTTTCACCCGTCACGATCACGAGCTGAGCTTTTGGCGTTCCTTTTTTCGCTCCCCTAGTAGTGATGAATGAATTTTCGGGGATACTAGTACTGTTGCTTTTCTTGGCTGCTGGTCAAACCTCAGACTTCCACGCATATTTATATACAGGACTACTAAGTTGAAGAAAAAAAAATCTCTTCTAACTCGCCCTCTTAAAGTTGTAGCCGACTTCTAGATCGATAAAAAAATTTTACTCAACATTTAAAAACTTTTTTTTTCCCCAACTTCCGGTATGCAATATCTTACGAAATATCTTTCATCCTGATAATATATAGGTAGCAGAGCAACAACAACTAAAAAACGAAAGGGAAAAAGAAAATCTTTTCCTCTCTGTTTCTACCTCGAGCCAATACTCCGATCGTTTAAATTTTCTACTTTTCATCCATCTCTCTGGCGACGTATTAATAAATGAATTTTCCCCGCTGGTCAGAGCTATTGCAACGTCAGCCTGTTGGTCAACGCCGGTAACGGCTGGAGCCTGAACACGAGCACGTATCATCTGTTCATACCGGACAATACATCGATCGCTACAGTCTCGAATGGCGATAGGATATAATGACGTAAAACGGGAAAAAAGCCAATAGCACACTCTTCTCTTGAGTTTATCGATGTGTATAACAGCGTACATGTATCCGTACCAACGTATTGTAGAGCCATATGTAACAGAGTTAGGTGAATGATAGCTGGTGGTAAAGGTGGAATGTTCAGAATTTTCACATCACGTCACGTGTCAGTTGAATAGAGACGATGAAACAGGCGCAGAAAGGTATAGATATGTCTGCGATACCATTTAGTCTCCCATTACGTGCTCGACACACCAAACTCCCTTTTCCATCGGGAATAACGTGATAAAATAAAAAGGTTTTTTTTTTTCTATTTAGCACGAACTGAAACGTGGCTACCTACTTAGCTCGGAGTTTTAAATATTTACCATTTTAGATCTTGGTTATTTAACAACGTGAATATTGATCTATGAGACAGTACTACTACCTCTACGTCAACCATTAACAGCTAAGTATACCATACCTGCACCACTTTCTGAACTATGCCCTCGGCGAAACTGTTTATGCGGGTGGGTCACCATAAATTGAATTACGTCGTCGTATTTTTACTCATGTAACCTAGTTCACGCAGAGTATATGTAAGTTTATTACAGCGTTAAAACAGAAGTAGGTACTCGGAAGTTTGAAGTGGCCGGTAGGTTTATTGTTTGGATTTAAAATTCATTTCAACAACAACAAAAATTTCATGGTGTATAATTGCAATAAAAATCTGCGACATTGTGAAAATTAGAAAATATAGCTGATCGTTAAGACCGATAATCCCGAATTTCACAATCGGCCCTGGTTACTCGTAATAAAATCCTAGAGATAACAAGATCGCCTATTTTCGCGGTATGATCAACATCGACGATTATATTCCAAAGGATTTTTTTTTTACCAGGACGGATCTGGACGATAAAGTTCAGAATCGCAAAACTTTCATTGACGACACTCATCGCCCGAATTATACAACGGTGTAAACCTAGTTCGAAAACTTTATGTAGGTATATACAGCCGAAATAACATAGGCATAAACTTGGAATTGCTAATATAGTCAACACCGACCTAAATTCCTATTGAATCCGAATGAAGACATTGGCGGTTAGTTTCTATCAACATACGTATGCTGTACCATCAATGGCTATAAGCTGTTTTTGGCCAGGTCTTCAGCAACGGTGTTAGAAGCCAGTAGAAATTCCAGTTTTTTTTTTTTTTTTTGAATGTATAAGTTTCTCAAACTTTCCAGGGCAAGGATAAATCTGGAAAAAAATTTCCCACGGGTCCCCCCAGAGGTCTGCGTGAGTTGAACTTTAGCCCTTATACCTGAGGGTGGTCGAAAATGATGGAACATCATGCCGGATTCCATTAACCGATTCTATTAGGGTTGAACTGCTACGTCAAACTGGAAATGTCATTAACAGAACCAAGCAGTGGACAAATTCTGTTACGATATTCACCACCACCACCGCTACGCATATATTCCTACCATGCAAGTTTCTCACGTTTCGAGAATATTTCGATAAACTATCGCCATTAAATTCTGTTACAAAGCTGCAAGCACGATTCTGACATAAAGTGAGGTGAACCAAGAGGGTCTCGCGAAATATCGCGATACGATATCTACGTGTATATGTACATACTTGCACGCAATCGAACGGTTCGCTCAAGTTCTTCGAGACATTTAACGCTAGTTAATTGACATCAACTCGTTTCAGTTCGTATCAGATCCAGACGATATTTCCCCGATGACTTGGCTTGCTTCGAAAGTTAGAGAGCCAGACTTCGTAGAATAAATAAAAACCAAAAGAATACAAACCAATTACCAACCGTTCAACCCATTAGTGGTAATTAGCGTCTGGACATACAGTATCGAAAGGGGTTGATAGAGAATCGAGAAAAGCCTGGTGGATGGAACCGAGAGGGTGACGACCAGCCACCGACGGCACAGCGGGGTATCAGAATGTAGGTAAGTGGCTTATCGTAATTGTGTTACCCGGTCGATCGGAGCCAGCGTATTCCGCGTATAATTCTTCACTTCCCGTTTCGAGCGTTTCTAGATTTATAAGGGGACAAAAAATGTATATAGAGACGTCTAAACGTGTCGTGTAAAAGTGGCAAAACCCCAAATGGATTAAAGAAGACGTCAGAAGGTTAAACGTCGAGCTCGCGGTTCAGTGAGCTTCACTGTGTTGAGTCAACTAACTAGATTCTAGATCGGCTGTTAACTTGAGTCTTTTGTTTTATTTACTGAAAAAGTCTCTTTGCTCTTCATCCCGAGCTGATTGGCCAGACCACTAGCTGATTGCAATCACTTCGTCGAATTATTTCTTTCCAGTTTAGTTCTACGAGCGCGCTCGAGGGCTGGAAAGAATGAAATAGAACGGTGAATTTACAAAGGGATGAACAATGCGGAATTTAAACTAGCGTCCGCGATGGGGAATTGGAAACACTAAAATTCACACTCGAATTCGTAAACGTCGCTTTGTACGTGAAGGGCAGCACAAATTTACAAAATATAACACGGCTAGCTTTACCGCGAACTGGACGATTATGGACCGATAGTAAATCCTCCTCCACGTATGCGTTACATTACCCCACTACACTAGTACAATGAAACAATTTTTCTGTTGACAAATTTTAACGTAATATGATTGTGGTCCTACGCAGAACACGCGTATACTATATTCGCGAATTGAGTTCTCATCTGCGATGAACAAATTCCAATAAAATTGGATCAAGGGCCAGGAGGATATCCTGGTGATACGAAATCGGATCGTTCGTCAAGAGGTGATAGGGGGTGATACTTGAACTACCGGTAAGATTTAGTTCCCTTAAGATGGTCGATACCGAAACTGTGGAAGAAATTCAATCTCGGAAAAAGAACTCCGATAAAGCAACGTGTTCGGATGCGAAAAGGTTAGCGTGAAATATTGATTCACGATTCTTTCATGGCTGGAGTAATGTAGGAATCAAGAAACGGCAGAAATTAGATCCTGTGCAACAAGCTTCACCTTTTAGAACAACACCCGAGCGGAAAATAAAAAGTCTATAATAGGATATCCGATTCGTTTGAAACCTTCGACGTGCCATTCAATCACTTACACTAGGTAACTAAACAAGGTGTAAATGGAATTAGTTAAACTTTTTACTATCTCCTACCGATGCTGTAGTTTCGATCCGCACGAAGGACACCACGAAGATTTAAATAGAAACGCAATTTAAAATTGTATACAGCTTAGGATGCAATTCTTAAAAATGTCCCGCAGTGGTTGGCTTCGATTTTGGCTCCCGTTCAAGACTCTATGGCCAGTCAGGGCCCCCCCGAGACGAATTTTAAGCTCTTCTAGTTACGTTGTTTGGCAGGTAAGTCAGACCGAAGCAGAACTGTGAGAGGGAATTGCCAGGATTCGATTTAAACAAACAATTCCGAGAATTGAATTCTGCCAAAGTTGTGCCACTTTTCTCGTTAACTGGTAATAGGATTTTCCAGTTGGTTTCTTATATTATCCGTTCGTCGACGCTACTAAGGTAATCCAAGAGGCAAGTAATCCCATTACCACGAATTTAGGAGTCACACTGAGAAAACCACTGCGCTACTGGCCCATCCTCTTCCCTGTTTTTATTATTTTTCTTTTATTTTTCGATAACATATCTCTCTGTGGTTTCCTACCTCTGACCCAGACCAATATTGGTCTGTTAATGAACAATCCTTATTATCCATACGAATTCCAATTCCCAAAGGCAAACGCTCGGGCCACACAAGCAGGAATATTTCGAACATTAACAGAAGTCCGATACAAAACAGAATGCCAAATAAAAAGACAAGATAACGGCTCACTAGCAAGTAGATTTTATATGTTTTCCCTCTCGCGCATCCTGTCAGACACAATATATTCAGATATGCACTTTGTCGATACGTCGATAAATACGCTATTGGATAAATATGACGCAGGCAAAACGAGAAGCTAGTTATCGGCGACCTGACAACGCTGGCTTTACCTTATAACCTTTGCAATTCTACGACAGCTATACTCTTGTCCTCCTGCTTTTAGTATTTCTGTACATTTTTGGTTCGCAACTTGACTGGTGACACTCACCATTGTATCGGTCGTAGTTTATTGTTCCCGCAAAAATTTTGTCCACTTCGTGACCGTCAGAGACGGTTGCTTGTGACACAGTTCGAAGGAAACAACAAATTAAACTTTTGAAAGTAAGCTTCGACCTTCGACGTGAAAAAACCCAGAGATTACTGACCGCTGCAGGCAGTAGTTCTATAACTTGTTGTTTCACCTAACGATTCCCAATACAATTTAAATCCAAAATAACTGCAGATGAAAATTGGCAGTAACGAATACCTATCAGACATTGAAATTCAACAAAATTCTACAGACCGTTGGTAATCGCTTTTAATTGGGATAAATCGACAAATACTTCCGTAACACTATCTACCGTATTACGCAACGATGACCCTCCCATAAATACCCTAAATCGGGGGGGGGGGGGTTCTAGCATCCAAATTTAAAAAAATGCACGACGTAACCGAATTATTCATAAATTACAGTGGACATTTCGGGATCTCAAATTTCCTGAAATATTCTGCGACACCGAAACAGACGACACCGCAATTCCGTTTCCACGGTTTACACTTGACACAATCCAAGACGGCTGAAATACTGACTGTTAGAATCTAGATTCTAGACTTTGCGGGAGTCTAGACCTATTTGTTATGCGCCTCGTACAGCCACGGGGGAGCCCTGGCGTTCACGCGTAGCCAAACAGCAGTTGATTATGCGGAAAAGTCAATATAGGAACCGACAGATGAAACGTGGGGGTTGTGCGAGTATGTAAAGGAGGTAAAGTTGTACGCCGCCTCCGAAAGTGTTATTGAACAAACCGCTGGCCATTGGATGTGGATTACCTATGCAAATGGAGAGACCTAATACGCGTAATTTCGAATTTGAGTACCCGGGTCGGGTCACGTATACCCGTAAAAGAAAACGCGAGAATTATTGCGGAGAAGGAATAAGAAGGGAGGAAAAAATTAAGGAGATGAAGGGGATTGTACATCTATGTGGGTGTGCGACAGCCGTGATCAAAAAATTGAATTCCGGATAGCAACAAGGAGTTATTTGGCGCAGATCCTATGCAAATCTTAACGAGATAAGGAGGATTTGCGAATACAGAATCCGATCAGTGGGGCTGACTCTATATCGAAGGAAAACGACTATTGGGATCATCTATATCTTATATAAACTCGACTCTGCTATGCGCAGCGTATCCGAAATTCAATGATAGTAAATTTTCATACCTACCTACCGTACAGAGAACGAAAAATAAAATAAAAACTATTTATCGACGTATCTATATTCACGAATTCCCGAACCGGTCCTAATCACACAATTTTCAAGTGTTACCAATGAACGCTATTACTTCAATAGGTAAAAAGACGTCGTTACGAGCCGAAAGCAGTTTCTTTTTGACAAGGCAATTGATCAAAGAAACACTCCCCGAACATTGAGATACAAGCACTTGTCATTTGAAATAAAATTCTATGGTTTTTAGGGCTAAGACCAATCAATGTATTCCAACCCTGCTCCACGGCATTAATGTTTGCGGGTATTCGAGTTGAAGTCGAGATTCTCGCTTCGCCAAAATCATGACCACATTTCGATATCTTGAATCTAGATTCTCCACGGAGAGTATAAACTTTTCGGATAAGGTCAGGTGGGGAATCGTAAACGGCGTTGATCTAAAACTCATTAAAGTGACTCGAGCGTTAGTCCGTATGTCTGTTCGTGTGACCGTGTCCCGATAGAAATTTCAACGGTTCAGGGTTCGAAGAGCGAGGAAAAATCAGGACGTTGAAGGGTTAAGTTATAGAACCCAAAGACAACCGGTGTTAGAAATTGGACGGAGGGACTTATGATTCATTGCTACCACGATCGAACTTTACTTTCCTCCACGTTCTAACTGTTAGTCAAACAACGCTGCACGTATCGGTGATAATTTTGAACCTATACTATTTTCAGCTCTCCAAGAATATGAAATTTTCATTCCGTAATTACGTCGTCGATTATAAGCGCTAATTTTTATCTGAAGCTAATAATTTTTTAGCGACGATATTATCGTCCATATAATCGACCAAAGGTTTCACAATTTTTAGTTTCAGAAAAGAAAAAGTTCAAAAGCTAAGTGCGCTATTTTATACCGTGTACGTATTACATTATATTCCCATATCGGTGATAGTATTTTTCAATCGGTATACGGATCGCGAATATATTAGCGATGATAGATTCCTGACGAGGTTGATAATGAGTTTCGAGATAAAACATATAACGACGTATTAGCTCATGAGATGTAAGTGAAAATAGACAAACTTTGGCAAGATAAAGAGGGTAGGTAATTAATTTCTCTACACTTAGGGACGATTGAATAATATATATCGTAGTATTTTTATCGGAAAAGTAATTTCCGTTTACCTTCAAGCTATAGAAGTCAATCGAACTACAGACGTTCAAAGTTATTCGCAATTCCAGTATAGATATATAAGGTCAAATAAATAACGTTTAATTACATCTGTATCATACGACTATACGTTACTACATCTCGCAATTTAGTACATCTCAAATGCCACCCAAATTCAAATAGTTACTACCCCGATTGACGTTATATAGTCTTCACCTACTACGACGTTACTTATGGGTAGATGTAGAGCTGGTTGATTTCGCTTCTCGTACGGAGAGTAACGATAATGTTGACGTAACATCCCCAATGTGACAAATAAATTGTCAAGAATTGCCTGAGTAGGTATATGCACGTATTACGGTGAAATTTTGAGATTAAGATGAAAGGGACGATGTTTCATTTCCCGACAGAGTACGTTAAATTTTCTACGTTTATCACCGACTAATAAAGTGGAGTGTACGGTTCGGACCCATATCTAGTTTGTTAAATAGAGGCCAAATGGTGTAAGGCTTCTACTTCGTTTGCCATTTTGAATTTTGCAACAACACCATGGTTCTGGGTATAACGTACTATAACTATTGCTGTATATGTGCTTAGGTGCTTAACGAAGGAAACAGCTCTTTATGGTCTTTCTAGCTACGTGGGTACACGCTACGTGGTTACGAAGAGATTAAAAATTTCCACCAAGTGCACTGGCTAGGTACTTCTTCGACTAGTCTTTCTACGTCTAACGACCTCAGGCTCGTGATTTAGATACGAAACGAAAGTACCATCGTGCTTACTTCAATTTTTAGTCTAAAATAATTGAAGCGAGAAGCAAATTGCTTTTTCCTTTACTTCCTTGATGATCGACTTCATTTTTTTTCAAATCATTTCTGGTTAAAACAACCCGAGCAATTTTATATCCATTAAATTTAGCGAAGCTAGTGCAAGTTGTTTTTTTTTTTTTCTTTCGTTTTTGTACTCAATCAAATTCTGTCAAGCATTAGCAACTCTGCAGAGTTTGAGGAATTAAGTAACGCTTCGATCCAAACCTGTGTTGAAAAGTATTGTATGATTATAATGAATGATTATAAAATTCATTAATTTCCTATCTGTGGTAGAAAATTGGCTGAAGGCACTTTTTTCTTCCCCCTCTAAATATGTGTTACAGCCTTTGAGAAATTCCCGGAAAATAAGCGCGGAATAATTCGTTCAAAGTTCTCAATCAGTGACAACACACAGAGAGTCTGATAAACCGCAGATAATCTAGTTTGCCAAACTTTTCATATTATGATGGCCCTGCAAACTTTATACACGATAAAATCGCGCGTAATACTCACGCCTTGTGCGGTCACAGGATCTCATTAGCCACGTCGTCTTAAAGAGAACTTTGCACGAGTTATTAATAATAAAAGCGAGCTTAATTCGACGACTCGGATTTATTATATTTTTCCCCAACGTATTTCTGGGGGGGGGGGGGGGGGGGGGGATTTATAAAATACGGTATACAGTAATATGAAAAGAGGAAAAGAAAATTATTTTCTTCTCTCAGATTTCATTTCCCTTTTTTTTTTTTTTTTTTTTTGAAAATTACTACATCAACCCAATTCTTTTTTCGTTCCTCAATTCCTGTCAAATGTCAATCAATTTCATGGTTAAAGTATAACAACATACATATATGAACTTAAACTACTTTCAAACTAGTTTATATTAGATATAAAAGTTAGAAAAAATCTTGTCGGAAACACCGTGAGACCGAAATGAAAAGTATAAAAATAAAAAATTATTACATCAAACTTTATTTGTGGGCATACAACGTCAGCTTAACTTTGTTCGAAACTTATACTTGCTTCTCCAGAGTAAACGGGTAAGTGCAGTTAATGCGGTCTCACGCGTTTCTGAATAATAATTTATTCTAACGTTAAACCTTGAGAGCTATTTACCATTTCTTCGTCATAATCAAAGAATGACTTGATAAGTGACCAAATTTACGATTACCAAAGCTTGGCCGTGGCAAGAAGACTAATTTTTCTACACGTGATACGTGTACGATCTACGATCGAGGCAAAAATATTTTCGACACCGTAGATAAGCCGTATCGTATCCATAGGTACTCGCTATAATTACACGTTGTACAAGCTTTTTACGTGAATGATGAGAATTTACGGAAAAAAAATAGAAGAAGAAAAAAAAAATACATCGTGTACATCGTGCGACAAAATTATCGCACCTAGCCAACTGAACTAGTTACATACATTCGATGCGATGTTTCAACGATGCGAAACGCGAGATGATACTTGACCAAGTTAACAATGTTTCGCAGCTTGCTGTGAACAATTGTTCGACAAATTTTACATCAAATTTGAACCCGTATACACGGTGAAATAAACGCAGAGCCGGATGTTAAGCATTGACTATATAGCGAGATGGAAGTAAGGCACATTTTAGGGTAGTTTTGAATGTAGATATTAAAAATTTCACTTGATAATAAATAAGAATCTGATTATGTGCACAGAAATTTGTTTGGTTTTTTTTTTTTCGTTCGATGTGAAACAAGTTGTATGATTCACAAATTTTTGATTCAGTCGGTTTTCGCTGATCCGGTAGGAGAATCGGCCATTTCTTAGGGAGGTTTGCCAAACGGAATTTTGAGCGTCGTATTATTTGGTCACTTTCCACTCGTTCGCGAGTTCACGTAATTTTGAAAACAGTCTCACTGCAACACGGTTTACTTACGTATCGGATGATGCACATTGATAAATCTCAACTGACAACGGTGATAATATATTTGTTAAAATTTTCTGGAGAATAGATCGAAGAAAAGACGGCGTTGCCCAAGGGGTAAGATCACGTGAATTCGTGCGGCCAGCATGCTACGGCTGCGTAGTGACGGCGGCGGTCGCCTGCGCACTCGATACCGTTTTGCGGCCGCCACCGCCACCGAGAAGAAGGCCGAAGAGACGGCGGGACCAATGAAGAAAATATTTTTGTATATATTTTATTTATTTTTTTTTTTTTGAAAATATATTTTTTTCAGCTGATCCGTTCAAGTTTTCCGTATGGTAAATAGCGCTCAGGTTTAACCAGAGACTCCTGGTCAGTGGAGAGATGCTTTCGGTTCGACTTACCTATGTCGTGTGTGTGTACTACCCACTAGTCGCACGGTGAAGCAGTGAGCTACGGCCAAGAACCGCGAGGGAGTCGCCCCGGGCCCCAGGTCGATACCCCCGCGCCTGCGCCCCCCCGGAACATCCCCGTCGGCCGTCCCCCGTCTCTGTGTGAGTCGAAACAGGAGGTGGAGGTGGAGATAGATGTAGAGGAACTGTTATACGGGGTGTACCCAAGAATTCGGCAATTTATTAACCAAAAAATAAAAATAAAAATAAAATGTGCCTATAGGTATATACACCGTTTTGTGGATGTCTAAAAAATACCTACAAGGTATAAAGCAGTATCTCTCAGTTTCTGCGTTCAAGATTTCTGAATTCCGTTTTTACTCATTTCTGTTATTTGTTTTTTGTCTTTTTTTTGTTTTTTTTGTTTTTCATTTTCATTCCAGGAGATATTTTCGCCAAAATGAAATTGCATTTTTTTACTCAAATATACCTATATATTCTTTTCTCTTCACTTCTCTTCTCTTCTTCTCTCTTATCTTCTCCTCTCCTCTGTTCTCTTTTGTTCGAGGTAATTTAGGACTCGTTTGAAACGTTCAGTGATACTTGACTGCTGTAAAGAGCTTCGGGAAAAGATTCATTCGCAATTGCAGTAATAAAAGGCATCAGTTTGGAGACTATCAAGTTTTCGATTATAATAATTGTCTTCAGCAAATAACGAGATGTTGTGCCCAGCCTCTTTTGAATTTCATTCACCTACGTATTGAGGGTCCGGCGAGGAACGATATCTCACGAAAATATATATTACTCACACATATACATACCTACATATAAATTCACATTTTCATATACAAGTTGAGTTGTAAGAGTCTCCTTCTGCGACGATAAAAGATAACGTCACTGCTTTAATATACCTACCTGTGTATTCGCGGGGAATATTTAGTTCCTTGGAAATGACAAGTAAAGAAAGAAAGAAAAAAAAAAACGTCAGATTTTATCAAACGAGTGAAAATTTTCTCTCTCTTCGCTAAAAATAAACTTTCAATTTAACAACAAAAAAAAACAAAAAAAAGTATCATTCGCAGATTTCAAATCTAATTATAGATATAGATATGTGATCCCTCAGTATTATAGTAGACAGTTCATTTTCCTAGTGTAATACATCAGTCATATACTACCTTAATTTATGAATCACTACTGCTGGAAAAATAATACGAAAATAACAAGAAGGGGTTGCTTACAGCTGTATGATGGAAGGCCGCAGTGTTGATTGAGCATCTTGGCTCTAGGGGATGACTCGAATATCGCAATATTCAAAAGTTTTTGGTAGATAAAAGTGACCCAGTGTTATACTATTTGTGGAAGAAAACTTGTTCAAAAACTAAGACAAACAGATGGAACATATAGCGAGAAAACTATAAAAGATAATATCAGAATTTTACCAACTTTTGCTCATCGTATATATAGTTACGGTGATTCATATTCGTATATACTTAGGTATATCGAAAGTTCGACCAATCGCTATTTATTCACTGAAAATAAAAGTCCGCGTATAGCTTATGGAGCAAAAACTAAGAATGAAAATGGATAATTCAGATCGACGATAAAGATATATGTATATACCTACTTTCTGAAAAGACGTAATGATAATGATAAAAAAAAAATCATAAAAATACAATAAATTATAAACATACAAACGGTTATCTGCCATCCTGCCAAGGCACGCTCTGTGTCGTCTACAAATTAGCTCCCCGAAAGAAAAAAAAAAACGAGGAGCAAAATAAATAGTACAAGGACCCATGACGGAATTGGGAGGTCGAAGGAAGAGGTAACCGCGAAGAGAACCACCGAGGGTCCCCGCAGAGCTGAGATGCGTGTCAGCCAACTCTCAGGAATCTGGTATTAGGGTCGACCTGTGCGTATATAGTTTCCGGGTTTCACAGTTTCCCACTTTATGCGAGGTTTAACACAAAGGAAACGTGCGCATGAACGCTGCAGTAACTCGTGATAAAGTAATTCAGAGAGCAATTCCGTAGTTCCGTAGATATTTTACTTGTAACAATTTTCAACTGCTATGTGCATAACCGAAAATGGAATGATCGGTGTTCGGTAATTCTGTGGTAAAAGGAACAGTGGAAAAGTGTTGGATAAATCACCGAGCTAGAAAAATACCGTACCTTAATCAAGATTTTTCATCGTAAAAGTTATAGTTTCGTGGTGGTCGGAAGTCGGGAGTGGGGAGTGGGGACAGGTTCAGGAAAGTTTTCTTTCTCTCTTTCATCTTTAACCAGCAGCTGCTACCTTTTGCCGTGGAAACTTTTGATCGTCAGTCAGCTGAGGTACACAACCGAGTGTTGGATTTTCGGGTTTTCCCCGCAACATTCCTACGGTATTTTGGTCAGTATATCAAAAGCCTTCAGTGCGTAACAGGTTCACGATGAACGGTTAGCCCCGAAAGTTAGCTCAAAGTATTCCTTCAAATTCCCCGAGAAGTGTACAAACACCGAACTCCCCGGACCCCAAGGCGTGTGTGTGAGCAATGCAATTTGAATAAATTTGCATTAGCAACGTGAGCATAAAACGGGCAGAATCTTTCCGCCTCAATTTCGTTCCCGTAAATGGTCATGCAGTATGTGGTAGGCATAGATAAGTGTGGAAATTTCACCATTCAGCGAATCGTATCTATATTGACGATAGGCAGCTGTTCGATAAAGCCTTCTCTTTCTCCTCTTCCTATCCTAAAAAAGAAAAAAAAAAAAAAAAAAAACAGACAAAACTGTAAAAATAAAACCGGCAAAATGAACATAACTAAACACTGCTTTCCCTACAACATCTGTACCCAACATATGAAGACTCAAAAAAGCATTCGATGCAGGCATCCGAAAAAACAATAGTCCTAAAGCGATGTGTAGGGTAGAAATACCCGTAAACGACACCCCGTAGGAGTAGTTTATTTCAACGAACCGAAGGGACCGGACATTTCGGGGGAGTTATTTGTAATAAAAATAAAAAACCGGTCTCCCTAGGTGAAAAAGAAGGCCGTTTGTTTGTATCGTCTTTGTATACACGAAGTTCAAGTATATGTACTTCAAAGTTCAGTCCGTCGTTACAGATGGGTCAGAGAAACACGAGGTTTCTACTCGTCCATATCCAACCCTCAGGACTTACTCACTCGTCCCTCGACCATCCATCCGGATATCCATCCAACCATTTGCTAAGGAACAAGCGACGGCGACCTGTGTCCTGTTAGCTGTCCAACGCAAGCTTTCTCGGCGCAAGCACGGTGATACATGGCAGAAACGTAGCTGTACATGTCTCGTACGTAGATACGAGAGAATTCTGGCTCTTGCACCCTTTCATACGTGGATCCATTGTCCAGAGGACCATTTCTCTGGGACTACAAAGTACGGAAGGATTTTCGGGTATATGCGGTTGCAAAAATTTATTGCTAAATTATTCTTCGAGTTTATAGTTGCTAGTATGGATATTTTATACGGATTATCACACCGAACTATGAATTAATGAGTCAACTCGAACGCAGTTCAAGTAGTACAAGTCAACGTTAGAGCTGCTAGCCGTCCGCAGGAGTAATTTCGCGCTTAGTCAGACACCGATGAACGCGAGACGATTCGGCGTCTGCAGTCTACAGTCTGTACCTACTCCAAAAGCGGAATAACTCCGGTCTCGTCCGACGACTTGTTCTACTGCGGTACGTTCTGGCTAATTCGTACAGTATACATGAATACTCCGAAGGGTAACAACGGGACAATTTCTTGCTTGGGTTTCGGAGCTGAGACGGCAAACAGAGACTCCTTGTACTCGACGAGTATCAAATAAACTTGGTATATACGACAAAGGCGCACGTTGTTGCCGGGGAAAGCTTACGAATTGTTGAAAATTAAATCGTAAAACAGAACCGAAATGCAAATGCTTGAAGTAAGTGAATAAACAAGAGTCCTTCACTGACTCTTCCCACTTTATCATGAAATTTCCATTTCTCCTTCGCTCCAACAAATATCCTCTGGTCCGTAAGAATGATCACGAATTATGGACAGAAGGTCTTTGCAATTCGAGCGCGATGTTCTGACCTTAGCCACCATTTTAACCGAATAAAGTTTCGGATAAACTTTTACCTCGACAGCCTGACTACAGAGATTTTCTAAATAATATTAAAAAAAATAAAAAGAAAACATTCAGAAGACGCTCCGTGGCATAGTACAAATCGCAGTCTGAAGCAATTTTAGAGACGAATAAATTCTCCCCTTCTCAAATCGCCCGACGATGTTTGTCCGAATTAAATACTCGATCGAAAAATTATTCAAGATGTTTTTGTACCAAATTTTGTTAAAATTAGTCGACAACCTAAAGAACTTACGAGTTCCCCGCTCTCTTGGGATACTAAATAATTTTCAAACCAGCTTATTTCAATGAGCTATTACAAGACTTTATGTTATTGCAGACTCAGCCTGAAATCTTATAAGTATAATTTTATATAAAAAAAAAAAAAAGAGAGATTGTGGGAAGCGCGAATGCAAGAGATAATGAACGAAGAAGATAGTTGGATAATCTCAGTGAAAATGAATACAAGCAGCTGTTCGATATTATCAGTAAAATAATGAGACATATATATAAGTCTGTCGATAATTAGTATTTCATTTTCAGAGAATACCGAATTATAAATCTGGTAGAAATTTTTCGTTGACATTTCAAATACGTGTAATATGTCATCCGAGCCAGATTGAAAAATTTCGAAAAATTATTACCCGTCTAATTTTTCAACCGTTCCACACGGTGCAGCAATTTCTGTCTGTCCACATCGGAGCGAATAATTTGACCCGTAATATACGAAACATGAAGAGTAACATGTCATCCGTGAAAATGTATGTCTAGGCTTTATGCTTTATGAGATATGTAAAGTTTTGGTGACCGACACGCCCGGATAATTCTACCAAATGTTAGTGAAAAACTGGGGTGTGGGAATGATGAAGTAACAACGGAATAGCCGTATTTGTTCACCGAGTTTAAAGTGTCGCCCGAGTGTTACAAGTGTGCGGATGTATTATAGGTGTGAGGGCTATAAGCACACCGTTTAACTTAGCGGGTTGAAAATTTTTGATTTATTATCTGTTAAGCCAGTATAGATGGGCGATCGAACGAAGTAATCAATAACACTCGCTCAGACACCTCGAGGGCGTTTGGCTCGGTGAAAACTTGGGTGACTTAACGACGCCCTACGGAACTGCGAATGGTGGTTTAAATCTAATTAATCTTTTAAGGTTGCATTCCGGTTATTTATTTTTTCCTTATAAATTCCTCAAATTCGACACGAGAATTATAAATTAATCCATTATTATTAGTAGTACTGCAATAAATTTGGAAAATTCCTACTATCTTTTAAGGGGACCAGTATGCAGCTTGGTTTGGGAAATTTGGAGTGCTCCAAAATTTATTTATTTGTCAACCAAAGCTTATTTCACATCAAAAAAAAATTTTCTTCCAAAAACTTTGTCGTAAGATTTTGGGCACATCGTTGGTACGATTCAACGTCTCAAGGTCCTGCTTTCTTCGGATAGCAATTCTACATCTTATGAACGTCGGGATCAGTAAAAAAAATTCATGTGAAAAGTTACGGTCAATTATCCAAAATTTCAAATATTTAGGCCACTAATTTGCAAATAACTTGGCCAACATGAAATTGTAAAAAAATTCCCTCGTTCACGTGATGAGGATTTCTTTTCTGAACAAAATGAGCCCTCAACGACCTTAATCGGGATAACGATGTGCCTAAAACCTTACGACAAAGGTTTTCAAAGAAATTTTATTTTTTTTTTGACGTGAAATGAACTTTGGCTGACAAATAAATGCATTCTGGAGTACACCGAATTTCCAAGACCAAGCTGTACTGGTTCCCTTAATTCAAAATCTGCCAAACTTGTCTGTAAAAAAATGTTCACATCTTCGGAAGCAGAGATATTAATTTAGGCATGGGTTATAATTTATCATGATATGACTAGGCATAGGTCTGTATTGAGTAGATTCACGCAGAGAATCTATCTAGGTGCGTAAAGTACAGCTAAAATTTTTCAATCTCTCTGAGATTCCTTGGCGAAATAAATATAAATTTATATTTTTTTCTTCTTTTTTTTCATGGTATGTCAAATCGAGCCAACGATGCACGCGAGGATCCCCGTCCGTGAGAAAAGCTGGAGGCGTGACACGCAGAATGTAAAAATGGTGAATAATGTTCACTGCGGGATGACGCAGGGACGAAAGTCGACGGAAGTGTGATTGGCGAAAGTGATCGATCAGTATGTTCCGAATTCGAATGTCGACCGCAAGATCACGGACCTAAAAACCCGACCCAGTCGATGGCGATGGCATCCAATAAACTTACATAGCGATACGAGGACTTTTTTCTTTTTTTTTTTCTCTTCACCTTATTCACGCTTTTCCAGCAAAACCAATTTTGTACATATAATAGGCAAAAGGGCAGAGATCAACAGGTATTATAATTCCTGGCTAAACCTGAAGTCTGCTTACTTATATTAAATATTCTGAAACTCTGAAGACTCAGGTATACCTATACATCGACAGAAAATTACGCGAGTATATAAATAGGGATTTAGGGATCTCGTCTCCCAATAATCGTTGACGACGTCTCCGGCTCCTGCACGACGTGCTCCATATTTTCCGAGGAGAAAAGGTCAAAAGGCTTTTTAGTTTGGCGAGAAGGTAATCAATCAATCAACTTATGCGGGTGAGCGTATGAATATTTTATTCCGTCATGAGGTAGAGCTTCGAACCAGACAGCCATTTTACGGGTGTCTGTAACACGGTGCAATCAATATTTAGTATCGAAAATCAAATATGAAATACAAGACTTGCCTGACAAATCCGGAGTCCGTTATACGTCGTCTCTTAAATTCTTATCTTGATTCACTGTAAATCTCTTGTGATACTTTTTTTTATTTTCACTTTACCCGCGGTAAGGATTCTCCGCTTTGCATATCGATGATGAAACATTAGCCTTGTAAGCTCCTTAATTTAAATCTGACGACGGGACGGACAGCTTCCATGTTACTGATAAACAAGTTGTCATGCAAATAGCATACCGTAATTCAAAACGGGTAGGTAAGGTTTCAGAGTTCGTGAAAAAGTGACAGGACACGGTTTTAAGTGGTTCCTATTATGCGGTATACGCTTTAATCAATCCTCTGCTGACACAAAAGATTCTTTTTCGAATTCTCCCCGTGTTTTTCACCTTCGTGACGGATGACGCGATAATCTTCCCTACGAGAGCTTCTCAAAAGAAATGCTCGTTGTATGAATATCTCTCCATTATTCATACGACGTCCTTCCTGGCTGTTGCCACTGTGTACCAACCTTAATTTCAATATCGAATTCACCAACTTCGAGTATGCACGTCGACGTGCACAATTGTTAAACATATTCTGTTGTTTTTATTTTAACCCCTAATTTATCATCATTTGTTCCGAATAGCAAAAAATGTGATGCTCAGATTCTAAAATTCGAACCTTGCACGAAAAAAAAAAAAAAAGAAGACCCGCTATTATTATTATCCGGAGTCAATTATCAAATTAATTAACTACCTTCGTCTAATTTTAACTTTATCTGAAGTTCCGATTCCGCCGTTCAGTCTGCAGGCACAATTCTTCCATTAAATTAAAACTCGAAATGAGTTGAGAACAATATTCGGTTTCTTTTGATTACCATATAAAAAAAAATTCATGCTGCATATAGCAAGTTTCGAAAATATTGTTATAAAAAGTTTTTACGTTTCTAAGCGTCGCAGGAAAACGCTAGCGAGCTGAAACCGGGCGTGGTCCATCGAATTTCAAGTAGTTACATAATTTTGCAAACTCTGCATTATTACAGAAGCCCCACGGCAGATTTTGCATATTCATTGTTTACCTATGAATTATTATGACACGTCCCAGCGCTTACTCGAGTTTGTAATACAATCTCGGAAATCGATAGTTTGGCTCTCTCTGCAGGCAAACAGAAATAGGTGATAATTAAAAACCCGTTTTACACGTGTCAAATTTTTCGGGGAACCTTTTCCTTTGAGTCTGACACGACAGGATACTGAATTTTTTATCTACCTTATCACGAAAACATCGGGGTAACGTGTTTTAAACGAATATCTCTGGTCTAGAAGACTCTACAGTTTCAATTCCGAACTTTTTCCACCCGTAGGTACATGTAATCTCCCATTTAATTGAAATAATGATACACAGTATGTTGAACAGATATCAAAGGAATTTTCAAACAGCTACCGAGAAGAGGCAGAATTTGAAATTCGCCTTTTGTATCAGTTTTTTCATTCATATTATAACAGAGTTGATTTTTCGCGATATGTAACGTTGTACAGGTTCAAAGGAAGCACGTGAAATCATATAAAATATCAGCTGCATGGATAGTTCAGGAGCTTCGCTTGAGAGGACTAACGAGATTCAATTAATATGCAATACGTGACGTATACAGAATGATGTATAATATGTCGTGGACGGAAACGCTTAATCCACTGTTGGTGTATCCATTAAAATCTTGTTTTCTGCATAGAGGAAGGCTGACAAACTTGTTTTCTATATAGTTTTCATTTATTTCATATATGTATCATAGATATATGTCTGTTTTCTTTTATATCTTCTTTTTTCCATAATCCGATCAATCTTAGCTCATCCTAATTGGATTCTAAGCGGCAGGCGCTCCACGCGAAGGATTTACCAGTTTCCGCAACTTTGTATTTTACAAGCTTTGCAAAGCTCTCTGTATCTTCGAACCCGGGGCTCTGTCGTTGAGTGGTTACGCTGAAAATGTACTTTCAATCGCCAGGATCGCGTTCAGGCGTTTCCGTGCCTGAACGGAAGACGAGAAATTTTCTATTTCCTCCTTCCGCAGACAAACTTGTTCGGATAAGGACAGATCGAAATTGAAGTCATCTCGCTCTGAATCGTTACACCTGTATAAAGAAATTTATAAACGATTTTCGAGGTCAGATATTGGCTAACGAATCGTCAAATTGCGACGCCCGATAGTTTTAAACCTGAAACTTGGTTAATTTTATTTTTTCATTTCGGTTTTTAACAGCATCCACAAAATCCAAACTAAGATACGAATGAATGACAGCTGCGTGCGTTCGGGATTAATCAAAGCGAACGTAGGTATCGGTAACGGGGATTCAAAAATTGGTATGGGGAAGTCGGATGCGAGATAAAATAGAGCAAAGCCATAAACGAAATCCCGAGCTTGAGCTTGAGCTTGAGCTTGAGCTTGAGCTTGAAAAATAACGCTTTTTGTACCGGAATAAGGGTGAGAATCAATTTCGAGCATATTGTCACACGTAACTTCCTTCCCCGTATGTTTCTCTATGGACAAATCCCATCTCCATCTCTAGCCCCATCCTCAGTCTGTATACCCCTATGATATAACGTCGAACCTAGAACTTGACACAAACACACCCAAAACACACGGACCAACCGACCGAAAAAGTTCATCCATGGGAATGGGCGAGAGATTGGGCCAGCGTTATGTAAGATATAATCGAACTTTAGAAATATGATATCGCCCCGTATCCACAAAAATGGCAAAGGCAATATCTGCCGGGCAAATACGGAAATATTTGTGACAAAAATAAAACGCAAGTCTGGCATACATGTCGGAAAATATGTAAGATAAAAATGTGATTAAAATTATTATATATTGAATGAAATATTTTTCATATCACATCTCTGTGATTTCAATATGCCTATAGACAGACTTTTACCCCTGTTTTTTTTTTTTTTTTAATATCATATGTTACCGTGATTTGAAGTTTGGCTCTTTCGGCCGAATCGTTGATCAATTGAATCAAATCTTTTACAGTTAGAGCTTTGGTTGTTTTTAGAGATGAAAATTTTCACTGATTTTTTTTATTTTCTTTTTTAGCGGCTCTAAATTTCAATTTTGAGATGACGGACCGTGATGGTAGGAAATAACATCGACATTGCTTTTAACAAAAAATTACCTCAATCCTCACCCGTTTTGTTTGGTAGCGGGGGGGTCGGGAGGGTGGGGGGAAGGGCTAAGCTGTTTTTGCCAGAAATAATTAACTCCAGTTCGTTCGTTTTGGAGGTACTCAGTCGAGCAAATTTAAATGGGACACCCTGTGTGTATATATAGGTATACATATATACGTAGACACGCAGGTAGGTGTATATATGGATAAATTTTTATCAGAGCCTCGAGGTGAGGGAAATTTCATATTATTTCTAATTTTTTCCAGATGAATAAATTGGTTGTTTTGAAAAAATAATAACTGTCAGAGGAATCGCTGTAATTATCATACTTGTAATTTAGTAAGTGCACCCTTCGCACCTCGGCAATGATCTAACTTTTTCGTATGCCTATAAGTTTTTTTTTTGTTTTTATTTATTTATTTTTTTTTTTTTTCACCTCCCGAACGGGATTCCGATGAACGTGAAGTACTGATAGGCCTCGGACCTTTCCAAAACGGAATTTCAATACTCCGATATGTAATACTCTCATGTTTATTTAACTTTTGCCATAAATCATTATTACAATAAATAATACCGTCATATTTTTCATCAATAATTCGTAATTCAATTTCATCAAGTGCGGTATACACGCTGTCAGATATGATGGCTAATATCGAACCGATACGTACACATTAATAGCATAACATATCAAAATGTCGGAATAAAACATTTATACTATATAGTGCAACACGATACACATATACGTATGAATTAATTCTGCATTCTCCAAGGCAGAGTATATATTTTTTATTTCAAACGTTATATTTCCGAAAATCCATATAATGATTGTTTGAAATATTTATATACTGGGATATTATCCCGAGAGTGCAACATACGTGCCGGGGAAATTAGATTAACAAACCGGAATGTATACTTCATACTTTTGTAAAAAAATAATCGAATCCAGTTCCGACCAGAAAAATAGAATTCCAGAATTTTGTTAATATCGTAATTCTTCTACACCCAAAAGTTCGAGGCAATTCAGTGCCAGGCACGACAAGCAAACATTTGTAATAAAACGGGATGGGAATTGACACGAGACAAAAATGTATATAGGTAGGTATATAGGTATATATACCTACCTATATACATTTGCAGAAGAAGAAAAATTAATTTTTCGTGAAACAATTACGTGTACCTAATCTGTAAGATTACTATTTGACACTTTAGAGCTCTGATAAAGCCAATTTGAAAACACCAGCTCGTCTTGTTCGGATGTCGCTATACCCAGATATATCTCGTGAATGTTGTAATAATATGAGTAATATAGGAGGTATGGGTAAATGTGCGACGGATATGCCGCAGCGTTTCGTTGTCATGACAACGTTTCGGAACAACCCACGTCATCTCCCGTATGTGTGTCTCAATTTCTCTGAAAACAAGCCCGCGGGGGTGAAGAGATAAAGATGTAGAAAATAAAAACAAATATATCATAAGGAAAGAAGAGTTATGAAAGAAAATACAACAAGAATAAAATCTGTAAGGATTTTGTTTCTGTTTTTCTGTTTTCATTTTCAGTTTTCCATTTTTTTATTTTATTTTTTGTCTCCTCTCTTGCTTCCTTGCTTCTTTCTCTTTTCACCCGGCTAAACTTCAACAACACGACGCGCTTTCCGTCGAAGTTCAAAAACGCTCGAGTGACAAATTTATTCAAGGATATTGAATGATGATCTTTTATAAAAGAGGGAACCTGCGAACACCATTCATAAATAAAAGCTTGGACACTGACACGAATGTCGACACCAAAATATCTCCTCTTGATACCACTCTCCCTATATTTTCATCTCTCTTCATGGTTCGTTCTCTGTCGCACCCAACGGGGATGCCACCCTTCTATTACTGTGTCCTCCGTCCGCATACCGAACGCGGAAACTCATATTATACTTTGTCGAGTTGTAGCCATACCGGTGTAGACTTTTCCCGCTTGCCTTGTTTATTATCCTTACTTCGTTCGCGAAGGGGTTTCTCAAACGATATTTTTCCGGATTATTTCTCATCCCAAAGCTATATACCCACTACACGCTTTTATGGTACATACATCCAGGAAAACCATGATTAGGAAATAGAAGTTTCAACCCGGAATTGCACGGTTCCTCTTCAATTCCTCACAGATATTATAGTCGTCTGGTATAAGTTTTGAAAAGGTACATTTTTCACTGCGGTAATCAACAGCCACATACCTATATACTTTTCACCATTTATATACGTACGTATATAGATATGACGCGAATTTATCCTAAAAATTTCATGCCTTTCTTTCACGTACAACTGCAGCGGCAGTGTTATTCGGTAGCTCTCAGTCCCTTGGGCGTCCACGCTGGGATGTACCCGAAATTATTCAATCTGATTTGCCACGCTCGAGTTTTTACACATTTTTCCACTCGCCTAATTCCAACTATATATGGAGAGAGACAAAAACAAGAAGAAAAAAAACGCTGCACTTTTGGGAACGTGGGAATTTTTCTGTTCATCTGAAAATTTTTAATTGCGTTAAAAAAACTGGCGACTGTATATTATTTCTGATCCTCCGAATTGTGGAACAAAAGTTGAAATCATATGTATGATAGATTTAATCACGATTAGAGAAGCTGCGCCGTCAACCGTTCGGACTCAAAGATGGAAATTAATTATTTGTTTGTACGAAAGCCGATTCATGCTCAAGATAATTCAAATGAATAAGGAGCCTGTGTCAAACAGGTAAGTGAATTCATTAATCATCTCTCAAGTAGGTAGCCTTACACACGATCGGAATGAAAAAACAAGCTGAATTTTTATTTATAAATATAATTTACGCTCCAGCTCTGAGTCTGGAGTAACAAATCATGAGAGTAATTTTGTGAGGAAACTATCGTAAAATGTTCGTAAAGTACAAAGAACTGGTTATTAAAACGTTCGATATAAATTTAACTGAAAACGAATGGTGTTTCAATAGTTGGTATGTACCTTGTATTAATATTCACTATCACAGCCATGTATACCAGAATTCAAACCCAGTCGACGATACTGAAAATGTTTTAATTAAATCCCTTGCAAACGGATGCAACCGATATACATATACCTATATATAGGTTCGTATGTGAAATTCAAAATATTTCATTAAATTGATGTATGGTACACATCATATCCGGCCACCGTCCATACTCATCCCAATCGCAACACTCGAAGTATGTACGTCGACAGTCATATCGCATATTCGCTGACATTCCTGAAGTACTTCCCTCGACCCATTCAGCGGATTGGCAAACCTTAGGGAAATTTTTGAAAATATTCAGCATAGCGTACGATTTTTTACACCTATGAGAAAGGATCGGAGATTAAATCGATAATTTGTGTAAACTAATTGATTTGTCTTCGAACATGCTTCCTGATGCGTAAAGCTCTGATACTTTATTGAGTAGGGAGGGAATGTTCAATTGGAAGAAATTTTTTTTACAAAATCCTTGAATTCTTGGTTTTCGAACAAGAAGCGAGCCCGACCGTACCGGCATCGGAGTATCAACCGCTGCTACCATCTGGCGAGGAGAACCAAGAGCGAATATATTTCTCCAGAGTCTTCGTACCTGGAGATTTTAACGCGTGGGATTACACAGAGCATGGATGAAAAATAAATGGCGGCTATATTCCCCACCAAAAATCTGAGCGTACCATACCGTCGCCGAAGGTGGCGAAGGAACAGTCATCTTCGTGCTAGCGAACTTATCACCATCTCCTAATAAGCCTGTGTCAAAACTCTGTCAGTTTGTAAAGGTAAATAACGCCGTAGGTGCACACCTGTCAAAGCAGAAGTTCGACTCTACTGTAATCGCTAACGTCCGCGTATAGAGTCAAGTCCCACTAAATTTTATCCACCGTATTTAAAATGAGGAGAAACCAGTCGATAAATAACGAGAAAATGTGACCTGCGTTCATCTCTCAAATTAATCATTTTCATAATAAGGTAAACCCACAGTGATTAGTGTTGGCGTCATACGGGACGATTTTTCAAAACTTTCTGAACGAACAGTTTTAAAGGCGTTCTCCAAAATGTCAGTGAAAAGGACAGAGTTTTGTGACAACAGAATGACAACAATGTGGTGGCTACTGGCGATACTGGCTGTCACTGAGGTAAGAGTAACTATATGTATATCAAACATGAGACATTCGTAGCTTAAACATCTTCCGATTACCCAGAATCGAGGAAATTTTATGACCAAAATTGTACGTCACCTTAAGAAATACTTTTCAATACACGTCATTGAAATTTACTGAAGGACTCGGCGTGACTCAATATCTACTCGAAGTCGTATTACACATCATTTGACAGCGACGTGAATATCAAGATGCTGCACTGTATGAATAATTTTGTTTATGATTGGTTAATTTTTTCCGTATCGTAATTGGCGACTGTCTCAAAGAATTATCATTCAGTTGCTGCGATCGAGTTTTACCAGGAAAGAAGTATGGGACACTGCACGCTCGCGATAAATGCTTCATTTAAATTCGAAGGTTTTTAATGCATCAGTGATGCATGCGATAGTTATATGGAACTTGTTTTCTTGGCAACATTCTCGAACGTATCACCACATTCGTTGCATAATTAAAACTTGTATATGGTAAAAAACAAAAAATTAATTATGAAAAACAAGATGACAATGAGGAATTTTTTTCACGACCCACAAACTCGTCAGTCGTCGATAATCGAAGATATACTGCAAAACACATTTATCACACCACAGCCCAATTTTTGTACGGGTTCATGTTCATCGATGATCCAACTCTCCGCGTGACTTTGAAACAACTTGAAACCACGTGCGCACCTAGAGAACCTAGCACTTGCCTAGAATCAGCTGCGTATCAGGAATGTGGAACGTTTTAATTAACGTATTAACATTTGGTGCTTGAAATTGGCTAATCAATGATTACGAGATTAATCGAGTATATCGGTAATGATCACACTGAAATTTTGGGTATGAAAAGACTGTGAACGAGAATCTTGAAACCCATACGATTATTAAATAACTCTTTATTAAATAATCGTATACATTGCAAAGACGGAGCCCAATTCGTTTTCCGATTACCATACTCTAGGTCTCGTTCTGGACAGAATCTTGAAGGCTAAAAAAGATATGGGTAATAGATCGTGTCATGCCCATTTCTAGCACTGAGAAACTACTTATTAGATAAGACCCAGCCTACGAGAGTCCAGTAGCTCTGCCTACGCAATAAGGAGTTTGTATGACGTTGCGAAAGTGTGACTGAAGTCTGAAACTATTCGTAGAGGTACTGGGTTTGTATGTATGTATGTATATTCTATATTCTATACTTCATAGGCTGATCGTAAGTTGGGCCTGATTAGTAGTGGGCCCACCAGTTGTCTCGCGCGCAACTGGCCTCGAATAGTGAGGTCGTATGGGTGGGTATTGGGTATGCTGCAGTGTATCTATAGATACTCTAAATGCTAATGCGGGAAGAAAAATAAATGATTTTTAAGCCCCCAACACGCTGCATGGCATCGCCGCTTGTTTTCTTACGAAATCTCGATCCGGTTATCTCCGAACAACTCACCAAGCTAAGCTATAAGTCGGTATTTAGTATCGGTGATGAATAGCACACAGAGTAGCCTCAGTGAAAAGTAGTTTTTTTTTTCGATTTTTTGTTTCTCTTTCCTTTTTAAACTTCTTAACGTTCCACTATCACCATATGTCATATACGATTCGATAACGTCTTCGTTGAGAGCGGAACAATCGTACTTCAAACAATTAGTTACGCATTTTTTCACGTTTCAGGACAATTCCAGCCAAGTCATACTAAATGTCTAGGACAGCGTTTGAGAAAGAAAAAGATCCTCGAATTCAAATAGATGAAAGAAAATTTGAGAACCTTTTACTCGGTATAAGAAATGAATTGAAAAATGTTCATCATCATATAGCTGCACTGTGTAATATTTCCTGCGATTTTTGGAGCAGCTTTACTCCGTTGAGTACAAGTGTACGCTGGTTATATTGCATAACTCTTGCGAAGATGTGTAGTAAATCATTTATAAGTTTGACTGCTCTTATTCATCGAACGAATACTACACGAAGTGTAATATCATGTTTGATTAGGTAATCAAGAGTTATTATAGCCTGAGAAATAATAATCGGTTTTTTTTTTATCTGGACCACTTCGTGTATAGGTATTATTATAACCAGTCATGAAATATCGTGAGTGTAATATTTTAGGCCCTGTCAAAAGTCGAGTAAGAAAATATGCGGGATATTTCATCCCACGGACTATATCTTTCTCCTATATATACCTATATACATTTAACATAACGACGACTTTAATCTGTAAAGTTGTGGTCAGCGGTTCTTATACCTATATACCTGCAATAATTTAATTATGTACGACCACATTTGGGATCTACAGATTCCGGAGAATAATATATTCCGTGATGTATCTCCGCGGTATGCATTCGAATTTTTCACACATATAACCAAATTTTCATACACATTCATTATTATAGGTGTTTATAAAGGCATGAAATTCCTACGCGTGACGATTCTATATACTGGGAATCACGCATCACTGTGCTTTTTTCTTTTTTTTTTTGTTCTTCTTCTCGTTATTTTTTTCCAACGAAACAACGCAAAAGCATATTCAGACAAACGGAAACCCATTATCTGTATAACGTTGTCGTTCACCAACTGTTGGTCTGTGTATATGCGCGTCTATACATTCGTAACAGGTTGCGCACTACTTCGTAACCCATAAACTCGACAAGTAGCCCATGTGTAGAAAAATTATTTGTATTAAACTGCGAGTTTGGAACACCGAGTAACATTTGAATAAATATTGGCACAGGTTTTATTTTACTCGCTTGTCTCGATCGACGTTGAACTCCAATTTTCAATTAAATATAATATAGCTAATAACTATGCGTAAGATACCTATATGTGTGTGTAATATCTGTTGTCTTGGAGTTAGTGGAAATAAATTCTTTTCCAATCGCGGTTCGTGCCTGATAATCATTTATTTGTTTTATTATTTTCTAAGACAATCACTAGCTAAGATATATTACTTCAATAATAACCTAAGAACGACGTCTGTTAATAACGCCTCATTAACTGTTGGAGAAACGTGACAGGCAAGGAACCAGGCACCTATACATGTCGGTACCATCAAGCGTTATATACCTAGTCGCGTGATGCACAACGCTTATTGCGGTGCAGTAGACGAGTCAAGATAGAAATGCGTCAGTGAAGATGATTTAAGTGCATCTTGAACGCGCGAGTCTCGAATACCTTCTTTCCTTTCCTTTCCTTTCCTCTTCTCTTCTCTTCGCACGTTATATTCCCCGAGCTTCTGACGTCGTAAACAGCAAAGCCGAAGTCCAATCCATTTGGCTGTATCAAAGCTGCTTTAAAATCGAGAAAAAAAATGTTGTCTCGAACAGGGGAATACAGGTCTCTCTGCAGTTGGTTATCTTTTTCTAGTCTAAATTTTTGTAAAAAGTATATCAAGCGATTTCAATATTTGGTATAGGCATCGGCTACCAAGATCATACTTTAGTAATTTCGTCTTTATCCCGTTTCGTACGATTGTATTTTTGTCATTTTTTTTATTACCACATTGTCAATTGTTGAATTGAAAATTATTAGATTAGTGTGGTTGATATGATGTTCAGTATTCGCTGCAGCGTTTATAAGATCTTACGAGATTTCAGCCAATTTGAACTTTTTATACTCTGCTAATAGCGCTGTGCTTCTTCGAGAAGCGAGATTGTATCGTATACCAGAAGTAGGTAAAACAATTGTGCGAGAGTTGGATGACAATTATTCAATTACCGGTATACTACACAACCGCGGAGCTGAATCTCAGATCATTTAAAGAAACGAATACCTTCGGATATCAACTTTACAATCAATCAGCCATTATAATTATCATTATAATATTCCGCGAATGACAGTTGTAAGAAATTCGATGGTAACGTTTCCTAGAAAAAAAAAACCATCTATACTGCGCCATAAACTTGAAAAATTGCAACTCGTTGCAGCTACCGCATCATTTACATTAAAAATTCACTTTCCCGTTGATCTACGAAGAAGGAATTAGGTAAGCTTTCATGAATAAACATGAATGAACACACGATGTCTATACGCCGCACCTTTATACCCATAACGTATACGGTTAATCAAGAAATTCCAGTTTACTCACATTGTTGGATTTGATTTCTAATTAGCGTTGAATTGCAGCCTGTTAATAATTGTTTTCCGAGGCCTGAGCGTAACTTGAGAAATACTTCAACGATTCTATCGATCTTTACGAGCCAAGTAGAGATAAAATTAAGGAAGCTTAGACGGTGTCTAATTAGTTAAATCTGACCCAAAATTAATTCGGTCTTAATGATAATTTTTGATTAACTAAAAAATGCCCCCCTCTATAAATAACTCCATACAAAATTCGATGTAACTTTTAGAATGTGGCAAAAGTAGCCGCTGAACAATGAACAGTTTGATAGTAACTCTAACGTATGGTTGTATAAGTTATATAAATTGGCAATGAATACCAAACCCGGTAATAATTACTCTTGGCAAATTGGTTACCTCTTTAACATACTTCCACATCGAGCGCGGTGCCAACTCGTAAATAAATAACGGTCCCTGTTGTGTGCCGTGTATCGTACGGTTTAATTGACCCGCAACGGCAACAAAGTGAATCCACCCCGCGCGATTGTTAGATCGCATTTTCCCGAAGGGAAACCGGACGATAAAATCCCACTTCCGGAGCACTGCAGCTGCGCGTGCTATTTTCTAGTTTTCTTATTCAGAAGTTGGAACAGTTTATGCATCGCTAACCTAACTCCTATATACTATGTATTAAAAAAGTAGTTAAATTAGGGCTGTTAAAGTTTCTCGATATTACTATAACGTTGCTTTTAATTACCCTCGTTACTCTTTACTTATATTACGTGTAACAGCACGCAACAATGGTTTGAAAACTAAAAACAGGAAAACTCTAGTATAAGACAGTTTTTTTTGTTCTATTATTTTAACGCGTCGTTCATTTGATTTTACTATATTCAAGTTTTAATTAACATCTTGCCGGCTTAATCGATTTACCAATAAATAATACGACCATAATCAGCTATAAATGTTGAGAGAAAGTGTAATGAAATAAAAAATGAAAAAATAGGTGAGATTTGTTTGTGCGTTTTCAATAAATGTCCGTATATTAATTTAATGAAATTCACTTTCATCTATACCTGTATGTATGAACGTTACGCATGCTCACCTCGTTACGATTACCCCTTCGGGCATATATACATGCGAGTGAGTGACGGGACGACATAAGAGAAGAGTTTGTTTAGAAACGCGAAGCGCTCGGAATGATTCCGCTCCACTTTTCGTTTCCTCTCGCTCGGTGCACATAACGCGAGTTCATGCACCTTTACGCTGGGTACACAGTGTTAATAACACTTTCCTATCATTAAACACATTTGATTGTAATTCACTTATATACCTTACGTCTCTAATTCATAATTGACAATTCTTGAAACCGTGCCAAAATCTTAATTGACACTTTACCTGCAGCGTAACGTCGCTCACACGCATCAGCAGACACGCTGTAATCCGACCTTGTTAGACCCTGTACTCTTTAGGCTTCGGATCATTCAGGTGCGATTCCACAACTAAGAAAATTGCGACTGCGGGTAAATTTTTTGCGAATAATAATAATGCTATCGGAAGGTATTCTCTGCCCGATCTTATAACCGTAAGTATAACGCTGATTTTAGAGGAGAGAATCAATTCAGTTTTTGTTCTGTCAAATTTTTTATTCGTCGTCGATCAGTATCGATTATTTATCACGATTGACACTTTCTCTTCTTTAAGAAACAATTAAACCAAGTGTCTTCACACGACTGCTTGAATGAAAAGTGAAATGAAATACATATAGGTATATTCTCTGTGAGCGTCATCTTCGAGGAGAAAGCGAGCTGAGCCGATGACCGTAGACTCTGTTAAACCCGAGTGACCCTTGAACACAACTAAACGTTATTGCGTGAGTGTAGTCTTACGTATATTACGTGGACAATGTATGTATATGGTTAGAAAAAAAATCGATTAAGGTATGTATACGCACGACCTGTTAAGTTACGTCATAGAGAGAAAGTTAGAAGTCCAGTTGACACTGACCGATACCTATAATACCTACGTATAGAAAATCAGCCGCGGTGCAGGGAGTGTGAATCCGTGAGAATTTCAAGCGCGATCTAATTCCTCTAATCATGTCGGAAAATCATATCATATTTACTACATAGGTATATATTTATCATCTATACAGGTATGTGTATGCACATATATTACACGTGAGATCTACTGATGACTCTGGTTTATCGTGTCACAATACGTTTTAATCTTTTACCTCATGGCTTACCACGTGCCCACGTGTTTTGTATTCAAAGTGTAGAGAACTTCCTGTATAACGTATAGTAGCGTATACACGCTTATAGCGACTATATAAACGTTTTGTTTGAACGATCGTGAGAACAAATGCATATATACAGATTTTGTAAGACGCTGATTTTACAGAAAGTCGTTTCTACTTGTAAACTCTGTTCTCTGCAGTATAATGTGAACTTGAAGACTATTGAACAGTTTTCAATGTTATTGAGTTTTATTTTATTATTCAAATCTGTTCAAAGCTGAACAAAGATTATTATACCGATACTTCTCCTCTACTCGCACAAATGTTGAGCCACACGTTTTGCGGAATAATAATAAATTCCCTGCACGGCTATAACAACGTACGATCTGATATCGATAAATATCCTCAAGACGAGTTCTGTTTACGATTTTTATCCGCACATACCATGCAGCAGCTGGCTAGCGATAATATTTGATTATCTGAATTCTGATCGATAAATTGGAATAAAGTGCATCAAAATTACTTTGAAATATCATTCTGGGTTTGAGGCGAATGCGTGGAGAGAGTTATTATTAATGACACAGATCGGCTGATTTATATTCTTGATATCAAAAAATCGGATGATTAATTATAATTGAATGATTCATGAATGATGATGCATCTAGAAATTAACCGAAAGAAAGTCTGATGGTTGAAAAAAAAAATAAAATAAAATCTGTGTACCGCTAATTTTTCTACTTTCCTTGGTGATTATATAATTTGAATAAAGTGACACGTACGATTGATGTTGGTCTGTACATTAAGGGGACAAGAAATAGAAAGAAATACTAGGAGAAAAGAAAAAGTCGTTTTGCCAAATCCAAGTAATAAATGAAATTTTTTAATTTAATAAGTGAAACTTACGGCAGTGCGTCTTGCCGATAGTGTATAGTAATCCTGTATTAATTCAGATCACGCACATAGGACGTCACGTAAAATTCATAACCCAGTGAGCATGTGAAGGAATTTTTTTTGTTTTTTTTTTCTTCTTTTTTTTTTCAACTGATTCGAGTTTTACCACGTCTCAAAGATTTCGAAGCTGATAATCTAGCCACAGTTACAAAGATTCCACCCGATGAACCTTCCAACAAAGACGTGATCCGCACTCTTAGTGCTTTTCCTTCTTTCGGAGATAAACTCTACGTACTATAGACTATCTGTATCTATTTTTTATTTATTTTTTTATTTCCTTTTTTTTTTCATTTCGTTACTATTTTCAACGAGCTCGATCACACTGACCGATGCGTAACGATATACTCGATGAACCCGACACAGGCCTAGATCTATAAATCGATGATTCATAGATCGGAGTATTTATACGGACATGATAAATGTCGACGAATGTACCAGTGCGAATATACAGGTACGAAACATGTTGCCAGGTTATAGTCGCGCCGTAAATATATTTTTTATACTTTCCTCTGAAAGCGTGAAGCCCATCGTTACACGTATGTTACCTGCACAGTTCGATAAAAAAAAAAAAAAATAAAAAGGTGACGGTGCTGAAAGTTCCCGTTTGTATAATTACGGGTTTGTTCATTTTCCTCGCGCGAGTAGGTGCAACTTTCGAGACAGAGAAGAGGTCGTTGGTCCCGAGGTAGAATCGAACAACGTGCATGTGTCTCCAGGTACAACAAAACGTTTGAATTTACCTTTTTATGCGACGATTTCGCGTGCCTGCAGTGCAGTATATACCTCGGTATAATAAATAGTTTTTAGTTTAAACAATGGCTATATACTAAAACGTATTGTATTACTATTCTTGGCAAGATTTTACGAGTGTAAACTAGGCCATTGTCATTTCGCTTGGGAGGTCACTGTTACTATTATACCTATAGTTAGATTCGCACCGTATAAAGCCGAATAATTATTTTCAAGAACTACTCAGGAGGCGATAAATTAAGACGACGCGCGGAGAGGTGCTCGAGAAGCCAATATAAACGGGTATTACGCGTATTACCGTTTAATTACCTAATAGCTTAGTTAACGGATTAAACAGGGAGAGAAATTTAACACCTTCAGAATTTAGACGGCTGGTTCTAACTCGCGAGACTAAATCTCAATGTGATACCTACCTCGAAACTCGAAGAGGGTAGAAGTTGTCCTTATTGTTCAAAGGGATCAGCTGTAAGGGATAACCATTGTTACAAACGTACCGTTCAACGTAATCCCGAAAGGTTTTGTTATAAAAGACAAAAGCTCTGACGCCCCCCGCGCTGCACGCAAAAGCTTCAACTCCTTAACAGTGCCCTCCTGCGTGAACCGTGGTATCCTTTCTTGTACCAACCATATAGACCGTTTCGATCATACCATAGGTTTCCTTCATTCTTTTTTTTTCTCAAAGGATCTTCTCTTCTCGTAAAATATTCTCTGTGGCAGAACCTGTACAACGGTCGACCTTCGACTCGTGTAATCAATTACTGCACCACGCGATGCTATACTAAAAATTATTCATAAAAATTTACATCCTCATTTAGAATTTACGAGGCACCATCTCACTTACCATTCGTATATAACTTAGGTTTCAAGCTAACTTTAATCTTGGCAAATTGAATATATGCGGCCAATGGTCGGAGCCACGTATATGATACGTACTTGATACTGTATACCTAGTGAGAGTTATAAGGCTCACTCGACAAGGACATTATTCAAACGCATATAGTAGACACGCACGCCAACAGATATAACAACTATGATGTACCATGGAGATCCCGTCACTTCGCTCTTTGAGGCATACTAATTTTCAGAAGCATGCGTTATTCACGGTTCACGGAACTACGTCGTGCCGAACAAATCAGCACGCCGCGCCCGCGTCGGTGTGACAAAACTCATATACCTATAAACACACGGATAGGTTCCGGAAGTGTACACGGGTATATGTACGCATACCGTCGTATACAAGGAAGCTATGTCTGGCTACAGGAACATTGAAACAATGCGCTGCTGTCACCTCCCTGAATCTAAGAGCTACGAGAGAGACGTAAAACGCCGTACCGGTTACACCGTTGTCTTTAAAGCTGATCCTGAGATGAGTCAGGCTTCTAGTCTTACCTAAACTACCCCTAATTTCCGGAGCATACAAACACGCATTGTTGTTTGTATATACTCACATTTCTTTCGAGCCATTTTTCCTCTTTCGAACGATCGATTCGATTCTTTAGGCAGCGTAGTAAAGATCAGGCATAATTTATCAACAGTCCTAACGAATGCATTTGAATCCATTACGTGAGTTACAACTTATATGAGTTATTGCTTTTCGGAGAACAAGATCGCGGCGTCCGGTCTAACGACGGAACGTTCCCCCGATGCGTTTATTGATTACAGTCCGAAATTGAATGCCTTTAACTCATAATTGAGTAATTAAAATGAGACGTTGTCTATCATTGAAGATAAGCTTCGAACCCTCTGTTAGCATATTTTTCCCTCGCAATAGAATGGCGGGATATCACAGTTTCTGAATACCGATCGAAGAATGAAAAACCAGCGATGACCGAATACTCGAAAATGAACTCTGATGCATTATTTTGTCAAAAGCTGATGCACTTCTCGTGTTTGTGGATTCGCAGCGGTAATGAAAGTGCTGAAAAATACATGAACTCCAGCACAGCCGCTGCGACACCCGGTATAAACCTATCTTATAAATACATTTACGTAATACGTATGGGTTCGGTTATCTTACGCTCATATCTTATGCGAGAGAGTTGTTTAAAGTACACGACTTTTAGCTTGGTAGTGAATTTTTGGTCCCTCGTCTCACCTCGCGGATGCCCTTTCCGGGAGAACGTCTGCGGTCGGAGCTCCGGAATAATCGTGCAAACATAGAATGGTCAACTTTCAGCGATCTCGAGTGTCTCTGCTTTTCTTTCCTCGGGTCATTGTGATGTGTGTAGTAAAAATATCCTTATACGGGGTCTTGAAGTGGGTGTAGTCACTTGCAGTGAAAGCCGTGATGTAATCTTATCGAATCTTTAAAGATGTTATATTTATGTATTACAAAGTGAAAAATTACACGGTAGACACTCCCGACTATTCGTTCCTACGGGTATATACCGTAGAGTTGATATACTTGATATAAACGATGAAACAATCAGGACGAGAAATGCCTCCGGTGATCCGCCCTCTGAAAATTGACTCAAACTTAATCTTGGTTCGTTATTGGTTCGGCGGAGATGCAGCAAGCTTATCTCGTTACTACGGCCAAGTTATCTCGCTGGTATGGGCATTGCAGCAGGCGCGTACTCGATCGAGTACCAACCTTCTCCGAGAATGGATTCAAGGCCCGAGGGCAGGAGCCCCGAATCGCCGACCACCGTGTTGTTGACCCTTCCCTGTCCGAGGACTTTGCCTGCCCCCAGCCACCATTTTTGTTCACTCGTCGATTTTTTTAGTTTTATTTTTTATTTTTTCATTTCGTTTTTCTTTTACGATCGTTCAAGCCACGTTCGCCCGCGTCTTCTTACCCACCGAGGAAGACTTTAATAGCACCCTCAAATATACATATACGTACCTATATGTTACGTACGTGCAGTCTCTGCATTTTGGCTTCAGAAACGTCGGCACTCAAATCTCAAACTCCTCTTTTCCCTCGGGCGGTTAACAGTCGTTTACTGTGGTCAAGATTCAAACGAAACGATACTTCGTGTTCTTCGTAGAATGGAAGTTAACAATCGAGTTTAACACTGCGCACGGCTACCGGATTTTATTCGCACAATCATATTGCCGCCGAATTACTCGATTTCATATCTACATACCTATACGTAAGTCTCAGACGAAATAACGATCAAGTGGACCCAGGATTGTGAAATTAAATCATTTGATAAGTTCGGCGAATCAATCTTTATCGAGAAGTAGGTATATGTAGGTGTGTGGTATACTTAGATAGAGTTTATTTATACCTCGTAGAGCGTTTTGTGTTCGTATATATTATTTGATACGATCGCAAATAAGTATGCAAAAACAAAGAGGTAAAATATTGAAGAGGTAACAGGTATGCCCGAGATACAGTTAACCGAGCGATGGAATGGGATAGACCTAGACTTTATCCTCCGAACATTACTCTTTCTGGACTTGCCCAATCAGAACCATCCTTGGCGAGTTATGATCCCTGCACCGTGACAAATGCGCGAGCCGCTATGTCGGATGAAACCAACCGGTCGAGCTCGACGTATTATGCCTTGGAGAAGGTGTACGTGGTCAACTGCATTGCACCGGACTGCAATGCACCGCAATGCACTGTACCGCACTGCACTGCGTTGAATGAATTGCTTCATGACTTTAATACCGGAGAAAAATAAAACAACGAGTTATTACATTAGCCTCCGGACTAATCCGTTTGTCATTAGGGAATACCGATTTAATTGCAACAAACATCGCCGGGCTCCGGTGATCCTTACAATTTAACAATCACCGAGGTTGCTACACGTATATTCGTTCCGGATATGCAAATAGTGTTTCAAAAGAGATCAGTAGGTTTCTTGTTTCATATTCAAACCTGTTATTTCTAGTCCAAAATTTAACATTTTGAATTCTGTTGAAGAGAAAGACAGTAATTCTGTGAATTTCCTCTGTACAAATTGGCTCCCGTAAGTGACGGAGTATTGAAGAAGAAAGACACGAAAGAGCCAGTCAATCATCTCAGAAATTTTCCCCGTGCGAAGATTTTCGGTGTTTAATCCGAGACGAGAAAGAAGAAATTTTCGGAGCTGGATATCGGAAAATATAACATCGATTTTATTTCGAATGCTCTAATGTGTATGTATGGGCGACATAAGTCCTATTGTAAGCCATTGAAAGCTTTAAAGTGGGAAGAATGGCCTTTTTCAGAAGACCCGCAGCTCTCCGCGGTATTTTATTTCTTCTAGACGCGGTTTAGGCGTGCGTTACCGGTTGTGGTATTGTTGCGCAAAGTAGGCAGACATGTCATGTACAATGAATTACAAAAGCTATAAGAAACCGGAACTAGGTATTACGGTACGAGCCGTCTCTCTCCCACTCGGAATTCAGCCAGCTTCCATAGTCAATTCTCGAACGTGTCATGGCTTATGTCGATGGTAGATGTCCGCAGGTCTTGGTCGGAGATCAGATCGTTCCTTGCACGCATTCCTGAAATATATGGCTATACGTGCAGCATGCTGCGGGCGGCAGCTACGGCCTACGCGATCAGTAGTTACTCGAGAATTTACCGAAAAGGAAATATCGACGTCTTCATACTTGCTCTAATCATCGTATGTACATCGAGCAATCCAAAGCCTGGAGGTAATCTTGAGTCAATCGAAATCACCGAGCGCGCTGGTAGATACTCGTACAAATGTATTAAAATCATTTTTAAAAAAGATACCTCAACATACGTGGGCGTATGTGATACTTGTATGTAACGATACATGGATTGCGGATGCCATTAATTTTACTGCGAAACTTTTGTCCCGCCATACAAAGACCCGAGTATGTATTGTGGGATTTTGTAAGCTGCACCGAAGCAGAGTTTCGCATTCCGTGGACATTAATTTTGCAATTTTTTTTTTCTTTCAATCTGTGACATGAAAGGTGCCAGAATTTGGGGTGGCTAAGTGTCCGTACTTTTTTTTTTTTTTTTTGAATTTAATATTCAAGAATTGTTGTGAAATTAATGAATTACTTTGTCTCAAAAGAAGATGTTACTCGAAGATTTTCTGGATTTTAATAATCTCAACCCCTGTAAGACTCGTGTACTATTAATAAGGCAAAAAGATGGCGAGAATGCGTAAATCTTTCAAAACATTAAAGAAGATAAGCTCGAGAAAAGCGGCCGGGCAGCGAATACCCGCACGCGAGAAACGCGCCGAGAAGAGCCTGCAAGCGATATACGCTACCTGCTGTAGCAGTAGATCGAAAAATCTCGGAATTTTTGCAATCCACGAAACACAGCGGCTCGTTCTTCGAACGCCGATCAGCTTGATCTTCTTCTTATTTTTTTTTTTTTCATTTTTTTTTTTCTTCATTTCGAAGGAAACGGTTAGGGGAGTCTGCGCTCTCAGACACTGGGCAAAACCCGAGCCTCAGTTTTGCACGTTGCTGCAGAAAGGCTCGGTGTTCCTCTGGGACAGAAAACATTCCTGATAAATTGCCAAGGAGAAAGAGTGGGCCTCGAACGCCTGAAACTGAAAGTTTGCGTGGGTTGACAGCTGCCGCTCGGACCGGTCTGCCCAAGAATCGAGCCAAGTAAAGCCAGGCTTGAGACGGATACTCTGGCACTGGTGAATGGCGTAAATAATCTACAGGGTGTTTTCTTTTCTGTTAAAAAAAACTCGAGATCTAGAATTGTTCTTTTCGAAACAAAAAACCTAATCAAATAAAAACTCCAAAAACACAATCGGTAGCGCTCCAACTGCATAAAAGTCAAACATATGGATAATGGCTCTTATTTAGAAACAATTTTCTATCTCCTCGCATGTATTGATCGGAGGCTAAAACCTTGTCGCGGTATTTCGTATTCGAACGATTCTGTACCAGTTTTTTGTCTGCTTTTTCTTCCAAGTTCGAAAATGAATTGAGTTCGTCGGTTGTTAGTTGGGTATCACCCTGTATGTAGGCAAGACAATTTTCTTTCATTGTCAGCGTGACATAAAAAGTCCGCTCGCCAGCCGTGATAATTGTGCGTGCGGTCAGGGCTCGATTAAAGCTTTGGTTTTAACACCAATTTCAGCAAAAACCAGGCTTCCGCGCGAGCCGTGGATAATGGTGATATAGTCTGATCCTGCGATTGTTACCGCAGACATACCCACGCTTACCATAATCGCCCTTTATTCTACATATAATATACATGTGTATGTCTATATATGCAATTTGCTTCAACCATCTCTGCCCACGTATTTGCAACTTGAATCTGACGCATTGTGGGCGCAGACATACAACGTCATCGCGGGGACAAATTAGAACCACTCACGCTCAAGTCGTTTGTTCTGTACAATATATATATTTACCTGAATGAATGTATATGTATCGTATCCTGGAGGACACAGCGATATAGTCGTAGGTACCGGATGTTCCTCTCAAAAATGTCCCCGTGCATAAGAGTTTTACAAATCGGTATGCCGGATGTAACCGAGAACCGAGAATTATCTTTCTAAATGGATACGCGATTATACGTCCGCGTTATTTGGTCGTTGCAGAGCAAATAATTCGGTGAAACAACCATGAAAACCTCATCCACCGAACCTCGCCTAACTCATTCTAATTCATCCTTATCCAAGCTAAACTAATTTGACACACCTTAACGGCTTAATTTAACCTCACTCATCCCATTCAGCCAGACATGGCCCTGCTGCTGCACGTGTCTGGTGTCCCTTCGTTCAAGACGTTGAGTTGAACTGAACGTCATTGTTAATGGATGAGAGGATACAGGGCGAGAAATATATGGCATGCACCAGTCCCGTTTAATAATGATAAAAAACTTGGTTAATTAATTATCGAGATGTGCCAAAGTCGATGGAGATGACACTATCGGTTAAGGAATCAAAATCGGGTACGGTATGGGGCTTAAAAACCGGTTGGTGTTCGCCAAGATGTGCGAAGATCCGTGCCGATAACATCCTCAGCTGCCGCGCGAGCCCGTGAGGTTATTTGACGTTGCACGCAACCGCTGCACGTATACGTATACCGTATACGTATTGTAGTTCTACGTAAATCATCAGCGAGATACCGTGCCGATTTCGTACGGCGAGAATATGGACCAAATCAGATGCTGCGGGTGTATAGATCAAAGGCTCGTAGTTCTTTATCGCACCGTTTAAAGACGGTCATCATTTTCACGAGGATTTCTTTACACGCTATGTCTGCTCTTGGAATGAGAATGGGAATGGAAATGGGAATGGGATGGGATGGTCGAAGTATTAAATAGTATGCAGCCGGTAAGGTGTATAGGAACCTATACTTATGGAAGCCCTTGGAAAGGCGGGTAATATGCATGGATCGCAGCTGATCTGCATTCAAATGGAGGCTTTCCGCCCGTGGCGACGCTCAAGAGAACCGTAGGACACAAGTAGGTTTTCTTACGACTTTTTGTAGCCAATCTTTCATGCATAACCGTCGTATAATAGCTATTTGTCATGCAAATAGGACCGAGACAGACGAGTAATAGATAGTAACACGGTGCTGCAGCGGTCGGGCGGGACGAAAATGTGATTGTCGTTTAATAGTATACAGTCTTGTCGAAGGTATTTAATTCATCGAAGAAGTTCTAGGTTCGTTTTATGCCCGCGATCGGCAAGAAACGGTATAAGTTCTACTAAATTAATTCACACTATATCTAACCAGTCCAACAAAGCCGAGAGTGCAGGTCTTCAACCATGTGGAAACAGCTTTGAATCAACGGACGCGTTCAGTGGCACAAATATCTCACCACTATAACATGTCCAAAGTACCTGCACGAATTTTTGAAAACAATTCTAACGCAAATAACGTTACATGCTATTATTCGTGACAAAGGCACTTTTTACGCAGCGAATATAACCGCGGGACCTAATTTATCAGAGATTTAATTACATACTGTGATGGCTTTGTTTACTTCGTTACAGGTCAGTGGTCAGCTGTTGGATACTGAGTTTCAGCCAACGGTGACGGCGACATGCAAGGACGGATATATGACCATTCGAACTAACGTCAACCAAAGTTTTCTCGGGGCTGTTCACGCCAGGGAATATCGGACACCCCAGTGCATGGTTCTTGGCAATGGAACCACGCATGTGACCCTTGGAATTAATCTTCACGCTGTCCCCGGTGCCCCAGACTATTGTGGGGTCTTAGTCAACAACGTGAGTGGCTTTTAGATTGAAAAATAATGAATTAATTATTGAAGAGTGTATCCGCGGTTTTAACGTTCGAAAGGCAAACTCCGTTGTGTAAGTTTACAACGAGAAATAGGGTACTCATTTTTATCGATCTGGGAATAAGAGCTAGCGGAAGAGAAGGAAATGAATAGATTAATAAAAGTGGCGATGAAATTTTTATTGCAGAAGACGGAAGAGGAGAGATCCGTACCAATCGCTGTCCGAATCCATAAGACGCTAGAGCTGGCGGATGACAAGTTCTACGTAATTACCTGTGGCAAAGCAGGCTTTAAAAATGCCAAGTGAGTCGATCGTCCTTTCAATTTAATTTAAGATTCTTTTATTTTTAGTCTCCGTTGTTAATCGGTTCTGACATTTTTTCAACTCGTTGAGTGCAGCAGATGCAGTTTCTCGTCAACTGCAGCGAACGGATTTCTGATTTTTTTTTTTTTTTTTTATTCGTTTTATATATCGTGCTACAAATTGTATTATACAACAGGTGAATCGTTGCGGATAAAACAGATTAAAAAAAAAATTAAATTAACAAAAAAAAAGCTAAGAATTCACGACAGCCTTCGAAGACTTCTTGCTGATTCACGTAAAGCAAACTTGCATCACGGGCGTGAGTCGCTTCGTTAGGAATTCTCTGTCTCGCCGCTAATGGATCGTCTTGGAGCAAATCGTTTGGTCTTGCCTGCTTTTAAACGCAATGGTTCAACACTCCCATCTAGAGAACGTTGTTTACCACTATTTCATTCGTGACCTATAATCGTGGAATAATTTTTCATTCAAAGAAAGACAATATATATTAGGGCTAATTATATGCTCTGTGACATTTTGCTAATGACCGATCGTTATTAATCAGACGAGATATATATATTTTTTTTATTTTCTATTCAATCCATTTTTCGAACTAAGCCCCATCAAGAGACTCGGTAGAGTCTCGCGTCTAGTTATATAAAAAAAAAAAAGTTTTCTATGCGCCGCGCGAGATCCGACGAGTCTATATATATATTATCACCGCAAATACGTATAGATACTGGTCACACAAGAGACCGGAAGGAACCTTCGTTATTCTTGTCACAACAGATGTTACGTGAAATCACACAATATTACAAAAATGTCAACGACAGGCTGTTCTTTTTTACTTTACATATGATTTGGGAATTACTCTTTTTTTTCCTCTTTTTTTGTTTTAGAAACGAGACTTCTTTGGTTTCTCTACGAGTCCTTGACCGAGGACACCAAGTACAGGAAACCATCTACGGCCACAATTACACATTGAGAGCAGAAATATCTCGTCCTGATGGTATGTAAACTTGTATATATAACTTTATTTCGATCTAGAAATCTTTAATTCACGTATTTTGAGATACTCGAAACTACCGGAGAGTAACTTTTCATAGATATATTCTTCGCGGATTTAGTGGTTCTGGTAACCTTGTAAAATTATACGAAACGATTTGACAGATTATGTAACATGTCCGAGTGCTCTTACAGCACGTGAAAAACTACGAACATCCTGTGACATAATTTAGCTCGATTTAGCTATTTATTTTTTCCCCCGTTTTTTTCTGTCAAATAATTACCGCTTGGTCAGCGAGCACCTTAATTACATCGCTGTAATTATACCTTTGCATAATATTTTCGAACGTATGAATATATAATAACTATCTGTGTCTTAATTTCTGAAAACGTACATTGTGAAGAATGTCATGCACCCTAAACGAAATGATCAGGGTCTTAAATTTTATTACCGATCTAACTCAGCGTCAGTCTGCATTTAACCGCACGTTCACACCTCTACCTATTATTTCCCTAATTGTTTCAGGAATGTATGGTATCCGTGTTAAATCGTGTTTTGCATTCAACAAACGGAACAGCAGCGCCCCTCTGATCGATGACAAAGGGTGAGTACAAACCTTAATTACTCTTGACGATTATTAGTTCAGCCTAATTATAGCTAGCCGCAATTCATCGTATATACTGGTTTCATGAAACGTTAATTACATACTATAGGAGATTAGGACCGGCCGAAGTCGGTATACTTGTTAATATCAGAAAGAGCTAGGAGTTGCCTATCAGTATGATCGTCAGTACTTATATTATACCTAGCGTTACTATTGTTTGAATAATTAACTAATTACAAATCCCTAGACAAACGCATGAGAGTATGTGTATATCGTAATGGTATGCGTAGACGATAATCCGACACTATAACGTTAACCGTGTATAATATGATATATAGAATAGTATGCCTACACGGTTGAATGCATGCGTGTCAAGGCAGCTTCCTACGGCTACTCCCTGCGTGCCAGGAATCGTTTAACGCTTGGCGGCGTAGAAAGTCCAGCAGCAATGGACGAGTTTGATTTGTCGGAATGTAAATTCACTTTTTTTTTTAAATCATTTTTATTATTATTATTTCATTTTTGCACAATCTGGGAAACGGGCGGGTGGGATATTTTATATGCTTGTAAACTATAGCGTCACAGTCTGGTTATTACGGATTCAAAGAAATTATATTTACCGTTGAAGGAATTTTTACGTTAAGAATTAACTAATCGTTTATTCATCTTGTGGAATATATACATAGGGATAGTACATATCGTAGGTATATACGCGGAACGTTGAATAAAGTAGACAGAAATTTTCTTATGAGAGAAGAAGCAACGGAGTGAGTAACCGGAATCGTAAAACGAGACATTGAATAATGAATTAATTTCTCCGCAGCAACACCCTTCCGAACTGAAGAGATTTACTTTCTATCCGTATCTGAATCTATGTATAACTATCATTTGAATCGTAGTATCGCAGAAAGTACATACCTTCCGACTTTCTTACTTTCAATTATTGATATAGAATTTACATGTACAACGTACACACATAAGTATATTTTTTAACACTGTTCAACTGAGTTTGCATTCTTCAATCAATTTTCCCAAATCATCACCGAATAATGAATTAACAGTCGCCTTTCTGTTCTCTTTTTCACAGATGTCCAGTAAACGGTGGAGTGTTGACAAAATTCATCTACGATCCGAGCACAGGATTTGCTGACGCTACCATATTCGACATGTTCCGTTTCTCAGACAGCACCCAGGTTCACTTTCAGTGCAGTATCTCCGTCTGCAAAGGTGAGTCTTCGGTGATGGATTATTATATGTTAACGATTTTCAAATTCTGAATTATTCTCGATAAAGAGAATATCGTGTAGTTATCGTTTAGTGAGCATATTTCGGTACATCGCGACCTACGGTCAAACCATATGGCACTCGACAGTCACGGTATTCTTGGTAAATGATCCGAGGTTGGGATATAAGCTCTGGGGTCAATAGGAACGTAAAATATTTTTATTTACCCCCCCATGTAGCAGCTAGCATTGTATTCAGAATAGCCGTAGATAGCGAAGCACGTAGCTTGACAACGCTATCCCATAAACCTGTATTTACTGCGGCTAGTACACTGGCTGATATTACCAACGCGAGGGCGAGACATCCGTAGACATTAATTTCTATTTATCAGGATTTAGACAAGGGAGTTTCGGCCGTTAGCTATTCCCATTTCAAATCCATTCTCTAAGGCTTACAAGGGACCAATCTACCTTACACCTATGTATAGTACAGTTTCCGCGCGAAAGAACCGCGTCAGAAAAACAAACGGGCTGTATCTTCGCACCGTATTACTTTCGCACGTGATACTTATTCGCGTGAAACTAGACTATGGGAAATTTATTATAAAAATTTTATTTTTTTCTTCTTCTTCTTCTTCTTCTTATAGCCGGAAATATCCGTTCGAAATAATCCATCCGAGTAAAAATTTTATAACAAAAAATTTCTATACGTTTTCACACAGGTAATTGTGGAACTCCAATATGTGACGGAGACCCCGCCGACAGTATCAAGGATGGCTTTCCACTCGGTGGACAAAATCTTGCCGGTGAAGAGGGTGTACTTCTGGCTGGTACCAGTGTCTTTGTTCTCAATCCTGGAGACACGCCTGGTGAGTTTCAAACGCTTTTATTAAAAATCAAAATTGATTTCTTTGCCCGCGGCGATAGAAGCTATCGTACGACATATTTATACTCACTGCAGCATATTTTATAACGCAACTCGACGTATTCACTTTGCGAATTTTATCAATGGAATACCTTCGATAACTATACTTGAGTAGTTAGTGGAATAAATTCACGAGGACAGTTCCACTTTATTCTCAATTTTTTTTATTTTTTTTTTTTTCGGTTTCTTTTTTCTTTCACATCTCTCACTTGCGCGCTAGAAAGTGGATTCTTATATACCTATGTGAATGAGTGGTGAATTTTCGGCCGTTATTTTTCCTCCACGTTCTAGAAAACTCTGAAATGGAGCCGAGGTTCTTTCTTGGTGACTCTTTGATCTCTTATGCCTTCACAAACTGTCTGTCGAGTTTTAGATAACGGTTCGTTTCCCACTTTCCGGACTCACTACATTACCATTTACCCTTCTTACCGTACGCGGCTCTCTCGCAGTTTCATACACTGTTATATCCTATACGTATAGGTATGTACCTATACCCAGTTAGAGAATCGCGTTTACACAAACGCCGCAAGTATATACGGACAATATATAACTACTTCTGGAATCCACTGCACCGCACCGCTAGTTTGCTTCTGTATTTACGTTTGACAGATCATTAGGTGAGAGCGAAACGAAACATCGCCCATCGTATAGGTAACATCGCGTAAGTGAATGTACAAAAGGAATTTACCTTTGCGTCATACCTTTACAAGAATTGTGTCGTTTCCTTAGCTATCCCATATGATATTTATACGTGTAGGTATGTATGTATGCGCGAGAGGAGTTGAATGTGCAAACGTTCATGTCGCCACTGCATATTATAATAGTATCTTTTCATTTTACCGAAAGACGTGTAATATTGTATAAATAAACAAACCACGCTGCAGGGTGGTTCAATCTTGATTTGCAACGCTGCAGGTTACGCCTGCAGTGTTATCGCTACTCCTTATTATACCATTACCGTATTACCATAATGGTTATTATTATCGGTATTGAAACAACTCAGATAACCCATATAACGTGGTATGCAATTATTCACAACCAGATTAATACAACGGTGCATACTATAATACGTAATTCATCGACATGCGGCTTGCACACTTTCGTAACGGCTCATCCGCACATTATACTCATACCTCTAACCTATCTATCTATCCACCTACCTACCTACATGTGCGTACGGGTCGCATACGATTATACGCGAATTTACGCAAGTCTGCGGGTAGCGTTAGTACGCAGTAGATACTTGCAAAATGGTTTGCAGACCCGTGGTGACTCGCATAATTTTTTTTTTTGTCCCCAGTCTACAAAGCCGCGGTTAAAATCGTATAGAAAGTTGATATATAATCCCATGGTATTCGGATAATGTAACGATTAAATATATCTATATCGTCGAGCTGAATTCTCATAGCGTATAACGATTAGGTGCGGGCTAGAAATCCCGGCTTTCGTGATCAGCTTTTGTCGATAACTATAAATTACCGTCTCGATAATTGTCGGGGTTTTAAAGAGTATCGATGATGAAACAATACGGAGCACGATCATTAATCGCGAGGACGTATTAAGAAATCCCGCAGCGATCGTGGCCGGGACCAAACAAGATATATATGGAGAATGAATTTTGAGACAATAAATAAAAGTGTTCCGAATTCCTTACGCTTCGGACAAGAAGAAGAAGGTGAAAGTTAATTATCCACTGGAAGGTGTCTCGCGCTTGTCCACTTGTTTCAGGTTTACTTGTCGCGTGACAACAGACTGCCTTAGAGCTCTTCCTGTTGTTCCTTCGGGCACCTCTGCCTACAACAACGTCCGATGTACATCGCTGCTGGGTTTAATCACTGCCGCGTTGTTCCATTCGTGACGAGGAGATTTTCCTTTGATATCTTGCAATTCACAAAGTTATACGGGGGATAGACTCTCGGGAATTCTGAGACGGATCATACGGACGAGTAACGGTAGCCGCGATTATCTGTCCAATATTCCCGAGTACAGGGTGGGCGAAAAATAAAATCAAAAATTATGGGGGTATACGATAAACCCACGAGGTAAGAGAATCAAAGAGCTGGGTCCGATCTCTGAAACATTTGCAATCGTTAAGAGTTCAGTTTGATATTCTCTTCAATCAGATAATTAATTCATCCCTGAAGCTGCAGTGACTTGTTGAAGATTCATTATTCAAGCGTTTCTTTCTCAGCAACGTATACACTTTCTTTGTTTTAAAAACTGCGGATGAAAGCTTCCATTCATCTAGTTTTGAGCTAATAAAAGGAAATAGTCTTAAGATTGATCGTTGACCTTACCTTACAGTGATTAATTTTGTCTTGCGTGCCAAGAAATAAGGGTGAAAAGATGCGCGGAGGACGTATCAGGGGATAACGACCACATGCAAATTATATTTCAAACACGTAACGCACGGTCCAAAAACAAGAAAGCGAAAGGGCAAAGGGGAGAGGGGAAAGGGGAATGGGAGGGGCAGCAAGAAGGTATACAGGGAAGAAACAGGATAGGGCGGAGAAGCAAAGAAGAGGATAACAAAAAACCTCAACGACCCTATATGCGCGACTCTTTATGCGCGGTTTACGATTATTCGAATGGAGATAAAAACTGCATCGTTCGACCTGCAGGCAGTAAATAATATCTGCCGGTCGCGTCTACGGATCCTGTATACATCCAGTATGTCCGTACGCATTGGCAATGCGTTATACTAGCCACGATTTCACTTCGGTTCGATATATGTATAGGTACAGCGCAGCGTTAAGAATTTACATAAAATATCTACCTATGCGCAAGGGTGCAGTTACGGTATAGTGCAGTGCTACAAACGATACCATATGCCGCAAGCAACTGCAGCTAAACATTTGTGTCTCGATAATTCTGTCCTGATTAATAACAAGGGAGAATCGCCGTCAAGTATCGAAGACAAATTCTTAATTGCGGTTCGTTTTTTTTTTTTTTTTTTGTTTTTTTTCTTCCTTTCTTTCTTTCGTTCTTTCTTTCTTTCTTTGAACGTCTCGAATTTCCACGTGAGTCGGCCTCGAACCGCAAGATCGAATTCTAGCTTAGCGACGTCTCTCTTTCCTCCCGAAGATTACAGAAAACCAATTTGGTCGAGACAAAAAAAGCAGGGGAGATGACTGTCCAGATTTCGGAGCAATTAAAGAACGACAACGAGACTTGGGTTTTCTTTGCTTTTCCTCGTTACGCAAAAAGCATACCGCAGATTATATGTGATATCAAACGTATATGGTTATTATACTGTTCAGTGAATCGAAGTACCTAAAGTTCTCTTATACCTAAAGTTCACCCCCCAAATCTCCTGTTTCTAGTCGAAAGTTGAGTCTGAATTTAGAGAGTCTGAGGCTGCACGGTAAAAAATTTTCGAAAGGCACACCAGTCGACTTATCTTATCGTTTCGAATTCTGAAAACCTAAAATACCTCAGAATAACATAGACGAACATGGACTCCTTTACACATATAAGTATGTATAATTTATACACGTGCCTGCACAGTTCGATAGCCGTAAACTGTACGACTGTCTCACAGGGTGCCAAGAACCGTTCCAGCCCCGTCATCCATACAGCGACCTCTCCAAACTTTCAGATTACTATCCGTAATCGCTACTAACACAACAAACAATGTAGAAGTTTTAGAATTGGGCAAAAGCATAGCTACTTCAGGCGGGGGTAGGGCAGCAAGTGGTTGTATGAGTTAATTGGGTAGAATAATCATTAGCACTCCGGCTTAATTAGCAGGTAGGAGCGTTCCGCACCTCGAACGCGATACTGCATGCAGAGGCATATATAGCATAGGTATATATATCGCGTTTCTTCAACGCAATCTTGTGATTCATTTATAAAATTTCCCCTCAAATAAGAACCCGTGTATTAAAATTAAATAACTTGGTGCGAATACCTGAACGAAGTGTGCTAACAATTATAAGCCACTGTTTCATCAACGGTATGCGATCGATTCGTTACGGGATGAATATTAATCTATTAACAGTTCGTTATTCCGTTAGTCACAATCGTCTTTCTACACACAAGTTCTGCGGGCTTGATAAGTTAAAAAACTGAGCGACGTGTGAAACGTTGGGTAAAGTTCGTCACGTCCAAAGCACTGTGCTGGAGTATTCGGTTGTCCAAATGGGTAACAAATGGTTTTTACGGACTCGATATTTTACCGCTTGACATGAATGAAACATCGGGCACCATTTCTCAGAATTATAGAATTCACACGTGACCGAGGGTTGTATGTAGGTATGTTGAATTGTATATTTATATGTATAGTATAGTTGGGTTAAATGATCATGTGGCAGATTATTAATTATTTGTATTTTGTTACCTGCAGCCGCAGATATAATCCGCGTTGAATATACGCAAGGCCAGTTGATTCTACGGGCTCGGTTAGCTCGGTTAGTAAATTATTAAACGCGCGAAGATTAATATCTAGCTCCGAGGAGATGAGAAAACCAGTTCAGCGTTTCCAAAGATTAAGTATGATTAGCGGGAATTATTCAATTACCAACAGTCTCAATTATCCCCAAGCGTTTTGTCTGACTCGACAAAAGGGAATTGCGCCTCGTGCCTCTTCTTCGGATCGCCTATATGATTTATTTTATTTTATTATAGTTTTTTGTCGCTTTTCTTTTCCTTTCATTTCACATTATACACCAACCCCTTCAACTACCAAGTACGATATGCCTAGATCTAACATACGATAAACGTGTTATTGGATAAATCAATCCTGATATGAATAACCATTGAGTAGTCGGGGGATATAATGGAAGAGATGAAACGAACCCTCCGTAATCCTTAACTTAGCGAGTCCACCTTACCCGAGTGTCGGTGGTTACATACTCCTCTTATTCTGGCCAATTCTATTCTGCGTATACACGAACCGGTCTGCAGGGCGCGGTCCGGGGCCCGAGGGGTCCTGAAAGTGCCCGAAGGCTGAAGGAGTCCAGCCAACGGTTAGTTACCGTCGCCCACGTTCTCCCTTGTCCTCTGATCGCGTAGCCACCTCGACCCCACCCGTCTGTACGCGATGAAAACCGCATTTGCATTTCAAAATTCGTCCCAGAGTATTGGGTTAGAGAAATTTTGGTAGATACGCTGATCCCAGAAATCTATATAATTCCTGTCAGCTATGTATGTATAATGGCAACCCCAATGGCAAGAGATTAAAATTAGCAACAAAAAAAAGGGACAGAATCGGTAATATAAGTATATGGGAATAACGAGAATTTTTTTTTTTACTGCATTAGCGAAAATTCAGCAAGGGTAGCAAAATTAGTTTGCCAAATTAGCACGCCTCTTCCTTCGATGGGTGAAAAAAAAAAAAAACTTCTTCCTACTGCAGCAGAAAATTAGCAAATCTTTTTTCGCTATGGGTATAGGTACAGTGGAACCTTTTACTGGCCATTAAAATCTACGCTACTATAATATTTTTAACGAATACTCGCGAGATATACAGCTCGTCACATATATCGATTAGTTATGTAAGCCAGAAACCGAATCAGTGTGATTGAAGTACTCGTGAGGTCGTTTGAAAATCGAAAAATCCTCAAAATAAGTAAAAGTAAAAAAAAAAAAAAATAACTACAACTAGTCATTCTCTTTTTCAGTTGTTCAGCCGATCTGCGACGATGACTCTGTTCACCCCAAGTGGCTACTGTGGTTAGCTATTGCATTAGGTGTTCTATTTCTGATAATGCTTATCATGAACATCTTTCTTTGCTCTGCGATGTCCTGCAGTTGCGCTCGCACCGAGATAATTGAGAAGGAACCATCGATAATAGAAGATTACGACCCTTACCGAAGCTGGCATGGATCTCAGTACGGCTCAAGGTAATATTTCCGCATTCCTGATAATTCCGGAGTAGAATTCCACCGTGTGAATTATAGATTCAGAGAAATAGAAAAAAAAAAAAGGGATAAGCCGTTTCATTTGGTGAATGAAAAAATGTACCGTGTAGCTGGGAGACTACAGCGTTGGAAAAGCGAGGTACACCTAGATTATCAGCATTACACTTCCTTTAAAATTCCTGAAGGACCTTACCGTCACATACCAAGATTCCATACCGCGATTTGCAGCCCTATACAGCGCATAATTTTTTATAATTTTTTTTGTTTTTCCTTCAATACACTGCAGTAATCTTTTTACATATATACGCAAACATTCCTTAGGCGAAGACGGTAGGTGCGCTTGGATATCTTATATCCGGTCAGGCGCATGCTATTGCCGACCTACCTCAACTCCTTTACTCGTTGAACCGACCTTCGGGGCTGGTGTAACTGATACCTCCACCTGATACGACGCAAACGTGTCGGGTCAAGAGGTCGGTTTCACTATACCTCCGACTCTACGTTACCACGTGGTACATATGGATATATGGTACCGATGCACAAATCGGGCTGTATTTCGAGCTTCGCATACATTTATTCATACAAGTTCGCGTAAAGCTCATCTTAATACGTGTCAAATGCACAACATCGAAGAATTGCACATACCCGTTGGTACTTAAGCTTTGAAATACGTATCACAGAATCTTTACACTCACCTCTGCAGTCTGCAGAATGGCTAACATTAGCTGGATAACCATTCAAAGATATGATATTAAAGCTTGACCATATTGTTAAAGCACACAGGTATGTACTACGGTCACGAGATACGCAACTGAGTAACAGATATACGTGAGACTGCAAAGGATCGACCATCTTTCAAGTTTTTTCCCTCTTTTTTTATAAAAAAAAAAAAAAAAAAAAAAAAAAAAACAGATACCTATATAGTGAATAAATCGACTCACTCATATCTCTTATCTCATTAACGGAATAGGGTACGCTCGTCGTATCGCCGAGTTAAACCATCGAGAGTCAAAGCTGTGTGTATCGTCTGCATCATAATTTTATTGCTTAATCCACGGTATAAATTATTATACCGATGACAATTACGAATGAATGCTGTTCATGGATACCTATAGCAAGGATTAGGGATGTCTCCGATTTATGGTAGAGTCGGGTAAGGCGTGATACACTAAGTACTTGTATTATTGTATACTTGGATTAATAGTTACGGTAAAGAAACTCCCGGCAATTAATACCGAGTAGTTTTTCAGCGTCGTATATAGTTACTAGTTATAATGAGAAATTCCATGAATCGTAAAAGTTTCCCGCATGAACTTGCTCGGTGGTTGTTGCATCGGTGCAGCGCGGCGGCGGCGGGAATGAATTCACGTTATTTTGTACCCGCGTTACTTGTTCAAAACTGATTTCCGCAACTCCATATCCGCGCCATGGATTCACCCATATTTGTATGCTAACAACGCGGAAGCGTATGGTGTATTGTTTTAATTGCATTAATTAAAAGAAAGATGGCAATTTAGAGTTCTGTAACAATGCCGTACGTCGATGTATAATTCATGGACGCCTATACCTTCGCGCAAACCCAATGGTTTATCTCTCAGAGTCTCTCGCATATTTGTACGGGCCATAACGGATCAACGAACCACTCTGGCTACAGTGTCTCATTCTAGTACCGTAAATTATATCCTATATACTAGACAGTCCAGCTCTCGATCTAATCGACTGGTTTCAATAGCTTCTCTATTTTCCTCATTCCGCACAATCAGGAAGTCGGTAACGAAAGAGAGGGCAAGATGGGCACCGTAGGGCATGATCGGGCCCCTTAAAAACTTCCACTCTTTCCACAATTTATTTATTTATTTTCTTTTCAAGTATTTTAACATGAAATAACGTATGTCATTAGAAAAAAAAAATCAATAACAGTCAGAGGTAGCCACGTTGCAATTGCATCGTTTGCACCGGATCATTGATCAGGTGCCCTGTACGTTGACACGAACTGCGTTCGAACCCAATTTTTTTTATCGGTGCATAAGTAAAGTTGGTCACAAAATAGGCATGTATCATTCATCGTTATTCTCGTCTAGATATTTCTGCGGATAGAAAATTACTTTTTCGTGAAATTTTGGATTTTCGAATTTTTTAAGGCGGCCCGTCAAGCTCTCCTCTTTTGAATGTTTTAAACCAGACGTCTTCAATACTCCCCATCAATCCATATCTATATTCTCATTTTGAAACATTTTTTTCTTATGTGACACTGACTTCACTATTTCGAGCACCCACCAATTGCAGAGAGCCAAATACAAACCTATCTGCTTTTTATTTCAAGACTCTATAGGTATATTCAATGCGAAGAAAGAAGGACTTCAGTTTTATTTGATGAAAAAAAAAAATATCTTTTTTGGTAGGTATTTTACAGGGTGATAAACTCCGTTCAATACGTACTGTGATTTTCTTTTTTTTTTTTTCTTTTGAAATTCAACAGGTTGTTTTATTAATTCGACGGTGTGAGTTGTAGTGAGTGACGTGGTTTCGGATGCTGAAACTTGCAGGCCACTGGCTCATATTTATTCGTTTGATATTATACTTCATACCTAAATCTTCGCGATATATAATCCCTCCATGGAATTTCACAACCTGTTATCGCTGTTTAATCCTATTTAATGGCTTTTTATGATCGGTAGAGCTAGCCGCGCGGGTATTAGTTACTAATGCGTTTGATAACTAACACACAGAACCCTGAAAACTGTAGACTAAAGCATAGCGAGGGTATGTGTAATACGCGATACGCATGTATGTATGGGACTAACACCTACAAACTTTCACTTAAAACCCCGCACATTGTAAGGCTTAATAAACTTCCGTTTGATCAATAAAACCGGCTTTAAAGTCGTAATATTTTATTATTAGTCACTTTAACCGTCAGGGAACCCCCTCTGGTCGTAATTCCAGAAAGTTGTTTATATCATCGAGACATTGAAGAGCATATACTAACATGGACCGTGGAACCATCCCTGTTGGATATTGTATTATAATTCAGGCGTTCCATCGGAACAGTACAAGTTCCGAAACAAAATTTAACGATCGATCAATTTTTACGACGCTGCAGGTAGCAGATTGTCAATATAATTGTTACACAACATATACCTACATGGGTATAATATATACATATTACGGTTGTTCAAACTGGATTTTGCCATTATAACTTTATGTGGCTATACTGCAGATAATTATACAGTAACCGTATCATTCGACTGAAGAGAAAAAAAAAGTTCCATCACCACATTTCGACGATCAACATTACCGGTGGTAGATTTGAGATTGGTACTGTTATCTGCGTGATTTCTTTCTGCAGATATCATATAGTCGAATCAAATTAGAAATTTTAAGTCACGTATTTCCCTCTGTTCTCTCAGGTATTCTTTGAACGGTAAACCTGGCTACACATCTGGTGGTTCGACGATGAATTCGACAAGATCGATATCTACGAATAGCGATCATTACGCGATCGTGCATTCCCGTCCGGGAAGCAGGTACTCCGGACCTGGTCATAAACACCACCATCATCATCGAGGTCCACCATCAAACATCGGCTCCCACTATTCAGCAAAGTAAAGTACGTTGATAATCTATTTGAAATTGTTTGGTAAAAGAAAACGGAGTTAAGGATTTTAGACCTATCGAAGATATTGAAAATAAAATTCATGAAAATTTCTACGATGTTTTTAAACTTATTATGATAAGCAATTTAATTTTCATAGGTGATCGTCGTGGGCCTCTATATCTTGCACGATAAACGCTAAATACTGCCAAGGAAAGAAGGAAGGTCGATACTACTACACCTTATATAAAATGTTCCCGAAAAAATTCGCTGCCCTTTCTCTGAATTTAAGGGTCTTCTTCAATTCACATTCCACGAGCCCTAATCGTAACCAGTATCAAGACTTGAAAGTGCAATTAAATAAAAGTTAGAATAACTGAAAATTTGGACGAAAAAATTATTCTCAAAGTATATAGGTATAATAATACTTATATACTATAAATGACGGAAATATAATATATACGTATGTATGAATAATACGTGGCCATTTGAAAAAATCGATTAACCATTATATAAAGTACCTTCTCCGTTTGAAATTTAGATTATATTTTACAGTGCTTATAATGTAATTCTAGGCACTATAATAAGTGATTAATTGATTAAATAACTTTAGCTGTTTAAGTTTAGTAAATATAAAATAGAACCTCTTGTATATAATTTTATTAATAATTTAGATAGCTAACGGCTGTTAAAAAATACAAGATAAAATAATTGTTTTATTATTTCACCTATTCTACGATCTATAGACGATGTGTATCTATGTAGTAATTATTCTCAAACCGAATAATCGATAATCATAGCTTAAAAATCAAAGTTAAATTACTCAACATTTACAGCTATTTTTTGATGAAATATAAAATCTTTAGCGGCTGGTATGCTGCATCCAATTAATTATACCGTTTTTTTTGTTTGTTTATTAGGTATACTATGAAATAAAACGCGTAACGATGCGCTCCTTTTCGTCAAATTTTAGCCGGTGCTAGATATTTATATCAATTTGAAAAATAAATCATTATTAGCATTAAATGATTGCGTATACCTATAGACGTATGATAGATATTTTGTTGAAATTTAATTATTAGGTCTTTCATTTTAACAGACAAATATTATTATGCAAGTTTAAAGACATTGAAAACCTGACTAGCATCTGACGTGGGATGTGTGAATCCCATTTCGCTAATTTTGACAAAATTTTTATTGTATTATTCGTTTGTTAAATCCCTATAATATGTATTGTACACGATGATCTATCTGCCAACGTGCGATTCGAAGTAAAACGTTTTACTATTTTGTAACAATTTGGCCTTGTTATTTATTTATCGTTTTTTTTTATTTCATTAATTTTTTTTTCCTCTTAGTGGCTTTCACCTAGTAACATATAATATCGGAAACAAGGTTCTTTTTTGGTATAGTTCTAAGCAGATTTGCTTCAACTGTATAAGTTTAAAAAGACTTTATAGGAACTATTGTATTACATACAACGATAAATGGAATGATTGCCCAAGACAAACGTGAAATAATTATACACACTTTTCGTTCTTCATGAATATTTTTCATGAATATTTCGTTTAATCGCTGAAAACAATCACATTCCCGTTTCTAGACCAATTTTGAAAATCTATTAAATTTTTCAATGAAGAGGATGATATAAGTGAACGTCCATCAATCGTTATAACATGTGTTTTTTTTTGTCGTTTATTTTGAATAAATATTCACTAACATTCTGTCAATTATAAATTAAAAATAGATAGAAGATAAAAATTTGTAGGTAGATTATAACGCATCATTTACGACATTCTATATAATGCCTGTCAAATTATATTATGTTCTCTATTATAATACTTATTTTTCCTCGACAATTGGCCTTACATCCCGTTTTTTTTTTTTTGTAAATTTTCTATCGTATCAGTATTGCATAGACATTTTTTTTTTTCGTTTTCTTTTAGAAACAAAAAATTCATTATTCAGATTTTCAATCTGACGTTACAACAAAGACCTCAGTCAGTGTCTTTTCAAACTATAGCAACATATTCTAACTACATGATTCATGTATGAAATTTTTAGAACAATAATTATCAGCGATCCAAAATAACATAAGTTCTATATTAAATTAATGATAAATTCATTATGCTTACGAACATAAATAAACGTGTATTTGATCAAATGAAAATTGCACGTTATAAAACAAAAAAAAATGCAGCTAAAATACCTAACTACTTGTACTCAATTGTCCTTCGATAACATTAATTGCAAAAATAATTTCTTTATACGGAATAAAAATTCTGGTTTATGAGCAAAAAAATTTCCAATCTTGAGTTTAACTGCTCAAACTCTGACGCAGATTTAATTCACAAATCTCCAGTAATATCCATTCGACTGTGATACTCTGTTTTAAACTCATAGACAGTCTAACATAAGTCTTTCTAATTCTATTTCATCTATCTGTTTCATATTTGAATGTCTTGTAACATAGTTTTAGCCATTATGCAATCCTTGGAGTTGTATAATAGATTAACGAATATTTTCCAATTCAACTTTATTACATTAGTTTTAGATGATTTTTTAGCTACTCATAGTTGAAACAAGTTTGAGATACAAGTAGTTTCATCACGAGCCTATGGATCTGTTTGAAACATATTAGGTACCATGAATAACATTTTCATTTTCAGTGGAAAGAATTATTTCGTGAATAAAAGGGTTTATTTTAACAGGAAAATATTAGTTTACTCTATACAGGTTGAATATAGGTATAGGTATATACATGTAACTATTCTCGTAAAAGAAAAAAGAAAACAAAGATCACCAAAACAAACTGATGAACATACTACGTCATATATTCCATTTACTAACTGTGCTACTCAAAGTCACAGATTCAACATAACTCTCTACTGACCCATAACGAGATCTAATGGTAATCAGACTTAAATGTCTATCTAAAATGTGGATTAACATAAATGACTAGTATAACGATACGATAATAAAGGCTAATTCAAATTTAATAACTTTATAAAGTCATCTCTATAACTGAAAATGTATCACTTTTGGATACGTAGCATAGGGTAATATGTTTTATATACATTATTATGCATTGATGCATCGGTACATTATACATCAATAATCACATGCTAGACAGTTTATGTGTCTTAGCTCTATGTACTTTGTGTGTTTGAGCAATTGAAGAGAAAAGGGACTTGTTTTTGAAGAATTTATAAAGTTAGATGTTAGATTATGCGACAAAACTTAATACTTTCAAAGCCAAAGTAGTTCTTTAGTTTTTTTCCAGTAGCAGAGAGTTGGAACCTTTTATTTGATATTCTATGAGAAATCAAATCTATGGATCTAGAATGTAATTATTTGCTATACTTTCTACTGTCCCAACATACCTATGTGTGAATAATTGATTAATATTTATTCCCCTATACTATATATGCACAAAATTTTTCAGCGTAATAATGGAAGATCTAAGTACAGACCCTGAAATTTCCTACCATATTATAATATAATCTTCATTAAGTATTTATATTTGAAAAACTAAATATTTCAACTTCAAAATCAAAGATTATAGAATTGATAATTATACGACACTATTTTTCTCTCTCTTCTAATAAATAGCTATGATGTTCAATAACTTATTTCATACCTAAATATTAAGATTGTTAAGTGTTTACAGTATGTATTTACCTACTACCTGGATAACTTATCGAATAATTCCGATTTATAATTATAATTAAAGTCAATATTTGTAATTAAATTTTTTTTTTTTTTGTGTCGCTTCTTGTTTTGTTTTCTACTGACAATCTCACCATTATGCTCAAATATACGTTAAACTGACAATGAGTCTTATCAACGGAATCTAACACTTTGTATTCAATAATAATTAAACATTAAATAGAAAAGTATATTATTGTGAGGTGACAACTTTGACCTGGTCTTCAGCATGCAATATCTTATTTTTATTATTATTATTTTCGTTTGTGTCCATTAATGTCTTTTATAAAACGAAGTTTCAATCTTTCTTTTTTTTTTTTTTGCATATTTACAAGAATTCTGGGAATTCTATAATTAAAAATATCTTATTAATACGATTCATAATCAAAAATAATGAAAATCCGAAAACACTCGTATTCTGAGAGAATGAGAAAAAAAAATGAGAAACGGATATTATTGCCATATCTTTCCTACTAAAAATATTATGAGTGTGTATTTTATCCTCAAAAAAATATTAAATATCTGTTCAAAGTATAAAGTTAACATATCCTCGTGTGAAGAAGAGTCAATTTTTATGACATAATATATTCTTATGTATTCAGAAATTTATCATTTCATTATAAAATATTTATATTGACTTATAAATTCTACTATTGCAATCAGCATGTTTTTAATGCACGTCACCAAAAATCTCTACATTTTGACAATCCTAATTAATTTCTGCGCCCGATTATCTAATCTTTTATACTTAGTCGTAGTCAACACATTAATATAAATCATTTTTCTATTCATCATCCTAACATCTGCATTTTTTCACCAATCGAAGCTATTTATATTAATCTTGGTTTAAGTAATACCAATTTTACTAAAAGACCTTTGTTCATTCATTAGGCAAGTTACTTAACTTTTTGGTATGATTTTTACAACGTTTTGAAGAGCAGATGGGATACATACTGGACATAGAGTCTCTACTTTGCCTGGTTGACGGAGTAGATCCCCCAAAAGTTGCACTGTATTTGGAAGCGGAGAATTTCCCGTCATCAGAAGTTCTGCTTCCATTCTGGGAAGAATCTCTGACTGATACGTCGACAATGAGAAATGATGGCCACAAGTAAATACCATCATATCTTCATCGGTTTCAAGAAGATTAGACACATCATCTGGAGCCTGATAATAAGAAGGAAATAGAACTGTTAGAAAAATGGAACTAGACAACGTATGAATCAAATTATTTCTAAGATATCAATTCGTTTTTCTTTTGATTGAAGAATCTGCGTAACGTAGTCTCTTACTTTGATGTGTATAAACGGCCTAGAATCACACTCGTCTGTAGATATTGTACTGATAACTCCATCCAGCATGTGTTCTGGAGTTTTGTTTCCATTTGAACCTGGATAACCAGTAATGGGGGGACCGTAATGTTTTGCTGTAAGTTGAGAGAGTAATTCTATATACTCTGGTGTTGGTCTGCCTATAAAGAATCAATTTATATATGTGCTGAATTGTCTTTTATTAATCCAAAAAATTATACGCAATCAGTGATCTTGCTAAACAATTACAGGTAAAAATTTTAGATTTACCTTGATCAATGTGTTTCAAAAGTGTGGAACAAACTTGAAGGCAGAATTTTGTTGACAAAGAATTCATCATAGTCAAACTATTCGCTTCGGTATTATCTTGGTTTTCGATAACTGCCCCATCCATGTTGTGCTGACTGTAATATAGAAACGAGATACAATTCTTGATTGCTTATTTGTAAATAACACATGATTATTTCAACGTCTGAAATTTCAAACTTCATCAAACTGCAGTGTGAACTATTATAGATCTATAAAATTCTCTCCATCAATTTATTATGGTAGCAAAGAAATATTAATAACAGGCATTTCGACTTACCAGAACAATAGCAGACCCAACGGGTAAAAGAATTTACTCATATGCTGCAGTAATACATTTTCAAGATTTTCTATCGGCAGACTATGTTTGATCCAAAACTCGATAGCTATTTGTAGGACTTCTCGCATCATAGCATGAGATTCGTCTTCAATTTCTCTAACGTAAAATTCTACAATACTGGTAGCTTCGGATACCACAGCATTCTCTTGATTGCCTTTAACATCGGTTCCCAATATGTTTCTATTCGTAAAATCCAGCTGTTTCTGAGCCAGTAATTGAATATCTTCTGGTCTAATATTACAGCCTTCATTCTTCGGATGATTAATAATTTTCTCATGATATTTTAATTCTTCTAACATTACCGGGGCGCAAGCTAAGTTCACTAAATTTGGTAAAGAATTTTCTGTTATGTGTTCCTGACTTTGAATTATTATACTGACATTTTCAGGTAGATTGATCTTTTTCTGCTCGTCATCAAGACTGTCGAGAGCATCTTCGGTAATGTCCAAAGAAATATCCTCACTTTTAGAATCCTCGCACAGTTCTTCGGAGCCTCCTTGACAATCGAAGGTATGTAACTCTTGTTCCAACGATTGAAAACTGTCCAAAGATCTGCTCGCTGACATTTTCATTTTATTTTTTTCTTCAGATTCTTCTAAAGTATCGACTAAATTTTGTTCCATATGTTTATCGAACAATTCAGTATTTACTTTAATATGTTGAGTTTTAGAAACAGATATTGAACAATCTTCTCCTGCCTCTGAGCTATTGTTCAATTTACCAGCTTCCGTTTCATCGCATGTATACGAATACTTATGCAATTTAAGATGCGAAGTGTTCAACATTTTCAACTGATACGATAGAGCATCTGTGAAGTTGCGTTCCAGTAGAGAAATCTTGGAAGCTGCTTGGTAATTGCCTAATTGAATACACTATAAATAAAAAGAATGTATACATAAAACGTAAATCATAATTATGTGGAAACAGGTACTTATTAATTTCTACTACTACCGTAGTTTATTAAAAATTTGTGAAGTATTTACCTTATCCACTATTTTGGCACTGTCGTATAATCCGTTAAGCCGTTCCAGTATATAATGTAGAGTGGTTTCTCCCAAAGACTTTTCTACAACACTCAATGGCTGCACAAGCCCAGCTAACGGAGTGACGTCATAACTTCGATAAGAAATAACAGGAGTAGGAATATTAGGAACTTGACTAGGGGTATCTAAGGCTGAGTGAGCAGCATGTGGTAATCGTACAACCCGTCTTGATGATTTGAGCAAAACTAATTTTCCCTCAACACCACGTGCATCTTCTACTGGAGGACGACCCAACTGTGCTGTATTATTACTTCCCCATGCGAGAACAGTTCCTCCTTGAATAAAAATTACAGTAAAACACCTAATTTGTTGCTTAAGGAATTAAATTCCATCAAATAATAGAAATTTGTACTTGAAGTTACAAATTTAAACAACATTATGTCTGACCTGGTTGCATGGCGACTGTATAATCGCAACCGCAGCACAGGCTGACTGCTTTGATTGCTCGGGTGAATTCATCTCGTCTGGCATCTTCATTCCCATTTGCTGAAGAATATTCAGATTTACTGTCGTTGTGATTTCCTTCCCCCTTGGTGTTCTCATTATCTGTATCTGGACTGTGTCTTTTCTCGGTTGCCCTGTAGCCATTATTTCGAGGTGGAACCTTTGCTAATGAAGAAGCAGGGTTGTAGCTAAGAGGCGTAGGAATTGTAACTTCACGACGACTACCATTGCCTATTTGACCATCTAAGTTACGCCCCCAAGTATGAACAGACCCATCCTTTGTCAAAAGACTTGAGTGATGGCATCCGGTTGAGATCTGCAATTATGGTAAACGTTTTATGAAGCTCAAAGTTAGTCAGAACCAAGTTTTTCTTCCTTAAATTTTTTTACCTGTACTATTTGTCCATTAACTAAACTAGTATCGACTAAAGAAGGTTGCAGATGAGTTTGTGCTTCTTCTATCATCCCGACATTTATGCCTCGAAAACTCGGACTCTTTGGTAATTTAACATTACTAGTCTGTTTTGACTGTGGCATAGTATTACTCAAAAGATTATTCGAGTCTTGTGCGCCATTAATTTGTGCATACTGCTGTTCGGACTTTGCTTCCGAGTCATTATCTTGTGTGCTTTCATTATAATTATCTACAGTTTCAGAGTCTTTGTTCAATTTCTCTGTGGCTATCTGTTGCTGAAGTATTCTGGCCTTCTTTTGTGCTTGTGCTTGTAAACGCAGTACCTGAGGACTCGCCCCCCACGTGTATAATTTATTTGTGGTACTAACAGCCAGCTGTAAAACAATTCTGATGTAATCTATATAAAATCTTTGAAAATATCAATTATTACAAAACTTACGTTGTGAAAATATCCCGTAGTAATTAGGCCAATCTTTTCTGGTAACAATCCAACTTTAACAGGGTAAGATGATTTAATGTTAGTTCCGTTACCTAGCTGACCAAAGACGTTACTTCCAAATGTGTAAACATCACCCTCGGCAGTAAGTACCAAAGTGTGTGCATGGCCTGCGCTTATTTGTCTTACAATAGTCCCGAGCAATGAAGTTACCAAAGTTGGAATATTTTTTTCATTTGTATTTCCATGGCCTAATTGACCATGTACCCCCCAGCCCCATGTAAAAACTCTTCCATCCTTGGTCAATGCAACTGAATGATACTGGCCGGCTACTGCATCGACAATAATCTCTTGTGCCAGAGATATAACTAATTCAGGATTTGGACATTGTAATTTTTTTTCAAGCCCAAGTTGACCGAACTGACTAGCACCCCAGGCATAAACCCCATTGTTTGTAACAGCCAATGAATGACACCTCCCACATGACACGCTGAGTACTTCTACCTTGACATTCTGAAAAGTAGGCACTACTTGAGGAGATCCGTATCTAGACATCGTTGGACCATTTCCTGTAGAAAATACTCAGTGTTTAGTTTAAAAAAATATCTTTTCTATTCCAAAAAAATATTTTCAATAGTAATAAACTCACCTAGGCATCCCTGCGCAGCATTTCCCCAAGTGAAAACATTGTTATTTCTAATCAGTGCTACGTGAGAGAATCCGGCACTCAAGGCTCTTCTTTTGAAGTCTGCGTTTGAGTTTATTTCTTCAATATCCTATTAAAATAGGGTTGAAAATTATCACCTCATACACAAGGAATATTGTTTAATCTTTCTAAATCTTGTTGAAATAATCGTAAATAATTTACCTTATCTGTGTTAGGCACTTGTATACGTTGCATCAATTTCGGTTCGTAGTTTAACTTAGGAGTTCTTTTACGTATGAGTGTTAGTAAAATGAGGAGAAAAGTTTCTACTAATTCTTCTACAGGTGCACCTACATCATCCTGCAATCAAAATGTTTTTTTTTTGTATGTATAATACATAGATATTCGTACAAAAATAAGGCCCGTAGTTTGTTGGACGTAGTTTTAAAAGAATTACAAATATTTATAAGATATCATCACCACGTTTTCTTACCCATAAATAAATTATACTTACTAAAGTTTCTGATAGATCTAGAGAATCAAATTGACTGGATTGGGAGCTGTGGGATGTAGTTCGATGTCGAGCTCGGCAGCGAACTAATAAAGGCCGTAGTACTGGACTTGTTGGATCATACAATGCCGTCAATCTCTGTAAGAAGAAAAAAATCGATAACATAATTAAATTAAATGCACGTAGGTACAAATTTTTTGTTTGAATTTAAATTAACAATGAGTCAAGGTTCCTACCTGAAGGGCAAATAATTGTAACGTGGCAAGATTAGCAAGTACAAAGGCTGTGTGATGTTTAGCAAGGTTTGGAGAAACTATCATCGCTTGAATCAGGCCTGATTCGCTTAGGCACATTAGTAGACCAGCTGCAAGTAATGAGACAGTAAATAACAGGTTTCTTAACCACAAGATACTCCAATTTCATTTTTTCACCGTACAATCTAGTTGAAGAGGTGAAAGCTGAGAGTTGTTTGTATTCAAGGACCTAACGACCTTCATAAGAACGTCTAGAACTTGAGAATAAAGGCCTCTTTGAGTAGCAAGTTGTTGCAAGACCTCCCAAAGACCAGTTTGTCCGGCAACATTAACAGCCAGGACTTCATCATAAAAAGTATTCGAAGCTAGAAAATTTCTGTAATATATAAATTGTAATTGAATCAGATATGAAGTGTCACAATATGATGATTCGAGTAATTTAGACAATAATAATAGAATAATGAATACACACGAGAATTGTTTGTGAATATGATTAGATTGTTGATTCGAAGCTCGAAGAGTTAATTCAGTAAATGCCATGACGCTCAAATTAGATAAATGTATTCTGGTCGCAATTGATAACTCTGTGACGGATGGTGGTGCTAAACAACCAGTAACGTAGCTTAATAATTCTGTTGTATGTCCAGCTGATGCAAACTTTAAGACACTTTTTAACAATCGGCACTGTAATAAATAATAACGAATTGTATTTGAGGAAAATAGAATCTGTGAAAAGTATAAATGGGATAAAGGTATCAGTTTCATTTAAAAAAAATAAAAAATAACCATCGGGAGACTTTTATAAGCAACAAACTTGTAGGCTTTTCTAATAGATTACTTCTGTAACTCGAGTAGTAAAAGGATACTCACTCTGGACAATTTATACAGAACAATAGCTTGCGGGAATTCTTTATTGGATAAAAGTATGTCGCCAGCATTTTCCAGCAGATTCTGCAGATTCATTCCGAAGACTAAAGCCAATCTTTCAGCTCTTTCTAGTTCTTTATATTTTAATACTAAATCCATAAAAACTGAGAGCAATGGTCTTCTGTTGAATGAGTTATATAAAATAGTTAAGACAAGTAAACTTCATCAAAATATTAACATTAGTTGCAAATGATGTACTAAGACCACACACCTTATTGATACTTTATAAGCAGCGAAGTTGGTAACGATAACACAAGTATCAACGAGAGGTATATCGACTTTAAGATCCTCCACCTTCTTTGGCAAGCCATACTGACTCTCGATACTCCCGCTGACTTCCTTAGATGGTGTAACTTTGAAATCTGTTACTCTGTAGACCTTGTTTATCACTTCGTTATTTTTAGTGAAAGAAAATCGCCCTATTACCGCCTCAGGATTAAACTCATTATCACCACCAATCCGAGTTTCAGACAATGGACAAGATATGATATACAGAGATTTCTGGTGGTGATCAGTTACATAAAATAAACGCTGTGTGAGTAAAATGTCGTGACAAAACGGCGGCAATTTGTGAACGTAAAGTGGCACTACAGAGGCATCGGTCTCATGAATCTAGATAAAATTATTTATAATTAATTGTATTTCAAGAAAATTCGATATTGATTCAAGTCAAACAGATTTCATATTACGATTTCGAATTTTCTTACAGTAAGATGATTAGTCGGGGGATGATAGCCGGTATATAGATGCTGTCCGTTACGAGTATATTGAGGTGTAAGGAACATATCTCTAGGAACCAGTTCTGGATTAAGTGAATCTACTCTTCTTTCAGAAGAATTTCTGCTTAGGCCAACAGTAATTGTTTCATCGGTTCCACTGCTGCTGCTACTGTCTGAAAAAGAAAAAACACAATTCATCACAGATTTGTAAATTCTGAAGAAAAATTGTCGAAATCAGTACATTAATCGCAGAAAACCAAACGATCTAGTTCCAAAATGAACATGGAAAATCTCTCAACAATTTTCGATACTGTGTACAATTTTTAATCGTCAATTCGAGACACCAAACATCTCCGTAAAATTTTTTCCCTTTATTCTACGTGGCATGAACGTGAAATCTAAGTTTTTCCGGAGGTAATAACTACCTCGTCTAGCTGAGGGTCCTGTTAAACTCCGACTCCTGGTTTCAGCGAGTTTTTGCTTTAATATAGCGAGTTTTTCTACGGATAATTGTTTCAGCCCTTGCAGCCGGGATCTAGTCGTAGGAAAATTTTTGGCTTCATCATTGAGACCTCCGCTAGAATACAACAGAGGATTTGATCGGTGAAAAGATTTCCCACTGTCCAAAGGATAGACATAGCCGTTTGTACGCTGTTCCAGAATCAATCTCCACTGTTGACGTATTTGACTGGTTATAAGAAGAGATACAACATCGAGACTGTTATCCTGACAAATGTGAAGACTTGATACATTCCCTTTAACATTTGTCAGTCCGACTTGGCGACCGTTCTCCAAATTAACAAGCACTATCTCCCCGTGCTCAGTTCCTATGATTCCGACGTGACTACATTCTACCACTCCTTGCCACCACACCAATGCACTTGGTCTATAAAGAAGTAATACTTTGATCAGTACAAATTGAATCAAAGATTTTTTTCAAATAAAATAATAAATTAAACGATCTTCTTTTTAATTTTGTTTAGTCTTTTGTTAAAGGGCTTAGAAATTTTTAATCGAATTTACTCTCATTATTACCTAGCATAAGAAGATTGAGTATTCAGCAAAGAGAATGATGTTATGTCGTTAGTTGCCCATCTGTGATCTATGCTGGAATTTTCATCAACCAATGCTAGGGCTGGTACAATGTATAAAGATCCATCGATACTGGCTGTAAGTAGCCAAGATCCTGAGGGATCGAAGCAAAGTGCTGAGATTCGTTTGTGAGAACCTTGGAACCAAGGAATTCTTTTGACGATGGGTGGGCAGTTAATATCTCTTTGATAATGTAGTACAAGATCAGTGTTTCCAGTTGTGAATGCCAAAAGTTGCTTTCTACCAATTTCACAACGTGCGCTGTAGCCAATTTCACCAGCTCTGAGTAAACAGCGTAAATCAAAGAGATTTTCATAAAGAAGGTTTATCGTCGACTGCGAACCTTCCGTTGATCCAGTCGCAGCCATTACAGTATTTAACTATATACGTCAGGGTAATAGCATCATATCTGTAAAATTATAACAAGAAATTAGAAAAACATGTTAACGTTGTAAACAAAATTGGCCAGAATTTTATCATTATTATTAGTATTATTATTATTATTATTAATATTATTATTATCATATCAGCGAGCTTTGATATTTTCTTGATTAATTTATGACTGGTAAGTTTTTACTGTGAGTTCCATTTTTTCTTTTCTCATTAATTGTATGTAAGCTGAAGTTTAATTGCAAACAGTGATAAAGTAGAGCAAATTTATTTTAGTGCAGTTTTTAAACGAGTTAAAATAAGATATTGATATGTATTATGGACTAAATGACAGTGATGAAAAAATAAAGATAAAAAAAATCACCTACACAATAGAGTATATTGAAATATTTAATGTTCTAAGATTTTATTTGTCTGGGTGATATCATTTGAAATATTGTATATTGCAAAATGATGTTTATTTATAAATATTGTAGAAACAGGGACCTCAGTTCAAAGATTTTCTTTCTTCCCTTATAAATCAGTGTCTTCATTGAAATTATGCAACCTTATTAGATACTTGATTGATTCGGTTAAAGTAATAAACTTGTAAAAATAATTGACGCGAATAAACTGAAACTTAAAAAAAAATCAGTGAACAATTTTGATCTACTGCACTCATTACGAACTAAACGCCATTGCTACCTTCTTTATTCTTGTAACGTCAAAATTTCGAGGTTAGGGTATACTGGTTTTTATCACTCCACGTTGGTAACCATTTAAACAGAAAAGTACCGTAAAATACAATAAAGTACACTTCTACCCTAGATTTTCATCGCTGTTAGGTTAGATTAAAGTCCGAGTTTTCACGTCCGTATGATATGCATCTAGTTGGCGCAAACGTCAGATTAGAAGTAAAGTTGTCTCCTCGATTTCAAAGAGGTTAAATAAAGTCTTGTATTAAGCCAGATAGAAATGGCAACAATAAAAGGATTAGGAAGGAACATTCCTTACTTAAGACAACAATTCGCAGCCCTATTAGGAAACACAAGTGCAAGTGTTAAATTTATATGCGTTGTAGTTTTATTCTCTTATTGTCTATCATATTCCGATGAGGCGGTAAGAATACTAAGTGTAACACCAGGTTATCTTTTACCACCTGCATTCTGGATTTGGACAGCTTTTACATTCTGTTTTCTTGAAATACATTTCTGGGAAGTATGCGTCGACATAATCACCGTCGGCCTTTGTGGAAAGTTAATAGAACCGTTATGGGGTGCTATGGAAATGATGACATTCTTTGCTATTGTCAATTTTGGAGTCGCTGTTCAATCTGCATTGTTCTATCTCTTCCTCTACATGTGCACTAACGACACCGACCTACTATTCGACATACACATACACGGATTAACCGGATATATCGCAGGTAACATATCGCAAAAAAAATAAATAAAATAATAAAAAATGAAAAATTATTTTCCCCCAAATCAGGATAACAGAAGTTTCTTCTAGGTTCAAAAAAAAACCAAAAAACTCAAAAGGGATGGAAAGTTATTTTTGAATAATTAAAACTTTGTGTTAATCCAGGTGTCAGCGTGGCTGTTAAACAGATAATGCCAGATCACATTCTTATAAAAACACCAATAGGAAAAATAACTAATCGAAATATTCCACTGATGGTTTGGTTCGTTGCGTTGCTACTTTGGCTCCTTGGATTATTGGAAGGCACACATCCGACAATGTTTCTTAGCGGCTTGCTAATATCGTGGATATATTTAAGGTTTTATCAGAGACATAATAACGGAACAAGAGGCGATATGGCTGATAACTTTACTTTTGCGAGGTAAAATAATTATTAAGAATAGATATACTTGGCGTAATGAATTTTTTAAATTCTTGTCATCATAGAGCAATTAAAGAATATCTACTTGGAATATATTTACTTTGAGAACGTTGTGGATTATAATTTTATTCATTTTTTATTTATTTATTATTCTTTTAGTTTTTTCCCAAACGTACTGCAACCTCCGATAGCAGTTGTGGGAAATACGGTTCATGGATTTCTGGTCAGAGTTGGTGTTTGTAAAAAAGTTGTCCGCAGATTTGATATGTCTAATGCAACTCCTGGACTGGTGATAAGCTTGCCAGGAATTGATCCCCACGATAGCGAAAGGCGCAGGTTTGTAAAAAACACAATTTACTGTACCAACACTTTATTTTAGCTCTGAATGTTATTCCAAAAAAAGTAATCCTGATAATCTTGATCGTCTTATTTCCAGACAAATAGCGCTGAAAGCTCTTAGCGAGAGATTAAGTAAGGATCATGCCAAGCCTTGGCAACCAGATAGAAGTAAGAAGCACTCTCCTGTCCCACCAGCCGTTTCAATCCCAATACCTGAATCTACGACACCTAAGCCTCTAGCATCTCCATTGATCCCTCAGACTAACGTAAACATTCACAACCATCCGTCCACTAGCACGTGATCACCTAGAATTGACTGATTTCAATAGGATTGTAGAAAAAAATTGGTCCAGGTTTCGCACAATGATCTCATAAATGTACAGGATTTGGGTTACGAAGCTGAAAACCAATGTTCACATTTGTATGCACCCATAGAGGCAGATTTCACAGATGTTCTCACTTAGGTTTTTTTTTTTTAATGGAATCTGTAATGTTTGGAACTTCTTTAATGATCAGTAAAACTCATAGTAATCATTAAAGGGATTTCAGTAATTCGTCACCCAAATTTCCAGTACAATACTATAGCGATTGAAAACAACATGGATTTATATGCATTACCAAAAACCATAACTTATAAATGATGAAGATTGATAAATATACGAATATTGAAATCAGCCAATTCTTTGTGAGCTAGAATATAACGATTTATAATTATTCGTAACTCATCCTGTTATCACAACCACAGTTTACGAATTATCAAATAGAATGTTTAATATGAAAAAGATCTTTTTTTTTTTTGCTTTATAATAATTGTATCTGTCTTCCTCCAAACACTTTATTATTTTATGTGATATACAGATAATGTTACACTTTGAAATTCAAATGATATAACAATCTATGCTGGAGTTTCGACCAAGGCAAGTTTTTGAATTAAAAAAAGTCCGTGTCTATGATCTAGCTATAATCAAGTTTTTTTGGCTTTGACTTGCGCTATTATATCAGTCTCATATAGGTAGCTGAAATGATCATAATATGTTTCACTTGGAGAAGAATGAGCTACGAATATATTAAGCGCGTGAAAAGAAATGCGACAGGATCAAGGTACAAGAAAATTGGACATGTTACATTTAACGCGAAGTAACTGTGTGATGGATTAAAATTGAAAAAAAAAAAAAAATATTTTTATGTATAGTATAAATGAGTTCTTCGAATAATTAAAGTTTTGAAAAATGAAGCATCTTAGCCTGTTACTCGCAGAGCATTCGATCGTACTTACATCAGATGTATGTACTCCTTTTTTGAAATATAAGTAGAGTTTATCATGTTTTGTATGTAGTCGGTGAGTACGAATCAATGCATTGCAAAGTTTCAGACTAAGATAAGCTGCGTGAATAAATGGACATTCGTTAGGTAAATGATAAGAAACTTAAGTAATATTATTATAATATATTTAAATGTTAAATATAATTGATTTTGTAAATACATCGTATCCTGTCATTCTGTACAATATTAAATCTTTCTGATTACAATTTTTTCTCTTCCATAATACAAACTATTTATCTCAAGAGCCCAACTTGTTTATAATGAGTAAAATTAAACTGTATAAAGTAAACATGTAGTATTGTGCAGAAGATAGTGTTCTGATATTATTAAAAACCCCTTGAGCTTCCAATGAGATTGAAATGACAATAGAATTTACCTAAAACAAAGATTAAACTAGAAAAAAAAAATAATGCAAAAAAAGTTGGGTAAATGAAACTCTTAAAGGATCCGAGTATTTGAATAAAGCTCAAAAATATAATCTAACAAAGTCTTATGAAATTTGTTACCGACTACAAGAATACTTACAAAAATGTGAAAATACAACTGTAAACTCTTAATGTAAGATGTTTTTCTTTTTTTTTTTTGTTTTTTGTTTTATGGTGTAATTTAGTTTTTCTATACTTTATTCAATGTAAAATACGAGTAAAGCCATATGTTCAAATCACTTCGAATATAAACATAGAAAAAAGAAAAACCAGGAAACAAAACCAGCATCCACTACCTTAGATACAACTTAACAGCAAATGACTTGAACTTTAGTTAGAGATACCGACAATGAGCTGATAAATCTATCCAAACACAGTCGTGGTTTCTTAAAAAATAAGAACTAACGTATCGATCCTCACAGGACCACACAAATCTAAAGAAACGAAAAAACAAATAAAAGCAAAAAAAAAAATCGTTTCCTATCTATAGAATTGTTGTTGATGCTGCGTCCATTGAGGTTGCGGTGGTGGTGGCTGTTGCTGGGGAGGTGGAGGGCCGTATTGTTGCTCTTGCATATACCCAGCCTGCGGTGGTCTTATAGGAGCAGAGCCAGAGGGGCCATACTGTTGCTGGGAGGGTGGTGGAGCGTATGTGACTTGTGACGGATGTTGTGGTTGAGGATAGTACTGTTGTGGTTGAGAAACAGGAGGAGGTACATTGTACGCTCCATAATTGACTTGCGGTGGTGGAGGGGGTTGATAATAATGATGATTTTGCTGATTATGCATGTCATGTGTAGTCATACTTGTATCTTGGATTGGTACAGTTATCAGATTAGTCCTCATAGGGGCATTGGTAGGTGGGGGTGCAGAACTTTGTTGATAATTTTGCATAGGAATAATTGGTTGGGGTCTGTGCTGTTGTCTATGTTCTACTTGTTGCTGATTCACCATAGAATTAACTCTGGGATCATTTCCCATTATTGGCTGTACCATATGAGACTGAACTTGCTTCATTCGACCACTTTGCATTGAAACCGGTGGCATTTTTGTTAATTGTGAATCCATTTCCGATTTAGAATGCATATATTGCTGATCCACTTGCAATCCTTGCACTGGCGGTGGAGGAGCCGATATATGCCGATGATTTATATGAGCCTAATGGCAAAAGGATAAATTTTGGAGTAAAATCAATACATTTTTTTCTTCTCTATGAAGGATTTCTATTACACAAAGAATAAAATATATGCATATCGATTATGACAAACCTGTAAATCCCTTTGACTGAGGTAAGTTCTTCGACAGCCAGCATTACCGTATCTAGTTCCGCCATGAGTGCACATGAACACAGTGCCAAGTCCAGTCTGTTCGACTCTTGAAACTTTTTCCATGCATCGTGGGCAGACCTTGTCTTCTCTTTTTGCACAAGACAAACAGAAAACATGTTTGCAAGGGATCTGAAAGAGGAAAAAATCTTAACCAAATGTTGTAAATATTAATTTCATGATATTTTTACACAATTAATAGAAATTATGTTAATGAGTGTTACAATGGTTTTAAATATGAAAATATTTATACCATGCGTCCATAGATGAGAATTGGCTTAAGACACTTGTCGCAGCAATGTATCATAGGATTTAGGACTTTTTCTCCAATAAGATTAACTCGATGATCCCATCGTAATCGTAACATTGGTTCAGGGGGTCCGCGGTTGATAGTTGTAAAAGTTGGAGCTTCCAGCTGTGATATGTCAGCTTCCAAATCGAACTGTTGCTCTACTGGTGGTTGCTGCGATGGTTGAGGCTCCTGTTGTTCAGATTCAACTCCACTCGTTTCCATAGGAGTCTCTTCTGCTGCTTGTGGAACTTCATCTTCGTCACTTTCTATGATCTAAAATAACCGGTTTTGAGCTTTCGAAGGTTTCAAACGCAGATGGGAATGAAAAATCCGGTTTTGTTCAAATTATTACATAAAAAATCGGACATACTTTGAATGTGAGTGAATATTTATATAACTTTGTATAGATTTATTTAATAGAGGTTTTAGCATTCTGAAATCTTCTCATTCCCTAAAGGCATATTGCAATAAGTCGAGCTTTAGACATTTGAAAACATGATTCAAAAAAAAAAAGATTAAGAGGATTAAAACCAACCATGACTTGAAAAAATCAACTGATTTAAGGCTGTTGGTTTAGATCATGCGAATTCTGTTTACATGTGATTTTGGAGGAGTGGTAAAGGCTTGTTCATCCACAGAAGTGAAATTGATAATAATTTAACATATCCATTGATGAAAATTTTGGTAACGTTGAAATTTTCGGAAGATTATTATTCAATGTAGTAAAGTTGAATTATAATCGTAAAGATTGTTTTTTTGTTAGTTAGTGATTGACAGATGAAAATAAATACCTTTACTGCTTTTTTTCCACGACCCCTGGCCCGTCCTCGAGGACGTCCACGGGCTCTTCCGCGAGCTCGACCTCTCATTCTTTTGCCACCATCTTCCTCCATTACTGGAATTACGAATTACGAATATAAGTACGGTATGATTTCACTCAACACTTTAAACTAATGATAAATATTTTATTTGAGGTTAGGTAGAAGTTTTATAAAGCCTAAATACGTGAAGTAATTGAAGAGTTTTGTAAAAATGTAATAACAAAACTTCATTTATACTCGGAATTCTATTATTATTTAATTTTTTTTAACGAACAGCATCTATACATACAACAAATATAAACGCTCGATTAAGGCTAACTTATTTGAGAGAAATATAATAAATAAATATCTGACATTACGCTTCCTTCATTTCGCTATGGTCGAGCCCACGAAGTAGATGGCCCTACCGGGTTTCCGTAAATGCGTGCGGCATTTAACCACATGAACCTTGCTGCGATCCGTTCGATGGTTTGACTCCGTAGCTATGACAACGATACAACGCGACGAACGATATACGACTATGGGAGTAGTTCAAGAACAATAATTGTGAATCACAACACCGTAATCACAAGTCACAACTACAAAGACAGGCCGCAGCCCGCCGCAGGTCCTGAGACAATAATCTGAATCAACAAGCATCCAAATCGCGAAGTGGAAGTTTAAACTGTTGAAATAAAATAGTGTTACGATAGAGTGAAAATGTCTTGCTGTTGCGGAGACGATGAAGAAGAACAACGCCCGGAACCTACACGAGTTCGGGGATGTACAGATATTTTCTGGCTATGTCTTTTCATACTGTTTTGGTTCTTGATGGTACGTAACCTATACCTATCTAGAATAATTGTTATTGGATTATGTTTAACAGCTATTAGTACCTGACTCAGAATCTAATTAACTCTTCCATGCACTAATAGGACAAAACGCGTATAATTACACGTATTCGATCTACATATAATAAACCTTCGCAAAGCTAGATAATAATTTTATAATCACTGCCACTTTATAGTGAAGCATCCCAATTTATTTACCTTTTGTAATTATATGAATTTTCCGAAGAGACGTTTAATAACTAGTTTACAGATTCGAATGAACACGATTATCATCAACTGTTATTAAGTTAATTTTATGATTTTTTTTTTTTTAAACCAACAAATTATTGTTATAACGATTATTGTATCAACAAGGTCTTTTATTTCTTTAATTAAAAGTTATTGCTTGATAAAATTTTCTTTATTTTCAGATTTTAATTCGAATCATTTTAAACTCATTTACTGTATTCTTATATGTATATTATTTTCATTCTAAAAATAACCATTATTTAAGTTTCAAATTACGCCCTAAAAATATTCGTATTTGTTTATAATACGTATGTCGTAAAAAAAAAAAAAAATATGAATAGAAAGATTCACTAAAGTATATGGTAATGGTTAAATTTCTGTAGATTTTGATAGCAGCATTTGCTTTGGTCTACGGTAATCCGATACGTTTAATAAATGGATATGATAGCTTTGGCAATACATGTGGTGTAAAAACAAACCAAAAGTTTGGAAGTATGGAACTGTCCGGGCAAGACACCAGCGATAAACCGTTAGTATTAAAAAATTTATTATATTCTTTTTTAAATCATTTTATAATCCAAAATAATTTTCTAAATTTATGTTTCCCAAATCACATATTTTCTATGTGTATGTGCCTAAAAATGTCTCACAGAAATTAATGTATACAAAAAAAAGTTGCGCTGAATCAGTGTCAGTGAAACGTCATTGATAATATATAGCCTTGATATAAAACAAAGCATAGAACATAACATTGGATTTATAATAAAACCAAAGATAAAAATATTTTCATACTATAAATATGATTTCATATTGGTAATTCGTCACTTTATGAGTAAAGACATGATTGAATGTGTATAAATATTATTATCATTATTATTATTTAAATCTTTTAGATACTTATTCTTTTTGGATGTCAAAAATGTAAAACAATCGTTGAAAATCTGTGTCAAGAAATGTCCAGATCGAAAGTTGACAAACATCCAGGACGTTTGCCAGTTTTATGAAGATACTGGGTCCCGGCTTTGTCATGATAAACCAGGAACCAATTTCAGTGCTTGTATTAGCCAGATTCCGAAAGATAAGACTGGGACATGTCCAGCATATCCTGTTCACGACAGTACTGTAATATTAAATCGCTGTGTCCCGAAATCTATCAAAGATGTTACACAAAATGTTATTTCCAATTTTTATGGATTGATCAATTCATGGGATGTAATCGAACAAATTCTAGGAGACTTGTATAAAACTTGGAAAGAAATTCTCGCCTTATCTTTCCTTTCATTTGGTAAATAATCACTTTCCCTCTACCTAACTCAATTCACTCATTATGGATATCTATTTCTGAGCAAAGAAATGCAAAATAACATGATAATAATAATAATAATAATATTAATATCTAATATGTTATATTTCTTCCAGTTTTATCTTTGTTTATGATCGCTATTTTCCACTTGTTGGCAAGTATTGTAAGTTGGATAGTTATGATCTTGGTAACAATAGCCTGTATTGGTAAGTTCTCTGTCGTCTCAATGATGTAAAGTATCTACGTGACTAATAACTTAATTTTAATTATAAAGTATTTATAAATTAGGTGGTACTGGCCTGCTATGGTGGACGTACATTCGTATTAAGACAACATTAGATAAAACTGATCCAAGAGAACTATTGGATGAGTCTATACGAAATGAAAAGGCGTTTTTGGTCTACTCGATTATAGCCACCATCATCACTGTGAGTTTCAACCTTTCTGATTATTGTTATTTTTTATTTTTTACAATAATTTATTAGTATTTTCTGATTATAATTGATATGTTAACTTTACAGATTATCTTATTGTTCCTACTCTGTGCTTTACGCAAGCGGATCAGCATTATGGCCCAATTGTTCAAGGAAAGTGCTAAATGCCTTGCCGAACTTCCTGGCTTATTTTTCCAACCTTTGCTAACATTTTTGGCATTGTTAGTATTCTTTGCATTCTGGATAATAATTGTTCTTTGCCTTGCTACTGCCAGTAAGTGTCACAAAAAATTTTATTACGCACAAAACATCAATTTTCTCTTTCTTAGTAAATGTTATCTTTTACAAATTAATTATCGCAATTTATACGCAGTTTTAAACAATGAAAATTTTAGATTATCCTGGAACAAAGGATGTGAAAATGTTCGAGAACCAAGTTATTGATCCACTGCAGTTCAATTCTGGAGGAGAAAAGACAGCTATAGATAAATTCAAAAGTATGCTTTATTTAATAAAAAAAAATTTTAAACACATTTGATAATCTGAAACATGACTGATAGTAAATAAATATTGATTATAATCGAGCAAATTTTCAGCTTTTACCTTTGTAGAGTATGTCGATCCTACCTGGGTGAAGTATATGTGGTGGGTTTACATTATTGGACTGATCTGGGTCTCAGAGTTCATAACTGCTTGTCAGAATATGGTCATTGCTGGAGCTGTTGCTCACTGGTATTTCAGGTATTTATTAAATTTGTTGTTCATACTTATTACAGAGTAAACGATCAGCTAATTTTTATGTGGATTTATAATCTTTTTTGTATTTCCCATAGAAATCCCATCACTATCTTTATCCTGTTCCTCATTTCTATGATTGATCCATGCTCCAAACTTTGAAAATCTAATATGATAAAATTTTATTGGACTTTTATTGTACATACCCGAATCTAAGAGCAAAAGAAAAATACTTGCAAGTTTATGTTGAATGTAAGAATATTAACGATTTTTTATAAAGATACCCATGTTATAATCCGATGTTAATTATTGTCTCATTACTGTTTACAGGGGAAAAAATGCTAGTCTTTCTCCAGTCTGTTCTTCTATGGGTAAACTGGTCAGCTATCATTTGGGATCAGTAGCTTGTGGTTCGCTGTTAATCACCATCTTCAAATTACCGCGACTGATTCTTACTTATCTACATGCAAAGTAACATTACGCTATATGAAACTGATTACCTAATCTCCCATTCTCAAATAAAATTCAATTACTTGTAATTCTTGTTTATTTCAGATTCGAAAAATCCAAAGAAACATCTCCTTGTGCTCAATGTGGACTTAAATGTTGCATCTGCTGTTTTTACTGTTTGGAAAAATTCATACGTTATATGAATCACAATGCATACACAGTTATTGCTATCGAAGGAACACATTTCTGCAATGCTGCTAGGATTGTGAGTTTTAATCTAGTGTGGCTTTAAGTAGTAGAAATAAGGAAATGACATATTAACTAAGTGATATGATGTCATGCAATTCATGACAGACTAATGAGAGTAGTAAATCATACAATCAGTAGAACAAATTGTAGACTTGACATTTGTTGTTCATATTAGGTATATAATGTTCGTTATGTCGTTTTAGGAACCATATCCAACCAAATCTACCTTAAAAATATCATACATTTTATTTTCATTTCAGGCCTTCACAACATTGGTCAGCAACGCTTTGCAGATAGCAGTGATAAATGGTGTTGGCGATTTTATTCTATTTTTGGGTAAATGTTTTGTTACTGCAGCAACTGGAAGTGTTGGATTATTATTCCTCCGCCAAGATCCCAAATTACATTTTTATGCAGCACCCATTTTCGTCATTTGCGTATTCGCATTCTTTATTGCACACTGTGTCATCTCCCTTTATGAGGTAAGTTAAAGAATCCATACTTGTCAAACATTATCTGACGTTTGTTTTCTTGGACAATCTTAAGCGCAATGAAATCTTATGTACTAATAAATTATTTTGGATTTTTTCAGACTGTAATCGATACTTTGTTTCTTTGCATTTGCGAAGACAAAAATCTAAATGGTGAAAATGGTAAATGGCGACAATCTGCTCTGGCTAACGTCGGAAGTCCTAATACCAACACCAATGGCCAACAGACACATGAGTTGGCTCCGATAAACCAATAAGTATTAACAAGTGCTTTATTCCACTTTTTAATCTTCTATTTTGTATTCATTTAGCAAGCTATTTACTTCCCTAATGGTAAGATGAGCTAAGATATACGTAGCAATAGATATTCATCTTTATATCTTGACAATTTTATACATTCTTTAAGAGTGGTTTTTAATTACAATTATTCATATATTCTTTATCTATGTTTCATGAAAGTTACCATATATTCGGTTCTTTCGATGAAATATTATTAATAGATTTTACAATCTTGTTATCATTATTTTTAGAATTAGTTTGAATTTAATTACAAGCATGAAACAGTACAGATTGTGATTACGTCAACCGAAAATGGCTCGCACAACTTTGAAAAATGCATATTTATTACAGTTTGAAAAACACCTTGTGAAAAAGCTTGTTTTACAACTCCTGCTTTGTCTCTTTAAATATAGAAGGTGTTACAATATTTCAAGCTCTCGCAGACATGCTCTTGCATGCCAAATGAATTTTAAACTTACCAGTTTGTTGATGCTATAATGTGAAAAAGATTATCTTCTTATTCCTAATGAAATCATAAATGGTCTCAAAATGGACTGGGATTTCATTTAAATTTTGAGTGCAATTTTTATAACATATACATATACCTATCTATTTACTGATGTACAATTAAGCGGATTTTATATTAGCCATAGTAAACTCTCGTTTTTATCTATTCGTTAAGGTCTTTATAGCATTAAGTTCTTCCTCAATAATATTCAGGATTTGATTTTACTGATACGCACAGTAATTACTTTTAGGAGATTTCAGTTTTATCAGACTTGTATCAAAGAATGTAAAATGAAGGAACAATCCTAAGTAGATTAATGAAATAATATCTAATTACGTCGTACAGGCCGATTCACGATGATGGAATCATATATCGCAACAAACACAGATTTGCAGTACGAATTTTATACATAGAATCAGAGATTTTAAGATGAGATTTAAAGTTAACTACTCATTTAATGATCCTGTCAAGTGTCTTATGGTACCTTATTTCACATGCATTCAACAATGTTTTTGAGAAATTTATTTTTAATTACTTAAGGCTTCGTGAAACCAATGAATGCTTTTATAATTGTGATATAGGTAGAGATTGAGGTTGAAGAGTTTAAACTAGAGACTGCCTACTGATGCATATTGCCTATTGATAGAACGTACAAGATTCAGAATTTTTAAAGATAAATAATCGAGCAATTTTTCACCCGACCTTATTGAAGGAAAAATTTCTTTGTATAGTAATCGAGCTTGTCCCAATGAGGTCGGTAGCTTTTTTCACATGTAACAAATAGGATTTTACTTTAAAATAGTAAATCGGTAAAGGTGAACAAAGTAAAATTAAAAAATCAACGAAACTATGAACAAACTGCAAATCCATCTAAATCAATTTTCTACATTTTTGTTTACATGAATTAATAATCTACCCTGTAGTTTAAAATAAATCACCTTTGTACATACATCTAGCCTTATACAAACCGTTCAGGAGTATTTTTTCATCAAGAAATTATATATTTATAGTAATAGTATGTTTGTTATGAGTACTGTTATTGAGTTTATGAAACCGAATATTTGACTTTATATTATACGATCATGTTGACTATGGGGATATTTTTCAATGCCACAAACAGTATCAATCATTCTAATACTAATTTTAAACTATTCCCGAAAATCATATTAAAAAATAAATAAATTTTTTATTAAAACAATAGAACATAATGCATTTAATAAAATTGTATTTTTGTGTGTAATATTTGATAATTCACTTAACAAATTCTGATTATAGTATAATCGTAGTATAAGATTTTAACGATGAAGTGATGGGGGGGTTTGATACTTTTTGTCAAGGCACTATTTTTTATTAATGTCACAGCGTATGTCCAATGTTATTTGAGATGTATTTCGATGGTATTTAAATAACCAAATGTTACAATACCTAAAAAGTTAATAGGCCTGCAGAGTAATCTCTGTATCATGTTACACTGACCTTTGTGATGATTTGAGCACATTTTTAATGAAATGTAACAATTAATATTCACACTAAGTATTTGTAATGCGAAATTGATAATAATTATACACAATATGTATTTTGTATTAATGTATTTTATTGCAACATCGTGTGTCAAAAAAATATTCAAAAAAAATAAAATAAATTCAATTATTTCTTGATCTTTTTTGCCACAATGGATTTCTTCTTCTTCTTTTTATTCTGCTTACCCACCAAATGTTTCTTAGGTTTTTTTTTACCAAATTTGTTTTTAATTGTACCATTTTCAACTTGGCTCTCTGTCCCTTCTAATTCTTTTTCTTCTAGTTCTTCAAACTTTTCTGCTGTCGCCAATGAATCCCCTTTAAATATCTCATCCAATGGATTCAGAGAGTAAGATTCTTCCGGCTTATTAGCTTCAGCAGTTAATTTTTGCTCTATTCTATTCAGATACTTTCCAGCAATTTTTTTAGTCAAAGATTGCCGATACTGAAAAACGAATCCAATTATTAAATACAACCCATTTACCAAATAAAAATGTCCGTCCATCTAAAAAAAAAACAAAAATTAAAAATCGCAAATCACCTTAGCGGGAGAAATGTAATGTGGATTGTTCCAAAGTGTCTCTCCTCCAAAACTGCTAGAGAATATTTTAACCGGATTTAAAACAAATCTGGGTCCTATTTCAGCTAAGGCTCCATCCTCAGTTAATATTTGGAAATTTCTAAACCATATTCTATTGTCCAGAACACTGAATGTGTAAACATGGTCGAAGAATGGTTGACTTTTTGGGTGTTGGTTTGGTACTCCAAAGATTTGTGTTAGTAACTCTTTAAGGAGATTATAATGAGGTTTTGCGTTGAAGTTTTCGTCAAAAGAAAGCAGGGGACGTGATCCTTTCAGACAATTACCAGTCATTTTCAATTCTGCCATTGTATAAACTGTAATAAAAAAAAAATCAATATCATTTGATTGAATTATCAATTTCTCCATGTTTTTTACGCTACACACGTGTTCTTCAATCAGCAATTTTCAAAATAAAGAAAAGTTTAAACTTCATTCAAGCATTGCAATGTAACTAAAATACTTACTGTTCTCAACAAGAAATTTGGCACAGGGTCCGGTCGGAACGTTTGATAACCATATGTAGAGATCCCTTTTTTTCCTGCCCTCAAACAACATCGCTTTGTTGCAATTTTTCATTTCGCACATTTCGTTTATAATTTGTAAATTTTTCGAACGTTCCATTTTGCTCTCCGGTCTATGGTGAGGCATTAGTTGTTTTATATCTTCCATGAGATGCCGATCTCTGTGATTTATTCCACGAGAGGCAAATACTAGAACTCTTTGTTTGTTTATCCATCTCGTCTACGGAAAATAAAAATAATATTATTTAGATTTATCGTTAGATCGTATAAGACAAAGTCAAGCCGGTTTATTATATTTAACAAGTACGCAACGTGGGTTGAAAAGAGGTTAGAATATAACCTTTTTTGGTGGAGGCTCATCGGAGCTTCGTTTTGATGGTGGGAGTGTAACCTCTTGTTCGGTTTCAACAGCTTTAGCTTTCTCACTTTCCTTGCGCTTTCGTTTCACACTTTTCTTCACCATTTTTATTTTTCTGTTAAATTGTATACTAGTAACGACGAAACGAACCGATCTATAAATCGTGCTATAAACTAAAAACAACACGTGTTGCACGAAATAAATGGGGTAAGACAGGATCAACTCCGGAAGTTCATTGGCTAACTATATAATGTGATCTTTACCTCTGCGGCTATTTTCATTTTGATAGTTGAGTTTTCAACCTATTTAAAGCTTTGCATAAAAGAGATCAGTGGTGGGTTTAGAGAAAAGCCGCTACGCCGACGCCACTTCGCCGACACTCGCCATTCTAGTCTTTCGCGGTTATACGTAGAGGAGGTTTCAGTTGCACAGTTGCTCGATACATAATTAAAAGAAGATTTTTTCCGTCCTAGTAATTTGTTTCATACTAATTCGGGATGGCTGACTCTTCATACGAAAAAGGACTAACGGAGTTATCTAAAATGAAGGTACGTACTTTAATTAACGCGTTAAATCGTTACGGAGTAATTGTTTTCTGACATTAACCTCAAATATTGAAACATCTCTTTGGCACCAACAAAATTGTTAGTATCGAATATTATATTTACGCATTACAACAGTTTGAATTAGAAAAATCATTATCAATCATCTTAGTAGACTCAGTCTCTTTATACTATCGATAGACACAAATTATAGGAAGGGATGTGGGTGCATTTGCAATTGCAATCGTAAATAGAAATGATAGCAATTTCGCTCAACTCCGGCTTTTCAAATTTTAATACAAAAAACTTTTGTCGTTTGAATATTATAAAAAAAAGCAAACATAATTAGATTTCTAAATTATAATATTTATTCTTTGCCAAGTTTATTACTCGAAATGTATATATTTTGTGACAACGAATAAAAACATTGCAAACATATACCTATGTATATTCATTTCTTCAGTCTCTCAAGATTCTTAAGACTATAAAAACTGACTAAAATTTCACCTAGGTTGCAGACCTGAAATTAGAACTGAAGCAACGAGGCCTATCAACGACGGGAAATAAAAACGAACTAGTAGAAAGACTTCAACTAGCTATGCATGGAGGTGAGTTAATAAGTTTAAATAAATACAAATTATGAATACGCTATAAATAAAATACAAATTTTAATATTTATTTCACAGATTCAACTTTATCACTTGACGAAACTACGGATGAAATATTAGATGAGGATGCTGTTTTAGGCGTAAGTGTAGGGTTTTTTTTTTTGTTTTTATACAATTTTGATTCCGTTTCATTTCATAGATTATGAAAAATGACTACAATTCTTTGTGATGTTTTTTTTAGAATTAATGAAATTAAAGTAAATGCTTTTGTTGAAATGAAGGATATTTATGTTAAGGATGAAGAGATAGAGGAGTTATCAAGTAAACCAGACTCGCAGGAAACTGGTGAAAAGAGGAAATTGTCAACAGATAGTAATTCAGGAATTGCAAAGAAAATAGTATTGAATCGTAATCCAATACTTGAAGATATTCAAACCGAATTGACTGAAAAAGAAAATAACAATAAAGAAGACTCAAGTGAACCTGAAAAAAAAGTTATCAAACTATCTCAGCTTGGTGTTAAAGAGGTGAGAATCAAAAAAATGACACTATTTCACCTATTAATTCATTTTTCAAATGAAAAACATTCATTTGACTCGCTAAAATATAATTACTCAACTGTAAATGTTTAACAAAAATTTCTGATCTATCTGTGTGTTGAATTTATCTCCACCAAGTTTGAAAATTATCAACAGTTTATCTAATTACTATCATTTTTAAACAGAGACTGGAAATGAGAGCAAAAAAATTTGGTGTCGCTCTCTCAGAGTCTGCAAAGAAAGAAGCAAGATCCGCCAGATTTAATGCAAACAGCCAGAATAACAAGTCAGCAGCATCTATAAACGTTCCAGTGGTAAATTTTTGAGATCATAAATCCTTCTGTTTTCTATATACTTACAATTATTTAGTATACTTACAGATTAGGACCTTGTATTGTTAGGTATGTACAATAATTAGAAATGATTGAAATTGAAAACAAATTTTTTGGAATTAATTTCAGCATACAACCTATGAAGTATTAAAGAAAAGAGCCGAAAGATTTGGTGCATCAGTTTCCAGTGTGATGGAGAAAGTATGTATCAGCTCAATTTTTAATTTACTCTGAAAAATGTATCAATGGAAATTATACGTACTATATTTAATTATAATCTGAATTCAATATGTAAGTATCGAATGTTAATTTTTTTGGCTGTTTACTGTTTTCAGGCTGAAATGGAATCGAGGATAGAAAAAAGAAGAGCAAGATTTGGCGAAGTCAAGCCAATCGAAAAAGCGGCTGTAAAAAAGATCAAGATAGTCAAATGATACTCGATATCATATACCAAAACGGTACTTTAGGTTACGCTCGATTTCTAAGGATTTTTTCAATGAAACCAATGAACAAATTGTCATTAAAAATTAGACACGATTTTTGGCACTGACAAATAAATGGGGATAATTTTATTCTACAATTGGGAAAATTCTATGGATAAATCATGAATACGTGTTGTAAATCGAAGATATATATATATATATATATATATATATATATATATATATATATATATATATATATACAGTAAACAGAAAATCAGCAGTTTTAAGATTCCGTAATAGAATGAATAATGTAATTCCAGAATTTTTAAACGGATATATAATAAATATTATGAATAAGAACTAAAATCCAGCTTTAGTAAGAAGCTTTTTCTAAAATTAACAATACCTTCAGCATCGCTGATGAAATTTCAACATTTTTAAATACTTGTATAAAGTGGAGAATGAATTGCTCCTAGCATGAACAATGAAAGCGCTGTCTATTAAAAGCACAGCACTTATTGGAAGCCAATGATCATGTGTGAGATGAGGAACGAGAGAAAAATACGTCGTCATTGGGAATTTACTAAATATACAAACTTTATTACAACTTATTATAATCAGTACCTCTTAAGCAATGTTTGAGTAACATACGACACACACAGATCTGAGTGATTTGGACTAGTTAGATGATTAATTTTCATAATATATTTAAAAAAAAAACATTTGCTACTTTCATTCGACTTTAATGTTTATTGACAATCAAGCAACGACAAACATTATCCTAGATAAAATTACGGAAAATTTAATATTGATACTTTAGATCCTGTTTTGGAATTCTAATGAAATAAAATATCATGATAATAAAATATAGCGTCGAATACTGCGTGGGAAAAAAAAAATACTTAGTCCTAATAGTTGAGACATTATTACAAAATATATCGATAGAAAATTATTACTGATCAAATTTCCTGACTATTTCCGATTTCCCATTTTTGTAAAATCCTCGTATATCTATTGAGTCGAAACCTAAGCTAGCTACCACAAATCTGAAGACAATTCTGGAAGACTTGACCTTATGAATAGTGCATTAGAAGTGATTAAATTATAATATCTATCTAACAATACATTTAGAATATATTATTGTAAGTACAATTCAGACTTTTACGTCGACATAGCACATCTGAAGCCAAGATTACCAGCAGAAGTATCAGGTGTGTTTTGACTACGTGCAGCACATCTATATCTGTAGCAATAACTCTCATGACACAAATACGATCCTCCTTTTTTCACTTTATCTGACCCACTCGGTGGTCCTGTCTGTAAAATAGATTTTAATTAATAATATCAAGCTTTGGGAATTGAAAAAATTATTCTGTAATCAGAAACTGAGAAAATTTGATATGATTTACAATGAAATTGAAATGCTATTTCTTCAAAATTTCAATGTTACAAATCAGGTATAACATAACTTAACAAAGTTATAAATTACAGATATGTTAAACCTACCGGATTAGTTGCAGGTTGGTCATCGTGTTCAGTTATCCACCAATCTGAAGTCCATTCCCAAACATTTCCGACCATATTATAAAGGCCATATCCATTAGGAGGAAATTCTGTGACGGGTGAAGTTCCCTCATATCCATCTTCCGCAGTATTGTTACTTGGAAAAACACCTTGCCAAATATTGGTCCTAAATATGAATATTTATCAATTCCAATTATACATATTACATTAATATCAATATGAATACAAATTATAAAATAAAATCTCTCTTCTGTTTAAGTTTTATTTAAAAAAAAAAACATGTAGGTGTGAATATTCTTTAGGGACTCAACAAATTTTCAAACAACTCAGTATCTTTCATCAAATAATTTCACTAGTGTTTCATAAGTTTGAATTAATTGTGCTCAAAAACACTAATGAACTGCTATTTATTACAGTTGAATTATTGATTAATTTCTACAATTCGAGGACATGTATCCCTTTTAGAGATAATAAACTTTCAGTCCATACGTACCTATGCTCATTATTTGGTGTCAATCTATTACCCCAAGGAAAAAGACGCTCCGTTATAAGTCCACCCCGACATGCTACCTCCCATTCAGATTCTGTCGGGAGTCTTTTACCTTGCCATTTGCAAAAGGCTGTTGCGTCATTCCACGAAACATGAATAACTGGGTGATCCATTCTGTCTGTAATATTACATTTGGTACAATTTCTTATACATTTATGTATATGCAGAGAGGTAAGATTTGATAGGAAATATTTATACCCAGTATGTTGGAGTCTGATCCTTCGGGATGACGCCAAGTGGCATGTTTTACCGGAAGCCACCAAGGAGCTTGAGCAACTGCTTCGTTAATTTTAGACTTAGTATCATCGCTTAATAAACCTTCAAATACAAATGAATCCCCGAATTTTTCAGCCTCGGTTTTGAAATTCGTAGATCTAACGAATTCATCAAAGTCTCTATTACTGACTTCGTATTTATCGAGATAAAAGCTTTTCAATGTGACGTTTCGTCTTGGACCTTCACCATCAGCAATAAATATAGGCCGATTTGTACCCACGGCGAATGTACCTGTATTAATAATTACCATTCCATCGTGTTGTTCAGTTCCTTGATATTTTTTAACTTCGATATTACAAGATTTACTGTCATCGGCAGTACAGTACTCGTTCGAATCGCCTAAGTCATTTACTTTTCTATTCAAAGTTTTACCACATTTACAATCGCTGTCAACAGCTTGTGTCTTCACGTATGAACAGTAGAAAATTAGTACGGTTAAAACAACGGTATTCATATTGTAAATTTTGGGTATAATATTAGTATTCAATTCTTGTATTATTTATTTATTTTATTAACTACTCGGCCTACGTCTCTTTGAATCACGTGCAAAAAAAAAACTGTGATAATAACCAAAAATGAAATCGAAAATTAAACCGCGGAGTTAAGAAAATTATTTATCGACTAACTATAATGAAGAGTCAAATGAAAAGTCCTTCCTGTCTTTTTTTTTTGATCAAGAATTTGTATCTGAGAACAGATCTATAAAATTAGTAAAGCATTGGATTATGGAACCGCGTGTACCACTGGCGTGTACACATCACGGTCGTACACATGCGGGAAGGCGGCACTGGGCGACTTGGCGAAACGTCAAACGACAAGTTGGTAGGAAATCGCGGACGTGTCCTAACCTCTGATAAGCATATGTTTACAGTTATAAATTATACGTTGACAACCGAGTAAGATATAAGCGAATAAATCATGAAAACTAAGCTACTAATTTGTGCGGCAGGTATATTCGTGTGTTATTTTTATTTCGGTATACTTCAAGAGAAAATAACTAGAGGACAGTATGGTGAGGGAGAAAATAAAGAAAAATTTACTTACATGTTCGCCCTAGTCTTTGTCCAATGTCTAGTCAATTATGTATTTGCTAAATTGATACTATTGACTGTAATGAAACAGGGCGAAGACACAACTCAGACAATATATTACGCGCTTAGTTCATTAACCTATTTACTCGCTATGGTATGCAGTAATATGGCTCTACAATTCGTAAATTACCCAACGCAAGTTGTCGGTAAAGCTGGTAAACCAATTCCTGTAATGATACTTGGTGTACTGCTTGGAAGAAAGGTAAAATTTCACTGAATTTTAATTAATGTTCATCAATTTTATCATCTGAAATACCTTAAGTATGCATAAATCAATCCTACATATATCAATAACATATTTTGTTTTTTTATTTTCCTTGAAGGTTTACCCGCTAAGAAAATACCTATTTGTACTACTGATCGTTGCCGGCGTTGCTCTCTTCATGTACAAAGATAATGTAGCCAATGCTAAGGCAACGGAGGGCCAAATGGGTTTTGGTGAATTTCTTTTAGTATTATCGTTAATAATGGATGGATTGACTGGTGCCGTACAAGAAAGAATGCGTGCTGAGCATAAGTCTAAATCTGGACACATGATGCTGAGCATGAACTTTTGGTCATTTATATTCAGCGGTGTGGTCATTCTGGGCTCTGGAGAGCTTGTAACGTTTTTGGCATTCATGCAGAGACATCCAAACTGCTTATGGCATATTGTTTCGTTTTCATTAGCTGGAGCTTTTGGACAATTCTTCATATTTTTGACTGTTTCTGAGTTCGGCCCTTTGCCATGCTCTGTTATAACCACCACGAGGAAATTCTTTACCGTATTAGGTTCGGTATTGTTATTTGGAAATAATTTGCTGCCTAGACAATGGTTGGCTACACTTTTAGTCTTTTCTGGATTATTTTTGGATGCCATGTACGGCAAAACCAAGACTGTGATAAAGGAAACTACAAAATGAAATTAACAAATATGATTAGTTGATTTCGTTCAAATTTCCGAACATTTATTTTTCGATTTTTCGATTTTTAGTACAATTTAGGAAGAATTCTATCAATTATTGAATAGATTTAATTGCATAATTATCATTGAAACAGAAACGGTATGCATCTGATTATTTATGGTGTGCTTGGATTTACAATAGAAGTTTACTTCTGCATCTAGGGGAAAAAGAAAAAATTGTTAAACATATTCTTTTGAAATGTCAATATTAAAAGTTAGAAAAATTACAGCAGCAAAATGCCCGCACAATGTTATTATTTACTTTCAGTAAATATTTATTCATACAATATTTATGTATTGTTTCTGACTACCTGTACACTTTTTGTACGGGTAAGACTGCTAAAAAACAATATAATATATGAAACTAGTTTCTGGCCTAACTTCTGGATTTTATCTTTTATATAAGTTCACTTTTGTAAATTTCTATTTAAAGATAAAAAATAAAATGAAATAAAAATCAAGAATAAAAAAGACCTCAACATCGCCAAACTATAGAATTTGTAGATATAATAGATATATTTATTCATTACATATCTATGATTAATCATTAGTCAAATCGAAACAATTAATACTATAGTACTATATCTATAAGATATATTATGAAATAAATATTATAATGATCAATTGTTAGTACTTTTATTGATGAAACTACCACCTGTGGATTACCAATATCCTTTATCCGTAACTAAATATAGATATACATATACCTATAATTAGACATGCACTTCAAATGAATAATACAATCGTTTTATGATTGTTCAATGTCATAATTTTTGTGCAATTTTTATTTTCGAACGAGTCTTGTATCTTCTAATACTTGTTTTTACAAGTGCATACAACTTCATTAAATGTTTTTTTACAGATCAAGATATACATATAAGTTAAATAATTATTTAAGCCAACCATAGATATGCAATAAGATCGCTAAGGAGGAGGATGGAACATTGCTTCGGAATGTGTATTCCGAGAATTCATTCAGATCATTGTCTACCATGTAACAGTCAGTGAAAATGTACATAAATTTGGGACAATATTGCTGAATGTACTGTACGTAATGTGAATAGTATGAAATTCTTAGCAGTGGATGATTAGAAAGAATTATACTTTTAATAGATAATCGGTTTAGCAACGAAACGTATCGAATCTCTATTTGCTCCCGAATACAAGTTAGCAAGTTCGGAGTATTTCTATTGAGATGCCTGTCGCAGTCATATTTTAATTTCCGTTAACGTAGCCATCACACGAACCCTGTAGCGCTACGAGGTCATCGACCCCGCGACAGGTGCTGCTACCCAAGGTCATCGTTTGTCCTTGCCTGGCTTGTAGCACCGACGGGTTGCTAAATGCTACCGCCATCTGTTAGGAGATCATCAATTCATCCGCGAGATGGCGATAGCATTTTACAGCCTGTCGGTGCTACAAGCCAGGCAAGGACAAACGATGACCTTGGGTAGCAGCACCTGTCGTGGAGTCAGTGGCCTTTGTGGCGTCGTAGGGTTCGTATGGGGGTTGCGTTAACGAGAATCGAAATATGAATGTAAGAGGCATCTTAATGGAAATAGTCCGAACATGCTGACTCATATGCCGAAAAGCTATAATTTTCGATGGATGCATATTTATTTTCAGAAAACAATAACAAATTGTACATAACTTTGAGGATAAATAATATCGTGTCGATGCTGCCGCGATAAATTTCCAGATATACCCAAAATCAATTACAATATTATTTCGCAATTTTATAATTTTACATCTCTGCGACTCTTTGTTTCAAGTATTATATCAAATAGACGGGAGGATGCAGCATAGTAAAACATAAGCGTAGAATAAAGCGTACTGATTTAGCAATTGCTCGTCTCGTTGAGGCAATATCGTTCGCCTGATTCTGGAAAACGAACAATTGCAGAAATTACATTGGCTATACCCGGGATGTTCTAGTCAGAAACTCATGCCGCCACGGCCACTGCACAGTTTGCATTCTTGAGCCGGCCTTCCTCTCACACACAAGCTCTGTAAATAGCGAACTCAGACCTTCTATAATTCGAAGACAATGACAGAAGAATTGTGAACAGTGTGATCAATTGTCGAATTTAATAGTTGCTTTAGCTGTACAAAAATTATCATACCTGTAGGACCAATTTCAAGACGTTTAAAAACTAGGCATTGCATTGCAAGGTTGCATTATTTTCAGATTATTTCAAATCGTATTTTGCTGAAATCTCGAATCTTCCTGTCTCACCAATAGATTTCAATAATTTGATTGTCAATAGCAGAATAAGTGTACTGAGCAATCTGGAGTAATTATAAATATTGGATTTATATTAATGCCTAGAATAGAATAGAATGCGTCCAAATAATATTCATGTTCTAGGAGTACGTCTTTTAAGCACGGTAGTAGGATTGCCTAGAGATTCGAATAATAAAGTCAATACCAGACAACAATAACGAGGATGCATGATAAGTAATTGCTGGCCTTTCAGTAAGCCAAACTCATAATCAGCTTCCACATAATCATTGTGAATTAAACGAGTAATCATGGAAAAATTTATCTCTCGTGCATACTCATAACGTTCACTGCAAGCCTTGAGTCCTTGAGGAAGTAATCAGTGCAGTGTAATACGTGTACAAGGGTGACACTTATTTTCGTTTTGGTTTAAATCTTCCGCTCCGAGGACATAAAACGCTTCCAAATAAATCGAAAAAAATATCTCCGGAGTCCAGAATTTTTATTTTAATATTTAATGCTGCCTCCGGACTTTTAAATTTTCCGTGCTTTCTGATGTTTCCATTTTTTTTCTCCTCCCATCCAGAACTATAAATATACTATTCATTGCTGAACCAAACTAGCAACTCATTGTTAAAGGGGAACTAATTTCCTCACTCCCTGAAATTGCAACGCCGTCCATTCGGGAGTAGGCACACCTCAAACAGAAGCTACGGCAAGACTGTATACCCATATGCTTTTATCCGGAAGATGTATTCTCAGTTGTATAAGAAGGATAAAAATTCGCAATCTCACGCCTCTCTTCATTGCATTCGCTACTGCGAAGCGAACCAATGAAATTTCAAACAAACACAGCATCCCTGAATTATTAATAAACAACTGCACTGTGCCTTAATTGTTTTAATTACGCGCATTAGAAGTCAGTTTGTTTTTCATAAAATCGTAAAAGCGATTGCCTCATCGTTGCAGTACCATGAATCCTATGCAGTAAGTATACCATCAGTAGATGTAACATCAACTCGTCGATAAAGGTCTGCATCGCCTCAGTATAATGGTACGTTGTTGGATTACGTATTTGAGAAAATTGTGGGGGCTGGCCGGCTGAAGATGATACATTAATCCAGAAATGCCATTAACTCAATTTCTATTCATTAGTTCGGGTAGCTCTGGCGACGCTTCCTTTGTATAAATATATGTGCCCGAGGAATACGAGTTGAATTTGATACAGGACAGCGCAGCATCACGTTACATTGTTTATCAGTTTATATAAATAATTAGTAACAGTTAATTTTACCGAAACGGCGATAAAATGTTATCCTTAGTTTATCGTGGACTTATTATATCAATAATCTGTTTCGGTGTATCGCTGGTGAGTTGATTCATTTACCCTCTGGCAACTGTTTCAAAATTCTGACAGCTCAAATAGATACACAAACACTTTGATGTATGTGGGACATTCCATACGAAATCGACCTCCCTGTCAACGCTGTCAAAACCACAATTTTACAGTATTTTGCAGCAATAATTGCATATAGGATTGCAATTGAAATATTCTGAACTCGTTCTTCTCCATCACTTCATATGATTGGGAAAATTTTTTGATTAGATTTTTTCGTTCAACTAATAGATTTGCAGTGTGTAAGTGGGTGAAAATAAATCAACTTTTAAGTCGGTGGTAAAAAAAATCTGAAAAATTTCAGACGTACATTTACAACATACTAATTGGAAAATGAAATCGAAAATGGTGAGGATCAGCAGTAGATCGACTCAGCATGGAATGTCCCATATTTATATAAAAATTGCATCTCGTATTGGTCTGTGTAGGGATTCATTGAAAAAAAAATTTCCGTCATATTGGTCCGAATTGCATCTTTATAGAAACATGCGAAGAGTGTAAACACGATATAGAAATCTGGAAAAACCCCTATATTTCGATTTAGATTGTGATAGGCTCACAGTTCATCAAGTTTTGGTGAAAACGTTATGTAACATCCGTGGACGGAGTTTTTGGGATTCTATCATAGCTATAAGTCGAAAGTTGGTTGGTGCGCTGATTTCAGTTTTTTTTTTTTTTCTTTTTTTTCAATTACACTTCATTTTTATAGGCCATAAGTGAAGAAATGCTAGAGATGGCCAAAATGCTACACGATTCGTGCGTCGCAGAGACAGGCGTCGACGAGAGTAAGTAAACTCCAATTAATCGTTGAAGAAATTATTTATCTTTTTGCCAAGTCATCAAAATGATTGATATTCGCATTTTGCAGGCTTGATTAGTAATGCCGGTTCTGGCAATTTTGCTGAAGATAACAAATTGAAGGTAATGCATAAAAAACCTTATGAGCAAACAGTAGATACAATATTACAGAACTCCAGTTGCACGCAGAAAAAGGAAAAGCTGAGCCAATTAAGGACACACTTCAGTAAGTTAAGTTGGCTGTCTTCTAGCAATGACACAGCATACGAAATTATCGCGAGCGCAATGCCGTTCAATGAGTATAGCTCCGGAATTCTTTTTGAAAACAATAGGTGTAACGAATGAGTATTGTAATTATTGAAAAATATTGTATCCGGGAAATGTTTTCGTGTCTCGAATATTCAACTCTACCTATTGAATACCAGCCCATATGACATACATACACCATATAATGGGACTTCGAGGCTATACCGCAATGCTTAGCCCGCGAGAGAAGGATAATTTCACGAGCTGTGTAATCGGAGTATCGATAACTCAGAACAGCTCCAAATAATTAGGCAACCAGACTTACCGAGGTGTCTTCTCGACGACACGCAGCTGTATCGTGTAACGAATATGTATAACATTAAGTGCGTCTGAATCGCGATTGATTAGCGTTTCGAGAGATAAGAAAGTTAAACCACTTTTTGTAATTACGAATGCGTCCGTAAGACGCAAGACGTAATTAAGCTTTCAATGTCGTTTTGATCTTGATTAGAAGCGGAATGATTAGAAAAAATAAAATATATAATGTCCAAATTTCGAAGAATGCAAAGTAAAGAAAATTTACAACGAAGTCAACGAATTTCTTTTTGCCAAACCATTTAAGAAGGTCTGGAAGGTCTAGTTTCAATATAATTGTCATCTGCATAGGAAGTTTGAATAAAATCGAAGAGGTAACGGAAATATTTCGTATGCCAAAATCATTCGGAGTGAGAAATAAATATCCTACTGTTAAATTTTACCTGACAACATGATCCATCAACGACGGTTAATTTTTATCCGGAATCCGGATACCACTTCAACATTTCGCCTCTTAGCTAGCGGCATACCGATAATTTTTCGGGTGTATAGCGGGTATATCGGTTAAAAAAAAACAGCTCCAGAAGATCAGGCAACCCGACTTACTGAGGGGTCTCCTCAAAAACGCCCAGGTATATTGTGATCGAATATTGAAATATTCGGCACACGTTTAGATCGCGGTAGATTAGGGGTTTGAGAGATAAGACACTACAACTGTTTTTTCATAATTACGAGTACATCCGTAAGACATAAATTTTTCGTTTGACACAAAGTATCAGCTTGTATGATCTGAAATATACGTGCAGGGTACTTCATTTGAAAGTTAAATTTTATCTGGTACTTGAAACGATTCCAAGATTATTCTGCTTGGCTAACGAGACACCGAGAATTTTGCAAGTCAAGTAACCGAGACGGTATATCGGTAACATAGAACAGCATCTCAAGACTAGGCAACTCATAGAACGTCATTGGAAGATTAGGCAACCCGATTGCAGCCTCTTTTAGAGCTATCATTTCACGTTTTGAACGCTGAAAGAACATGAAAAAACCTTTAAAATGAGTCGTCTTAGACGGAGTTCGTTGCTATATTCTGTATTGGTACTTGCTTAAATTTTCACATTCAAATCCGGCTGTCAGTTTCGAAGAATATGCTATATTTTCAGCACATACATACTTCGCCAGTGTATAGTGAATGCCCCACTTGCATCGTATTGTGTATACGTACTATAACTGAAACGTTTACTACGCACATGCATAGCGTGAACCCTAAATAATTGATAGCAGATGCTACTATTTCGAGGATTATCATTACCATACTTCGTTTAACGTGACAAACTTTTGGTTCGACTAAATTTATGCTTCGGAATTCAATAACAGACCATTCAGTTGCATCAACTGAAATTTGCTTGAGCCAGTCTATCCCTTTTCTGCATGTATATTATGGGTCAATACTTTTTGCGGCTAATAACTAACAACAATCAATAACATTCTACTTTCCAGGTATTTAGCGTAATTATTTCAGATTCTGACTCACGTATGTATGTACAAATATATAATTTTTTTTTTTTTTTTGCAGTGTTACATGAAGTGCTTGCTGGATCAGGTATCCGCTGTAAGTGAAATTAATTCGCATTCCCCACGCACTTGCTATTTATATACCCACTCTTAGAGGGATGTCAATTGTTTCTACCAATTACGCAGATCCTTGAAACAATTCTATCGTATATAACTCTGAACTTTAGATCAGGAGATTAATTATTTTCTTATACGTCAGCAGACTATCATTATAATCCGACTTGTGCGTGCCTTAGACAATCTATGTAATCGATAATTGTAAATTCCCATTTACTTGCGCACGGACAGTCACTCTGTAAGGTAGATAGCATCTTAAATTGAGTTATCATTGTCAAAATATTGCAGATGACCGACGACGGGGACATGGATGTGGACGTGATAATTTCCATGATGCCTGAGGAATTGTTGGGTGATATTGAACCAGTCATTCGAGCTTGCGGAACAGTCAGTAAGTGCATGGTCATCATTTTAGTTACACGAGCAACCAAATTTACGAATCATTCCGTTACGATTTCATCTCTTTTTCAGAGGGAGCTGATGACTGCGATACGGCATTTCAAACGCAAAAGTGTTATCACAGTAAAATACCAGACGTAAGCGCAAAATCTATTCCGATTCTAAATCAAGTTAGGGCAACTAAAACGCTGTTTGTTATACTTTCAGAAATACTTCTTGTTGTAATTTGGCTCCTAGAAGTTCGCCGGAGTCTCTACCGAGCGATGAAGACACTCTCGACAATTTTTCAAGAATATTAATAGTCATAGATCAAATCTTATAATAATATAGAGGCAGACCTCTGATAGAGAGATATTCAAGAATTAATGTAAACTCAATTCAATTATGTTTTAAAACAAGTGTAACTCCCTTACTATAGGCAGCGCCGGATTTAGGGGAGGGCAACCGGGGCGACTGCCCCGGGGACTCCACAAGAGAGGGGCCCCCACAATAGAAATTCTTCGGTAAAATTTCCTAGCGAATACCGAATAATATGCGAAATTATATTTGAAAAGAATAAAAAAAATAAAAAAAAAACATCCAAGTTCTGACAACAAAAGAGCAGTTCTCACACTTTCATAAGTCAGCTTTCGTTTTAAACATGCCAAGGCGCGTTTCGTATTTTTCTCAAAATTAATGGTTAATGTTAATGTTAATTTTCGATCCGATAAATTGATCATGTGTGTGCGGGAAACAATCACAGAGTAAATCATCACACGATTACACACTAAAGAAATGAATTTATCCTCATTGAATAATGGGAAAATATTATATCGTATCGAAATTAGCTGCTGCCAGGAACATTTCCGAAACTCCAAACGATTGAATGAAAAAATACCGGTGAGGACAGGAGACGTTTCCGCACATCAGTTTAATTCGATTACACTGTTGTTCCATTTTTTTATGTGAATTGAATGAATCTATTTTTGTGGTTCCATATATTTTTACCTATTTTCAATGTTGTAATTTCTGCATGTTATTTACGACGTGCAAACTATTAATTCTGCAGTAGATTACTATTGATTTTTACTAATCGAATTGTAAAGGAGGAAAGGACTTGTCAATTATTCGTGCTTATTTTCTTCTTTATGTAGTTTCCTCTTTTTTGAGTTTTCCAACAATTACGATTTTCTTCAATAAATTATTGAAACACTTCAAAGAAAAAAATTTTTGAACCTATTTGAAACATAATTAGGGGCCTCCACTTATTCGTTGCCCCAGGGCCTCCACACCTCTAAGTTCGGCCCTGACTATAGGTAATGTTACAAAATTGTTAATATACAACCAACAACCTGTTAACTCCTATCAATGGCATTTGCGGTACTAACGTGTTGACAATAAACAAAAAAAACTATAATTTTAAGTAACATATTTGAATAAAACATCGCGTTTTAGGTAACATTGAGTATATCTATTCTGTAGTGCAGAAATCGCAGATGTAGTTCAACGATATATGATCCTCTTCAGCTCCACAAATTTTCTAAAAAAGTTCTGAACGAATGTTTAGAAAAATTTTGACTCGATTCAAATTGAAAAAAAAATTTCAAGTATCATCGCATAGATTTGCGATATCAACGGAAGGTTCAACTGTGGTAACTCGCATTTACTCTGGATCTATCGCAGTGCTATAAGACTTCGTCTGAATTTTTCTTTCTTTTTTTTCTTTCTTGTTTGTGGCCGAAAATATTCAACTGTGTTATATATATATGACTATAAGCTATACTCTCCTATGTTGCGTATGTTTTTATGAACTGCCCCGATTATAAGAGATAGCAGGTATGAGGTGTAGGTATATCAACACACATACTACTGCAGTGCAATAACAATAAGTGATCGTGCCACGTGGCACCTGATAAAGTCCACAAGTATGAAGATCTAAACAGTATCTACCTTTCGTTTCATACAATACTGCAGTTCAAGCACGAGTATCGGCAGGAATTAATACCCATGCGTTAACCGGTTTCTTAAAAATAGATAAAAACAGTTGCCATATATGTGCCTACGTCGAGAAGTAACTATTTGACTATTTCAATCATCAAAAGATGATCCAGGACGTGCGTCGACTCGGGTGAAAATTTCATTTAAAAAATTAGTCGGTTATCGGAATTGGGGTAACGTGGCGAAACCCTAGACACGTGTATCCTAGGCACCTATCAACCGAGGTTGCGACCTGTCCCACTGAAATTTATCTGCTTCCAGTAGCCTAGTCGGATTAACCCCATCACAATAAGCGTAGATCTTAGTGGATTATATGAAAAATCAGATCACAATAAATTATTGTTTATCTACAAATCTCCTTATCAACATATATCAGCTACGCTTACAATATACGCGCAAGACCAGATAAAAATTGTATACGAGATGCTTACGGTGGGGGAAGATGTAATCAGTTTTATTTATCATAAATGGTAGAGTCTCATAGAGCCGACAGTTCGATGGCACGCGTTAACTGAAAGCCATTGTTCTTAATTTCACTGGTTTCACATGGAATAATTCATCAAGTTAAAGTCGTTATAGAACATTTTTTTTTTTTATTTATAAACTATTTTTTTTTTTTTTTATACAACAGTTCATGATGGATTTTCGAATTTTGGCTATCGCTATCTTCTTCACCCTCTCTATATTCGTCTCCTCGACAACGGCTGCGGACCCTTCTGATTACGGTAAGTTCATTGAAAATAATATAAGGTAATGACCCCAATTAATTGGTCACCTCAACGTATTCTAGCCTTCAGTAAATTTTATATTTTCGAAAACAAACAATTTGGAAATATTTAAAATTACACTTCACTGTTATCTGTATGAAATCGACAATGAATTATTCGACAGAAAAGGAATTACTTTGCATCGTCGTAAAAAAAAAAATTAAGGGAATCAAAGTATATCGCAGTGATTGTGACCACGTGGTCGAGACAGTGACACTACGTAGTTTTTCATCACTTTTTTGATTAAAAAAAAAAAATAGGCAACAGAATCTGTTCCAACGTTCAGATAAATTTTATGGACAATCGATTTTCATTTTCAGATCGATTTGTGAGAAATAATGTCTTTAAATACCAAGGAAGTTATACAATCAAGTCCCATGACGCACGAGGCAGACAATTAGCGCATGGAATTTACTAATAAATAATTGAACAGTCAGATGTAAAAAATGAATATGCCAGTACAACCTATACGATATTTCTCGGTAAAGGGGGAATTTTATTTTATTTTTTCTTGTTTTTCAAATTGGTGACTGTACAGAGGCTTTCGACTGTAAACAGGTACGCGTTGATTGGTTGTAAGACTGCTGGCAGGTGTTTCCACTCCCAAAATTACCAGTAGACAGTAGGTAGGTAAGACTCACGCCCACTGTAGTGTGATTGTGAGCAAGTTAAACGGAGAAATGTCAGAGCTCGAAGTAACAGAGGATTAATAGCTGCAGCAATGAAAAATGAATAATAAGTGAATGGTGCAATGTGAAAATTATGGTCTTCAGATAATAGAAATAAGGAACAAAAAAATCCTATTGGCGCAAATTTACACGTAATAGTTTGAAAAGGATTTGGTTCTTGGCGCTCGGTGAACCGAATTGAACTGCGCAAAGCAAAGTTGAAAGAGTTTGCTTCAATTGCACCGAGAAGTTTTATCTTTTCAAATTTTCTCGTTTTCAAAATAGCGTATCCAACTCAAACTTCATTCGAAATTTATCTACTGGGTTGAAATAAAATCAAAATATATTTGATGCCGATGAATGCAATATTGGATTTTTTGGGATATTAGACACCCAACCAAATTTGTTGAAATAAAGAAAAATACTCCAACAACTGGAAGGGACAGTATTACAGACTGTAAAACCGTTCAGATTTTTTGATTCAGATGTCACGTTTACTCAAAATCGTATCGACCCACAACCGATGTACAGTGTAGCGCATTTCTTTCTTCCTTCAATATTAAATATCGACCCGATTTTATAAGATATCGTTACTTTTTTTCTTCTAATGATCCTAATTATGAATATTGAAAATACTAAAATAGAAACGCGTTTTGTTGGCTAAAGTTTTCACGACTACAATCCTAATTCTTAATCTGGTTACATCGTGCGCTGAATCGAGCTTATCGAGCTGTAGAACCGAACCGAATTTTCCTTGCTTGAATAACTTCTCTGCGGAATCTTACGTAACTCAAATCGTATGAAAATCTTGATGGATAAACACGTCAAACCAGCTCAGCTTATAAAAATCGAAAATTAACTATAACAATATATTACTCAATCTAAAACTCGTATATAAACAAGTACATGTATCAATCATGATAAAGCTTGCGATTTGGCTGTTCTTTTTTTTTTGCCTTCATATAAAGGTATACCATATTCTTGAAATTTAATTATCGCTGTTATCCAATGATGGGATCGATTGATCAAGGACAAAGCAGACAAGTATTCGGTGACGAGATAATCTAGTATTGCAATCATGCGCAATGTTTTAGCGCACCTGCATTTCCGAACTGGGAACTTTATTGCTTAGCTCTCTAATGGGTTTAAGCTGGGAATTAATCAAATATTGTGTCAGGATTTTACCTCGCATCATATCTCGCAATAGACTTGAAAAAAAAAAAAAGAATAACGTTGAACATTAAAGCGAGATTTCAGATTTGCAGTTGACTGAATTTTTCCTGGTTTTGTAAGGTGTTTACCGCTCGATGAAAAAAAAAATTAGGGGAATACCGCCTTTGAATACCTTGCCGTATCGATAATTCTTACTCGCTCATTCCGCAAGCCATTCAGAGCAAAATTCTTATCATTGAAAAAGACTCGAGGGCGTGAAATAAATGATGTGGAAATTTCTTTGTCAGCTTTAAGGAGCTCATATGGTTCATTAAGTTATCGACGCCGCGTATCATGTCAAGGATAATACAAATATCAAGATTAAACAATACATTCATTCTTTACCAATCGAAAAGTTTATTTGAAAAAAAAAAATTACCACTATCATAACTATAATAATAATTTTATGAGCATTTTTCTATATGTAGTCGTAAATTTGCATGTATCATTATATGTACTGTTTGTTAATCGAAAAGTTGCGCTTTATGTTGGATATGGTTAATTCTATATTGTCCAAACGATCTCAAAGAGCTTTTCCTTTTCAGATGACGTCGATAGCTTATTCTCAGACTTGGATGTCGGCGGGTTTCGGAATATGTTTCATTTCCTTAGAGTGGATGAGAACGAGACGGAACAAGAAAACTGTACAGACAGATCCATCTACGAATTTCCAACAGATCTGTTCACAAGAGCACAACGGAAACAAGGAGCTGTCGTGCTACATTTTTTTGGTGGATTTTACGCATTCTTGTTGCTCGCTCTGATTTGCAACGACTACTTCTTACCATCGATTGATTGCATTTGCACGGATCTTAAGATTAGCAAAGATGTGGCAGCAGCTACATTTATGGCCACCGCGACCTGTTCTCCCGAGCTCTTCGTCAACATCATTGGAACCTTTCTGACCGAGTCCGATCTCGGAATTGGAGCCGTGGTCGGCTCTGGAGTGTTCAATACTTTCGGCGTTGCTGCTTGTGGCGGTTTGGCCGCTATTGGGGTATGAACGATTGAATTTTATTAGACCCTTACACCCAGATCCCAATTTTTAATATTAAATCAAGAGAAAATGTATGGGGAACCCAAATTCATGCGGATATAGTATCGAATAAGAAAAGATTACGTCAAAGTTACCGATAAAAATTTGACAACAAGGTTGCAAACGTCAAAAAAGTTTGAGTAATAATAGTGCGTAGGTATAATAAAAAATGAAATTATGATTTTCGTATAAGCTGAACGTTTATTCCTCACGCGATTTTTATGTTCGCTCAATGTCAATAATTTAACTCACTTCGCGATAAAGCTTTCTGTCTGAAAAAAAAAAAAAAAAAAATAAATAAATCAATTAATCTGAAATTCAAGTAAATTGAAGGGATCGCGCAGTAGATTATTTTTTTCTGATAATAATTTAATGCCCACCTTTTCTATCGGCTCCTAAAATTATCTCAGTCTATTAGAAAATCGTTGAATGAAAAAATCAAATCAATTTGTCGAGTATTGACGTCAATACATCAATTCCATACAATTTTTCTGATCAAATCAGTAATCGATTTGACGCTTTTGATTTAGCCGATCAAATACGCCACTTGCTTGAGAATTTTCATCGCTGGTGAATTTTTGGCAGATTCGCAATATTTTCACCATGCGGTTTACATTAAAAAACACCTGACTAAATATAACCATATAAAAAGTATGACGAACCGTGAGAAACGGGAATAAATTATTGTATTTTCATAAGATATCTGACGTTCGCGATCTTCTATATATTATCTTGAAAGGTGAAGCTCTGAGATCGTTCTGCTAGATAATTATTGCCAATCACATTCTGAAATCGAAATACACGCTACCGCTACCGCTAATGTAAATTGTTTCTGATAATTCTCCGAGCTGTCGATGAATCTGATATGATATTTACATGACTTTGATGAACGTTGAAGTACCGTAATTGTTGCGCGTCAATGCTTTAAATCAAGGACGAAACCCAGGGTCGCCCAATTTCTGAATATATCCGGTCATACATATACTTGAATCCAATTTTTAATATTCCGCAACATTGCACTGCAGACTGATTGTTTTCGTTTTTTGAAGATTTCTGGGGCTACTGCAAAAACCCTTCGGAATAATGTCTACGCATTAATCATACGAACACAGTTTTGACCCGATCCAAAGATCACATGTGGTCACTTATAAATACACAAGTCAAGATATAGTACATCGGTTGACGTTTTTAATGTACGAACATAATTTTACATATAGGTAAATGCGAAATGATTTCGTAAATAATCGTCATCTTATCTAGTTGATACAAATGACTATCACGTGATGATCTTGTTCGGATCGGTAAATCAAATTGTCAAGTGGCGACCGCACGTGCGAAAAAGTTAATCATATAAATTCTACTTCGAATGCTTGATGGGGTCCACAAATGTTAGTGCGATTAGATATATACCTTGATCATCAATAAATTACATAATATTAGTTAATCACGAGATTCGTACACATCTCATATCTGGATATAAAATTTATTTTACAGGGTATCCAAATGGAATGGTGGCCATTGACACGTGATTGTATTATCTATTCGCTTTCCATTATATTGTTGACGACCTTGATGTGGGACGGCCAAATTACATGGCAAGAAGCAACGGTTCTTATGGTTCTCTACGTTGCATACTTCATTATCCTGTTTTGCGACAAAACTACATCCCGTTGGGCCCATAAATTTGCTGCAAAGTTTAAGAAGAATAAGACTCTAGCAGGTAACTTATTCAACATTAAGACTATAGCGGATATGAAGCACTGCAATCTAATGCCGCTAGCGCCGCGAAATTCTTGAGATAAATGAACGATCCTTGCTTTTAGAAACACCTGACAAAGATACCCAAGAAAAGGACGAGACTTTTGGATCCTATCGGCCATATTTTCATGGAGAACTGGTTATCGAATATAGAAACAGCATAACTAGAGCCTCGATTACAAAAGCAGTGAACAATGGAACTTCGACAAAAGCCATTGAAGCTAAAACGCCGATTGAGGAATATGTGGAACCAGGTAAGGGGTATTCTGCGTGAAGCGGATCAGTTCTTAGGTACTTAGAATCTCTTCTAAAGCATGGTCTCTCAATCCAGTAATGAAAGACCAGTTTATTTTTTTATTTTACAAGATTTCGTGGAAGAGAATTGTTGAATATCGATTACTTAACAATCAATTTTTCACTTCTTCACTGCTCCGAATAAAACACATATCGGAAAGGAACGTGATAACCGAAGCCTTCTTCAAAGACTGTTCATTTTTCTAATACATATAGATAGTCCGTTCAGCATGCCGAAGGGAAAACTTCACGAGAAGTTGTGGTGGTTCTTCCTGTGGCCACTTCGTTTCTTGCTTTTCGTAACAGTACCCGACTGTAGATACAAGAAAGTGAGGAAGTTCTACCCGGCCACATTCATTATGTGCATTGTCTGGATAGCAGTATCGTCGTATTTTGTCGCATGGATGATAACGGTGCTCGGGGATACTATAGGAATCGCCGACGCCGTTATGGGTTTGTCATTTTTGGCTGCTGGAGGAAGTCTACCCGAAGCTGTATCCAGTGTAATCATGGCCAGACAAGGTCGGTTCCGTTTATAATCGCTGTCTTTTTGCATCGATTATTTGTACTCGTCAATGATCAATTAATTATCCATACCGATATTTTTATCAACGTATAATTTTGCAGGTCATGGTGAGATGGGTCTTAGTAACTCGATAGGAGCAAATACCCTCGATATTTTGCTATGCCTGGGACTTCCGTGGCTGATAAAAACGGCGTTCCTAAATACCAACATTGAAATCGTCTCCAGTACCATTAATTATAGTTTTCTAGCTCTCGTGGGAACTGTAGTAATAATTTACGTCGTGGTAGTCTTCAATGGTTTTCGACTTAATAAGAGGGTCGGTGCCATGTGCTTAGCCCTGTATGCCGCGTTTCTGGCAGTCGCAATTCTTCTCGAGATGAACATATTCTTCTTCGTTAACTGGCCAATGTGCGATCCCATAGACTGATCTACTGAGAGGTATGATTTAACAACAATTTAAAGAATGAGCAAGTATATAGCAAGTATAACTCAGGCGATATACGTTACCGCTCTTTCATTATTACCATTAAGCATTATGAGCACAGACATATTGCAGGTTGAATTTTGAAATACTATATAGCCGAGTATCTCATTGTCAGAATTTCGATTTATGGCGTACAGATATGTATCACTGCAAAGTAATTCCGGGGGTCAAGACGTAGACCGGGAGATATTTTCCCGACCCTTTATACTCTATAGGCTTATAACGAGATTCGTAAAGAGGAATTTATTCGCTTCCTTGAATCCAGAAGTGGATATAAGTGAATTCGTATATATGTATATGGTTCAGATTCGTATAAGCACGGATGGTAGCTGTAGATGTATGTATTGTATGCAATATATGTATATACACATATAGTATATAAATTTAGTTGTTTAGAATCAAGTATTTTCATATTGTCGTTATTTTTATTTATTTTATTTGTTTTTTTTTTCCAATAATAATCATTGTAGAAGATTCGAAAGAACGCTAACAGAAAGAAGAAGGGATAGAAAAAAAAAAATTAATTAATTAATCACAAAACTGATAAATACTCGACAGAAACTATTATAATACTCTACTGAAAATCGTATCGTTCATCATCAGACATACTATTATAAATAACACGACAATAATTTATTTTATGATAAAAAAAATATACCCATATATACTATATGTATAGGCTTATCATAACGCACGTTAATAGTTTTAATGCTTTGATCGAGCGAGCATTATATATGTGATAAAATTAAGTATTAAGGGAGTATATAATAATGATGATAAATTTTAAGAATAAATTTCCAACGTCTGATCGCACTTTGTAAGGAAATTCTAAGTGAAATCATGACTATTATTTTTGAAACAAAAAAGAGAAAAAGAAAAAAAAAAAAAACAAATTGTTATACTGCGCTTATGTTGTTCGTATTTGGCGGAAAAAAAAACTCTGTTAAAATAAACGTTAAAAGATGAATCTTCTTTTTGTTTCATTCATTTGTGGTTATAATATACATTATACCGATACCTATACCCATACCTATATACCTTGCGAAAATATACGACGCAGAAAACTGTTGGTAAAATTATTAACGAACCGCGGATTTACTTTTATCGGTGGACAGCAGTTCGGAAGAGATAGTATAATACTGTGCAAGCACACGGTTTAAGCGCTAGCTTTTTGATTACGGTGCGTTAACTAGTCTGGTATACCGTACTTTTTATTCGTGATAAGGTAGGTGGTGGACAGTGATTACTGTGGCCTTGGTATAAAAAAAATCCCATAAAATCAGCGGTAAGATGTCTGCGAATGAAGAATTCGAACTATAATGTCCGGATAAAATTATAGTTTGCGATAGTTAAAAGATTGAACATTAACTAGCGAGATAATAGCTCAAAATAAATTAGCTAAAGATAAAATAATGCAATTATCTGACCGTCGACGTTCTTTACATTGAAATTAACGTCGATGTGTGACACCGAAATGCGGAATTTGACAATAACCGCAAATAATCAGCGATGGACCCTATACATTGCATATCACATAATGGACTTTCGACGGGATCAAACATTTGAGAATAATCTTGGTAACTGACATGGTAATCGGCGAATTAATTTTAAATATATTGACCGTACTTAAACATGTCAGTAAATTATCTTACCGTGGTTAAAAATGATCCCCCGCGAATCACGTGCTGATTCAGTTGATAAACGAAGTAATAAATATAATATGTCAATAACATAAAGTATAGATCTCGTATGATCGTAAATTATTATTGAGAAAGCTGAAAAAATTTAGAGCTTATATACATATATTATATAATACAAGGAAAACAATTTATTATCGACTCCTGTTGGGGGTTGTGGTAGTTGATGATGAAAATAATATAGATCATTGCATACCAAGAATATCTCGTAATTGAAATTTTTATTAAACAATTTGCATTCCCAATTAACAAGATATAGAAACAATCTTAATCTTAAATGGAGTGCACCGAAAAATCACAAATTGTATGCGACGGATATATCTGATCCATTTACATCCTAAAGTATTATATTATTTTCAGGGGGGTGGGGATCGATCGCGGCTCTGTCTATAATATTATAACTGACAGTTGATTGGCAGCGATATAGGTTAAAATAGCCCCATTAAAGACGCGTGTCAGAATTTTTATCGATCGCGAAAAACTCAAACGCTAAATCACAGCCGGTGCGGAGCCACCTCATATACATATATATAATTATATAATTATAATATATAGGTATATGTATAGCGCGTGGTCGATCGTCCGCGCACTCCAAAACTCTTCTCGTTATACGGGTAAAAATTACCCAAACACTTTATTCTTTCCTTATAGGTATCTTTTCTTCACTTTACTTTCCATATATTACTTTACTTTTCATTTCTTTTCTTTTTCATCAAATCGTTCGCTCAAGATTGGTGGAAAATTATAGTATATAATAATACCGTCGTTATTATTATCATTATTATCATTATCATTATTATTATTATTATTAATATTATTATTGTTATTGTTATTCTTATAATTATTATTATTGCAAGAGCACGCTGCACAATTTGAAGAAACGAGAAAGAAATAGAAAACATTACAAAATTAACAATATATATAATAACAAACAATCTTATAAAATATCAGCTGAATAATATCTAGGCCAATTCTGTTGTTTGTTTGTTTGTTTTTTTGGGTTTTTTTGGTTTTTTTTTTTTGTCGCTACTGTGGTTATGCACTTTTAGTCAAACGTGAGCGATCGAAAGCCAAGCAAAAGTTATTGAGGATATCGTTTTGAAGAGATTATATCTTTACAGATTTTTAAAAATAGGTGTCCTGCAGTTATAGGTATATACTGATATATCGACGAAACATATGCGTTTATGTAATGTTACTTAATGTGATCCAAGGTAGGTATAGTTATTACACGATGTTTATATTATACGACGTATTATAGGTATATAAGTTATGTGCATCTTGTGGGAGAGTTACTCTGAAATAACTATTTTATTTGTTCATTCATTAATTTATCTATTTATTTATTTATTTATTCATCATGCAGGTACGTATCGGCTGAGAGTATGGGAATTTTGTTTTTTTAAGTAATTATATAATAACTAACCTAAGATGAGGATTATTGTTATTAAAATTTTATATATTCAAGTCTCATATATCTATGGTTTTCTATATTATAGTCGTGATAGCGTTTGATATTCAAAAATACCTACGCATATAATATATTATTATAGAGGCAATATGATGATGCGCGATTTGCAAATATACTATGTACCTATTATATACTATATGAAAGGATAAAAGTATAACAAGACCGTTAATATGATATTTATAGAAATATTTACAGAATATATATTATAACGACCGGTAATATAGAAGGATGATGGCAATGCGACACCCTTCGTTTTAACTGATCTTCGTATTAAATATTATATATTTATTAAAGCGATATTTCTAGCCGTTTAAATTTTGTTCGAATTTCTTTCATGCAGCATGAGAATACGCTGGAGTTTAGGAAACGTTGAATAGTTTGAATATTGAAGTTACCGTATTATAGCCCTTATGTACGTGTCATAAACTATTTTCATTTTGATCCAAGATCCTATAGTACGATAATTGCCAACTGTTTTTTTTTTTCAGGCCGATTGAATTAAGTTTTCTCTAATTTATTTATTTATTATTTTTTATTCTTACCAACCGATTTCACAAATCGGTTAGTCAATTTAGAGCCTTTTGAAGCTTCGCTATACGCCTATGCTCGGTCAAAGATACAAGCCTATTATATTCTGTCTTATTTACAGCTGTTTCAGTTTCGATAATTAATATCCTGAAACGAAATTGGTCGGCAACGCTGCCCGTAGATGTTTTATTGAATTTTTTCGTAAAGTGTAGGAAAAAAAAAAACAATATGGTGTATAAATAAACGGATAACCAATTATCGATCTATCTCTATTCAGCATGCGGAATTTTGAAATATGTAATTAAAAGCAAGCTTTATATCTTTCCGTAGATGGATTCAACCAGCTTATTTATCAAGGATTTAATTTTAATCGGCAAATTGAAGACGGAGGCGTTTCAGATTAGATCATTAGCGATCTTGCTAATGAGAAAACGGCATGGTATATGTTGCAATACCTAATCCGTTACGCAGCCGATCTCCATTCGCTTGACAATATAAAAATTCCAGATCTGTATGTGCCATGGATTAAAAAAAACTCCGTCTCTATAATATCAAGAACGTCTATACATACTATATCTTATCGATGCTTTTTTTAAACTGCACAAGTTTCTCGTGTTCGCATTTTACTTTGAGCACAAATAGACACTATTCTTGAGCGTTTATTCGTATATGATATAATAATATGTTGTCGATTAAAGTTTGACGACGTATATTATTAGGTAGCTAAAATTGGATGGATCGTACTGTACACGTTTAAAAATCATAGGCAAAATAGTCAACTTATATACTACACTGTTCAGCTTTGTTTATTTGCTTTGTTTTTTAAACCTTAATTATATTAACGTATGAACGATTAATTTGATACTCGTGTGAAATTTTCATAAGAGCGAATTGCAGCTTTATCAACAAAAAGTTCATTATTATTTATTATATAATATAGTATATCGGTATTATCAGATATACTTATACATATGTATATCGATAAAAATTTATCGACTAAAAATTTTATTGGCAGCCATCCCCGAAAAATTGCCTGATCGTCAAATCCGGATACCGATAAGTTATTGCGATACCGATACCCTTCTTTCCCAAAATGTTCCGTAATCAATGTCCCATCCGAGGTATGTACTATAATACGTTAATTGGACTTATCGCGATAATTATGCCGTTGCTAAAGTAACGCACTGTATTAAACTTAAGCAACAAGTGTTTACGTTAATCATATGTGCTTTGTAATCTATATATCTGTCTATATAATCCCTTTGGAAAATTCAGTATCCATATAAAACTGAATTTTATGCGGTACGCGCCGAAGTTTCTTACAAACAAAAAAAAAAAAAAAGAAAGAAAAGGAACGTGATTAAAAATGGGAGTACGAGTGCGGAACGGGTATTTTATAGGCGGGAACAATTAGGATTTTTACTGACAGATACATTGACTGCAGTTTGAGGCCAGTTCTGGCAGTCGAATTTGAGCTGCAGAATCGGAAGCCTGGGTCGGGGATGGATCGGTTTGTCACTGGATCTCGCAGAAGGAAAGTTTGTTCGTAGCCTCCTTGGTCTGTTCTTGATCTTGGCTGTTGCCACCCTCGCTCTTCGGACTGCCACCCTCCTCGATTGAACCCCCACCACTGCCGTGGGGGCAAATCGATTGTCATCTGAGCGCGAGTGTGGACACCATCGGTGGCCTGGACGGCTTGTTATCGAGTATTCGCTCGATTTCGGTCATCATACTAGCGTTAAGCTTTGGAATTAGCTGAGGATAATTATTAGAGGATTAAAAACTGTTCGGCTCCGTGGAAATTATATCTAGAAAAGTTTTAGATAAATGTATAGCAAGAGATTCAACAGGTGTCAGTAATTAACTTAGAATTAGTACCTTCGCTAATCTCAAAGACAAGAAATTTTAATCTCGAACTATTATCAATCACCTGCAATGGCAGTGAGAAAAACGGTTATCATTGTATCGGACTTACGTCAATTTATAATACATATATTAATGAATTTATCTATAACTGTAAATATGGTCTTCAAATTTTTTCATGCACGTGACACGACGATTTAAGCTCCAAGAAATTTTTGACGGATAAATATGAATATATACAGTTATTTTATTCACCTGTAAACTTTGGAGACTTTCATAGAGTTGATCTATGTTAGCTGCGCCGAGCAGAAGGCACTGGACACTTTCATTCTTTAATGACCACGCAATGGCGAGTTGTCCGAATGAGCACCCCATCCTGTCCGCTAATGCCGAGACCTCCCTAAACTTGTCCGAGTACTTTCGGGTTTCGTCATCGACCAATTTGTCCTTCCATGCATATTCTTGCTGCAAATATTCTTTTCATTTGAATATCGATTTCAAACCGAATGAGATAACATCGAGAAGATAAAACGAAGCAGGCAGCTACTTAGGTAGATACAAGTACATATACCTACACTACAAGATTCGTATTCATTTGTTTTAAACAGCAGCATGCAATTCGATTATAACATTTGATTTAAGATAACGATGGGACATACCTCCTTGTACAAAGACTGGGTTTCATCTTCCGTCCAACTGAAGGAGGAATATTTGTTCTGAAACGGCAATGCAGTCACTTTAAGACTCGGTATAGATTTTATTCAGTTTATATAACAGTATAAGAGATCGAAGGGTAATGTGTGACGCCTCGGTAAACTAATTAAGAAAATATCGTCGACGAGAAAAATTTCGATAATCACAAGAACCTGCACAATCTGAAATCTTTGCTTACAGCTCTTCAACGGTAGATGCAGCAGCCTATATATTTCAGGTAACAAGCGAAACCGTTGTTGCCAACATTGATCAGGGATGTACCGTGACCGTGAACGTGACTTTAAATTTATCTCCGATAATGACTTGAAAAATTTATATCCGCAGACGGAGGTGTTAAGTCTGTCGTACAATCTAGTCATGCGAATGACTGGTCTATAATAAAAATAATTCGAGTTGTGAATCATTTTTGACACATTCGTGATAGCGGGGCTCATCAACCGATATTCCTAATCAATTGGAACTTCTCTTACAAATTAATCAAGCTGCGATACCTTTATGGATTAATAAGTGTTACAAAATGCAGGTACAATCAAACATGGCTACATAACTTGTTAGTCGCGAGGTGAACAGTTGGATAGAGAATTTCCCAGCCTTTAAGACGATACCTATAAGAAAGTAGGTGTGCAAGTGAAGTAGGAAAATTATTATCAAGCCAAAAAAAGCCTATCAATAATTGTTTTGGACATTTTTTTTTTTTTTCTAGCCAGATGGTAGTAGTGGTAAAAATTTATCGTGACGCGTGACGACGAAACTAGTCATTCTATTAGTAGTTAAACTGACTGTTACTTTGTACGAAGATCTTGATAGGAAGGACATTCCACAGTCTTCCGATTTAGTGGATACCATTCCAATGGTAACCGTTGACCAGGCCATCAGTCCAACCCCTGAAAAACGATCGATCGATGAAACGCGGCCCAATTGTGATAAAATTTAGCCAATTATTATATTAGTACAGGATCCACGATTCAACTGCGTACCAATTTTATTGTATAGTTCCGGCATGTAGAGTTCCGGCTTTTCTCTGTAAAAGAGGTGGTATTCGGCTTGTTCCACGATTGGGGTGACACAGTTGAACTGTCTGCAGTTAGTGTAAGCTTCCATTATTTCTACGGGAGACCATCGCGAAGTACCCCAATACATCACCCAGCCTTTGCTGATAACGTAATTCATAGCGCGAACGACCTCTGAAAGATATTTTCTCATAGAGGCGAGAAGAAATAGAAAATGTCACGAAATCTGATCAGCATATTATAAGCAACAATTACCTTCCATCGGGCACATAGGATCAACCTTGTGGATCATTACGATGTCGATGTAGGAGAGTTGTAATCGTAAAAGAGATGCTTGCACCGATTCGATGATGTGTTTACGGGAGAGACCCCGTCCTTCAGTCCTGGCAACAACGACATTGAGAGAACAATGCGGGAACTTTCACTTTGTACGAAAATTTTGGCTTATTGAGATCTGGGGGAAGGCGTTTGAAACGCAGTCAATGTTCGTTCAAACTTTGTTCTGAGTTTAACCATTGTCTGTCGCATTGTTTCCCAAGTTCAAGTTGCCTAAGCGGATTTCGTCAATTTTCAATGAACAGAACTGGAGAACAAAGATGGCCACGGTGCCGACAATTAGTAACGGAAAACTCCGAATCGTCAGCTTCCCCCAGACCCCAAACTGCTATACTACAGAATTTTTCTATCTTTACAGTTTTCTTTCTGTTTTTTTTTTTTTTTTTTTGCTTTATTTTTACCGCATGCAGATGTGAACAAATCAACAAAACGCACTTGGTGTTCCAGTATATTTTGGTGGTTACGACGTAGGTCGTTCTGTTCCATGATCGACGAGACAAAATTCTTCCCAATTGGGTCTCGGCTCGATGACCACTGTGGGCCTCGCTAAGATCGAACACATTGATCCCACTGTCATAGGCAAGAGCAACAACAGCTTCAGCGGTTTCTTCGTTCCCGCTACCACCGACGCCTCCAAAGGTAGTCCATGTTCCTGTCAATTAATCCCGACTAAATAATGCTCATATAACGAACTGAGAAATGCATTATATAAGTTGCCGAAACATCGGCTCCTCGGCGAAGAAAAAAGTCAGGAACATTTATAGATCAAGTTCTATATACCCTGACATAAGAATTCAAGGAAATTCTAAGGAGAAAATTGTACGAGGTTTTTGAGGGTTGGGTAACCTATTGAATAAATTAGGGGTCAATTCTCTTTCAGACGTCGAGTCGTAGATCTCTGTGTTGAGTAACGCCGTGAGAAGGTAGTCTTTAAGATAGGTGAGGAGCTTAAATCTTGTTGAAGAGATTTACATCGCCCGATGTTCTTTGTCTGTGGCAACTGCAAGCACATCGCTTCGCCTCGCCTCGCCCCGCCACGCCGCGCTTCAACGATGAGAGAGATAGACGAAAAAAAAAACCCTTGTCATAGGTACACAGAGCAGACTAGACGCGACGGCTCACCGACTTGAAACAACCGCAAACTGATTTCGATATCATAAGCGATAAAGAAAACAAGGTGTGAAAATTTCACGAGCGTAAAAATGAATGATAAATATAAGATAATAATGGATAAAGGGTGAGTGTATAATTCTTAGAAAATAATGTTTTCTTGCGATAGAAAGAAAAAAAAAAAAAAAAAAAAAACGAAACGTGCTTTCTGAGACGGGATAATCTACTTTCGGAAGTAGTATCTGAGCACAAAAGCCCGTCGAGGTGAACCTTTAATCTCCTCGCTATCCGATCTATATTGTACATACGTTATTGAGAAACTACAAGGTAGACAATCGCGCATTTCGTTTTTGGGCCTTATTCTCATATTTCGTACACTAGAGCTCAAGCGTTAATCTCACGTTGATTTTTTTCAACACATCACTTATCACGTTGCTATATATCTATTAGTTCACGCTATTGTACTCCCAGACGTCTTCAGCCACCTCAATTTCAATCTAAGCCGCTCTACTCTAGATAAGAGGCTTACCAATGGAAGGAATTCTAATTCTCGCGTGCAAGAAAATACGAAGCCCTATTCAGACTATTGTGACGTTCGTTGTGCTCGATTCGCTTAGGTCTTGTCAAAGCACATACTAATTATTATTGTAAGCTAAACTTGTTCTTCTTTTTCGACAGCTGAAAAATCGATTATTTTATCTAAGCCATCAAAATTGATTGGTTAAAATTATCATAGTACTTGTATACAGTAATGGAACTCTGATAGATTAAGATTTTCTTATTATATATCAAAAATGTGTATATAGGTATAACAAACGAAATATATGTATAATACAGCTGAATTAAAAATTCCCTAGACTTGGCAAGTTCCAAGATATGGAACAGCTGTAATGGGAACGTTTTAAAATAATTCAACGTTGCAGACGTAGGGCTAGAACATGCCTGCAGTATAAATTTAAAAACCGAAAAGAACCGCGATGAGGAACGTTTAATCCTAGCCGCGTTCTAAATCTAGTATATATACGTATAAAACCAACGCGGTGGAGGTAGCCGGATGTGTCGGTTTTAGGTATACATATACTTGAATGTATTTTCCCAGCTGGATAAGTTTCGTACCAGAGCTGTACTCCACAGCTGGCAGTTAACGCTCTGACAAACAGTATGACTTGCTTGTGTAAATATTTCCGTTCTCTGCAGTGTGATCGTGGGTGTGTCGATTACGAGCTGCTGCCTAGCTGGCTGCGCGCGGCTCATTCGTCCGAACAATCCACAACAAACAATGCTCATAATAAACGGGAGAGTGAAGCGCAAAGATTTTAATTGCCATTATATAGGTGCACGGGATATATATTGACTGAAAATGTATGTACTACAAGTCATTCAGCTCCTTTCATCGTTTCCTCGACACCGAAACTGCAGTAGCAGTAAAAATTCGTTTCACTTAATTTTTTATTTGATTTTTTTATTCTCGTCAAAGAATATCCCAAGATCGTCACTGACCTAGATGAGGAAATTTAAATCCACTCAAAACACAGACTGCGTTATAGGCGTAGGTATATCAATCTGTATTACCAATGCTTGCATACCTAGGCCGACGTTAGATACTCGAAGACCGCTCTTTCCAAGGTTCCGATAACGAATCCCGGGCGATGGGTGCTGCAGTCGTTGAGCTTGGGCCGCGATGCAATTGGTAAGAAGTTGTTCCTTGGTTCCTGCAGTAGCTCCGCAATTCCCGAGCCCGTCACCTCCACCCCCGCCTCCACCGCTGTTGAACTCTTCCATGCAGTCCAAACTCGCTATTGGAGCACGGCATCTGCCACAAGACCAAATAGGTACAACCTTCTCGATCGAACGCTCTTATATAGCCTGACGACCTTTTGGCCTCCGCTATATACCCGAGGTTCCCGCGTCTAGGGGAACCACGCATGCTTATCGCGAACGCAGCATCCGGTACTAATATTTCAATGCTACTTTTTTTTTTTTCTTTTTCTTTTAAGTCGTGCCATATTTTGTTACTTATTTTACGATATAAAATCATTTTCGGAACCAACACCCGGTTCGTTTTCAGTTTTTCAGTTTTTTAATTTTTGTTTTTGGTCCAATTTCGTGACCTGAATATTCGTGGTTGCAATTTTTTCCATAAAAAAATGAATATCCTTGTTGAATCCTGCCCGAACAATAAGCCTACCTGTATATCGTAGGAAGTGGATAAGAATCGTCATCCTCCATGCTGCTGTTGGTATTCGCGTTGTTATTTGTGTCATTCCCTGCATTCGAACTATTTCCAAGGCTACACAGCATTAGCTGCGACATGGTTGTTTAGCAGTGTTCCAATTATGTGTATATTGTAATTGATTCAAATGAATTTCGATAGAATCGAAACGAGATGTATATATATAATGATTATTGAACGTTTTGAAGAAAATTAGAATTATTCAGGTGCAAATATATGTTTTTTAATTTACCATCTCATAAATGGCGATTTTATATATTATTTAATTCATTAATCTTGGCCTTCCATATAACTGGCACTCATTTATCTATATAATTAACTAATTCAATATTATCTTTGAAGCGAATAGTTACAAGCATTTATAATTACGGTATTTTTTTTTTATAACGTTAATCGTTGAGACTTACATACCTACGTGAGCACTAGAATAATATGTATACATATATATATGCTGTGTATATATAATATATATATACATATACATATATATATATATACGTATAATTATCAAGAATGATTAAGCGAACGAATGTGTATTGCACGTACGATTTAGGCACTATAGTTTATTGAATCATTTTAGGCACCGCAAAGAGAACTCTTTTTAGCTAAAATTATTATTTCATTAATAATTTACCCATTAAATTATTTACAACGAATATATGGTCGATATGAGCCTAGATATGTGACACGATTTATTCTGTATCACTACGCCCCGCATTTAATATGGGTACGAAGTATTGTACATACAATACACCTATACATATAATATAATAAAAAAAACAACACGTGTTTCTATATGTATATATACATATATTGGCGTTTTTCAAATATTATTATATTTTATTTTACACGCTATATACGTTGCATATTATTATAATGGTTAAAAGTTTATTGATATAACGATAATGATAATGGTTTAGAAAGAAACACACACAAATTTGAAATCAAACTTTAGTAAAAATATGGTTAACGGCAAGTGTTGTGTTCCTTGCGCGGTAGGCAACACTGCGCCTCCAACCGCCCCCGCTAAGGGTTGTGGTACGAGACCAAGGGTAGTCAAACGGGGATGGTCACATGACCCGGCGCATGACGACCGCCACTCTTATACGGCGCATGGATCGACTGGAACGACCTATATAGGTATACATATGCCAACGTATATACTTTGTCCATAGATATCTACCTAACATCTATACACGGTGAGTAGGTCGGTAGGTAGAATTTCGGTGTGTAGGTGAAAAGGTGGAAGGTAGTTTGAAGGTGGTAGGGTGAGCCGACGATCGTGCGGCAGCACCGCAATGCGGACCTGAACGCTGCCATGTAACCCTCGCACTGTGCAGACCTTCGGCTACACCGTTTTACTTCGTTGTATGACCTCCTGTTCCGTTTCCTGCACATCGGCTACAACATATGCGTTTCGTTTATTTTATACCATTTCGCGATCGTGATCAAAAGTCTTATATTATACCACGTGGAGCATGGATGACGTCTTTGATGTCGAAATCCCTTAAACCCGATACAATTACCACGATTTCTATACATGTATACGATGGTAGTTCAAGTGGGTATCCTCTGCCACGCAACGATAATCATATTTGAAGCATTTGTATGTCGAATCAAGAGCCTTCCGGATCTTTATGACCGACCTTCTGGCGGAATTCCAGGTCAACTAAAAATAGCTGATTACTGTTTTATCGGGTGTTTTTCTTTTTTCATTTTCCTTTTCCGTTTTTTTTCTTTCCCTCGTGCCTGTGCTTCCTGATTATTTGACTTCATCAAATTCCTCGTTTTACCTCGAAGTTTATTCACGTTGACTTAACAGATTCGAGCATTCATTGCACTGTGTCTAATGGATGGTGGTTCCACGTAAGACTATGGTATCTTCGAGAAAATGTGGAGCAACGTTTTATGTGGGTATATGTATACATACATACATACATACATATTACATACGTCTACAACGGAGCAGGAGAAATGGAATCACGATATTCACGATTTTCTGCTCATTCACAAAATCTCGTTTTCATTGTTCAATTTCCGATTTAATTATAAAAGCAAATTTTTTTTTTGATAAAAACTTCCACCCTTGATACCTACTTGCGTCGACTAAGCAGCGTGAGGCTGGTCAATTGAACGGAAATTAGGTACAAGAAGCATAAAGATAGCCAGGAGCGTCAAGGGAAGAGCAAAGGAGTGAGATAATAAGAAGGCTGTAGAGTCTACGCGGAGCTGGTGAAATTAAAAATGGGGTATTCTGTTAATTAACAGGCACTTTGCTGGTTATCAAATATTACGCGAAAATCTTGGAATATATTATACGATGAAGGAGTGCAAGTAATTTTTACAAGCTCTAGATTATATATATTATCAACAAGGCAGCTCTCGCGTCCATCTCTGAAATCTGCGTACGAAACGAGAAGACTTATCGCACCTTCATCGAATTTGGAAACGCACAAAATACGAATATCGTACTAGCTACCGCGCACACGAGACTTCCGTGTAATCGTTTTAAATTTTTTTTTTTCAAATCCACGTCGCAAAACCTTTGCCCAGATTTTTTTCAATTACTTCCGGGCGTTACGTGGAAGTGGAGGGGCTCGCTGAAAAGATGTCTAGTATATCGACCCGGCTTAGAAGCAACGCCAAGTGGTCCGACGTAAAACAAAGAATCGTTAAAACCTATTGACCGCATTTCTTCATTTTATATGTATATATTTTGTTTGGTTTTTTTTTTGCTTCGTCTTCTTTTCGTTTTCAGGGGATACTGATAGTGAAATCGTAATTAATAATAATCACAATAATATATAGACACATTGAGTAATATTTTCTACTGATTGATTATTTGTAATAATTTATTACAGCTGTATATTAATCTTAAATAGTAAATTAACTAGCTAAATAATCGCCCATGGGGACATTTAATGTCAGTGCGTGATGTTAATTAAATTGAACAGTTGCTTTCAAATTAGCCGATAAATTCAATTAGAAAAGAAACGTGTAGCCCCTGGCGACGATAATTAACTCTCGGAATTATATTTTATACTGTCTAGTGACATGTGTACAATTGTATGTTTCATAAGTCGTAACTGATCGCATTAAATTTTCATCTTTATATAATCTCATACATGTATGTATACGTTTGATTTTTGCGTACACGTGTCGCGCAACGCTGCACATTAGATATGAACTTTGTTAACGATTATTATTTTCGCGAAACTATAATATTCCGTCTAGTATTTATTTCTTTTCAACACAGCGTGCGGGAAGTTCGTTTTCCCAGGCCTGTGGAGAGTGCGGGAAGTGATTCTTCCCTGTACTGAACCGTAATGAGACACAAATTTTTATTGTGAGAATAAAACTCGTTCGTTGCTATGGTACGTCAAATTGTTTCTTTTCCTTCCTGCACGCTGTGTTAAAAAATAGTATTCCAAACAGCGTGGGCAAAGTTCGATTTTGCGCACGGGTTTGCGTGCGCAAAATGCCCACTTTCCACCCTGTGCAAAATCGAGCTTTTCACACCTTCTTTGGAAAAATAATATACGAAACAAGTGCGAGAATCACCTGCACTCGTGCGATGGGATCACCAACTTTCCGCACTCGTTACGTAATGTACTATACTTGTTCGTTTTTCAACTGCCCGAGACCTTGATCATTTTGCATTATCCATGGCTCTTTATCTACTTTCTCTGTTTCCCTTGTTTTCTCTTTCATTTTCTGCTACCCCTTCTTATCCTTCACTACCATACCACCCCTCGCTATCGCTCCCGGCTGCGTCGAGGGAAGTAGCTTCCAGACAAACTGACGCCAGAGAAATTGAATGAAGGAAGGAATTCCAGGGACCAACTATGCTATCTACTCTGTTTTCTTGTTTTTCAACCAGAAAGCAGAGTCGCCAAGGTCGCGTTACTTTTATGACTGAATAAAACAAAGTAAATTTCCTCCTTCGAAATCCCGGACAATGAAAATCAGACACAACTAAATTTCAAAATCATAAAATAATCGTTTTTATATTATACATCGACCCAATGAAAATTTTTTATAAAATAAACACGAACAGACAATTTCACAAAGTATAGCTGTACTAATTTAACGTACGCGTATACGTGTTATGTTTGATATTCTAGTTAATGTAAGTTTAAAATGATGGTATTGACCGACGATTCTTAATACATAAATCGCAGAAGCTCGTGACGACCGTTAACAAGATTTTTCAACAAGAACTACACCAAATTGAATTTACTAGATTTTTACACGTTTGACACAGATTGAATATATGGCGAGTAAGGTTAGTGGATTATTCAGCCGGTAAATTTCACGTAATTTTAAAGAAAACTTTCGTTGTATATAGTCGCCCGTTCAAAAAAATCATACGGGAAGATATTGGAAAAGTTTATTAAAAGAGCGGTCCACGATCAGAGTGAACGTAATTTCTCTAAAACGAAAGCGTAAATAGTCAGCCGACTCATTTCGCCTAATAGGGTGTATATATTTAGTTCGAAAAATTGCTGCAGAAGCTCGTAATGACCAGTTTGGAAAAAGGAGCTAAAAATCTTCCTACTATGAGATTACGGTCTGAATTTGTTCTTAAAAAATAGTCGTATAGGTATAATGTATACTCCCAGGAGCTACGAATCTACGTTATTGGATTTCCAATGGGCGCTCGCTACTCTTCTCCCCCTCGACTGTGTGTTTCTTGTCCCTTCGAGTTACGCTGCCTAATCTATATCTTCCCGCGTACTCGGAGAGTCCTAGACTGTTTTACCATTGCCTGAAGTTTCGCTGTGTACAGGAAACCTCATCGTATAGGTATAACGATATAGATAGATTTTTTTTTTTTGAATATCGGTATCGGAGATTCAGGCAATCGTGGTATTAAAAAATATGTGATTTTAATCCCGGTGTGAGCAACTGATCGAAAATATCATTTTGTTGTTTTTTCTTTTTCCATTCTAAAATTATAGAATTTATAATATACCTAAAATATAATAAAGTGTTATAATTTAATATAATGCAATACCTATATCCGATAATACGCTACATGAAAGAAGTATAAAATGTTGTGTTTCTTTGTTTTTTGTTCATTTTTTTCATTTTTTTTTTTTTGTTTTTTTTTCTTTACTTTTTTCTTTGTTTCTCATATTTTTTTTCGTCCTTTTTTTTTTTTTTTTTTTTTTTTTTTTTACGTAACATTAAAACTGTACACACAAAAAATCTCATGTAGTCAATAATAAGCACCTCCACTTTAAACATTCTCGTAAGCTCCCGTTTAAACTTACGAAGATTACTATAATATGAAAATGAAGTTGATCGACGTGTATATAATTTATACGGTCAATTGACCGTCCTCTGACAGGTGGGAAGGTTCACCCTGAAGAATACGTTGAGCTCGATAAGGGATGCCAAAATCAGGAACACGGCGTACATGCAGAGGCAGGCACGACCCACCTTCCGGTCGAGCTGAAATTTGTTCGACGCAAACGCGATGTATAGTAACATCAACGTCGACAGTAATGAAATCGCGCTGTACTCCAGACCACCGGAGTTTATACTGATGTAATGTTTGCCAGGCTGCGTAGGTGAGAACGAAGATTTTATCAACCATGGTAAGCCCAGGCAGAGTAGAATGTCGAAGGTGTTTGATCCGATCGAGTTGCTAATGCCCATAGAACCGTGGCCTGAACAAAGACAAAGTAAGACAATATAACGAACGAAAAATCATCACATACACTTGAAAACTCTCAACCCTTGAATTTTCCCGATCCACAGCCATCCGTCAAAGACAACCGCGCTGATCTCCTGACAACGTATAAAAGTCATGCCAAGTTTTTTTCAATAACGGTGCAGGTAAGCTTAGTCAAAGTCTGTTTCATCCACTACGTATAAAAAAAAAAGATTACCTTGCTTGGCGACGATCACGCTGGAAACGGCTTCCGGAACACTGGTTCCTGCCGCCAGGAAGGTAATGCCCATAACGGAGTCGGGTATTTTTAATGTATCACCTGCGGACAGATTTAAAATTATTTGGTCATCGCGATTTGGCGTGATAATAAAAGGTTTATATAAAGATCGTTTAAAAAATTCGTAAAATATTCACCTATTATAGTTATCATCCATGCCACAACGTAGCTCAGAGATCCAATCCATATGATGCACATGAGAAAAGTGATTGGGAACCAATTTTTGAAACGAGGTTTCTCGCAGTCAGGTATGGTGCACATAAACACCAAATGTATAGGCCACGTGAGTATCCATGCAGTTTTTCTTATCCAACCACCGCGTGCGGGCCACACAAGTAGTTCGTATTCGTATTCTGTAAGATTTAACGCGGCTGCTTTGTAAACTTATTTCTATACCGTAATTTTTGTCGAACGGTTAATTGTAAATTTTCAATATTCTCTATCAAATTTTTGACAATGGGTTAATTGTAGCCTGTTTTCAATATCAACGAATTGTTAGACAGTTTTAAATGACTGGCATCTATGTCACGGTAGGATTGGCTTCACTCACCCGGTTCAATGCTCTCTTCCTGTGTTTTCGTTCCACCGTTCTGTAGGGGGACTTCGATCGTTGCAATTTGTTCTCCGCGGTCTCCTGGTGGTTGAAGTTTGTCTGGTCTTGATAAGTGAAGTTCTCCGGCGTCTCCTGTGAACAAATTGGATTTTATCAAGTGTTTGTTTGTGTACTTGTTCCCTTTTTCAATCGATATAACTTTCTTCTTTCAATTGATTCGTCTTACGTTCAAATGCAATCAGATATCCGATATTCTCATACCTGACGCGTCTACGTAATAACAAATTTTATATGAAAAGATTTCCACGAAATAATCACATTTCTACACATTTTTTTCTGTTTTTTCTTAATAATTCTCTTACCCGAAGGTATGTGACTATCATCTGACGAAAGCTGGCTGTTTTTCGTCCGAAACCTGGCACAACGTTGGAAGGATTTGTCCCAGTACATAACGGCGATATATACGATATAAAGAAGGACCAACGTCAGTGCCTCGTACCACTCGACACGTTCGTCATGGATTATACAGATCAAAATAGCCACGGTCACACCGTAGGCCAGACAATCTCTGCTCACCGGCCACCAGTCCAAAGGAACCACCTGAAAAATTGCGTAGCCACTTACATCGAATGTTCTTCAAAAATATATTTTCTTGTCGTTGTTTGCCGAGCCAGTCGGTGACCAAATGAACGCTGTGACGGACTTTGAGAAGTCCGAAATTGAAGATACATATTTCATTTCAGTATAGACCAGATTTCGTACATCTTAATGTTAGTACGTATACGAAAGTATTTCTGATTCTATTCTACGTCCGAACATGCCACAAGGTCTTCCTAATAAGGAAGTTGGTATTTTCTTAATCAATTTACATCTTTGCAATTTCATAAGAGAGAAAGACAGAATATGTGTGGTGGAAGACTTCGACGTATTTATTTATACATCTGAAGTTTATGAACGTCTTTATTCTCTACAATGAGAAAAATAATTTCTAGACAAAAACCTGCGAGTAGAATGACTGCAATAAATTGCAGACCGGAGCACTGCAATGATACGAGGCAAAGAAAATCTTCTCGTAAAGCGAAATGCAAAAAAGAAAAAAAGAAATGAAACGTTTTCTTCAAGGAGAAATTCCGGATGCGGTATAGATGAGACGTTGAAGATATGAGGTATGGGGAATGAAACGGACCCGTACGTATAGTACGTTACCTACCATTCCAGCTCCGATCCCACAACAAGCTGGAACCGCAAGGATATTGAAAACAGCCGACCCTACGATGGTTCCCACGCCAATGTCACCCTCAGTGATGAAGGTTCCGATGGCGTTCACGAAAAGCTCCGGAGCAGATGTCGCCGCTGCCATAAACGTGGCACCGGCGACGTCTTTAGACATGGAAAGTGCTAGAACAAGAATTGCGACACGAATCAATAACCAGAGGCATATAATTACTCGGGCATTTACTGCCCTACACCTCGAGTGTCCTACAATATGCAAATTTTTCTCTCGATATTATTTTATGCGTGATATTTTGTTATACGGTTGTTTCAATTATTTCAGGTATATTCTCTGTCTGTAATGAAATTAACTGTTCCAATAATCAATAATTCATATTCATTTATTTTTCCTGATAAGCTACGTCCATTAAAGAACGGTTTAGTATTTCACCGTGTACATTCGCGAATGACGCTTAAAGATAAGACATATAAAGGAAGAAAAAAAAATGTCAATTTACGAAATTGTCGAGTTCTTCGCGCACTTCCGTTTGCTATTGTTGAGTTAAAATTTAAAATTGGGTTACCGAGAGAGTTTAGTAAATTATAGCCTTATCTAGGTCTTCTTGGACAACTTAAGAAACCGCTTTGACAACGTACAGTTGATGAACGTTATCAATATTTAATAACTTAGGTAAGGATACTTGTTCAATCGTTACACAACTACATTCATTGAGTTATTTTAAACCTCCTGTCTTACCATGACATATTTTTTCTACTGCGGGTACGAAAAACTTGTCGCATACTACTGCTAACGCGATGAAAAGGTACAGGGACACGATGACGTGGACAACCACAGCACCATCTTGGCGTTGTTTCTCGTCGAAGAGGTCATGTGGGAAGTCTTCGATTGCAGGTGGTGTGCAATTAATACCTGTAAATTAATCAGGCGGATTTTTAGTCCACGGCGGAGATGCAACGCCGTGAAAAATAAAAAAAATAAAAAAATTTCAAATATGACTTGACGAAACTCTGCTGCATCCAGTAAACTTGATTAATTAGTTAATGAGACGTTTATCAGGCGTTTAATGTCTCACTCTAAGCTGATGCAGTGAGATTATTTGATCGAAAATAATTCCAATGGATAACAGAATATGAATAATTTCAAGTAAAATTTTTGGCAGGATGTTAAAAAGAATGTTTGTCACCTGGGTTGTGTTCGACGTCTGATGACCGTAAGTTAATTTATCGATCATATTTTCCGGACAAGATCATGCGATATCGCGTGACCTTGGCCGGTGATAAAACAGTCATATCTCGACGAAATGTATTCCGTGTTGGTATAGGTATATAACCACCACGTGTGTCACATGTTGGTAATTGAGTAAACCAATAAAAATTCCGATATATTTCATTTTCAAACAAACCATATACACAGAGTATCACCGCGGGCAAAACGAGGATCTTCTCAATGTAACGGCCTGTTACAATCACCAACGTGAGTGTGCTTTTGAGCTGTTTGATCCCGTTATCAATATTGGTTATCTCATTAGCTTATCGCATCAACTATGTATAGCAGCAAGGGGACTCAAAGTAACGCCTAACGTATAGGAACAGCGTTTATACCCCTTTGTCAGGTGAAATTGTGCCAGACAGGTTTGAAATACAATATTCTCATTGAAAGTTTATATTTTCAGCTTTCACAAGTTACATACCATGCAAACGAATATGTTTATCCGTGGCCATAATTTTTCGCTATATACCTATATAGGCTTTTATATACCGCGCTGTAATTGAACTCGAGTTAACAATGAGAATCGTGTAACAATAGACCCAGGACGACAAAGCTAGTGAATTGGTAATAAGTGTTAAAGTTTTATAGTCAATTTAGCTGAAATGTTATCCAAAAAAGGAAGAAAATAAATGGTGGAACATCGCAGTAGGTTTAAGTACATCTATTCATCTGCACTCTCATCTATATATTATACAGAGATACAGATATACTTCTGATCGTATAATTTCGATGAAAAAAACCAAGGCTGTTCATAGTCGGCGTAGATCGTAGTACGTTTGCCATTTTAGTTTTATCATAGTACTCAGTGGCCCATGGCCGTAACGTTCCATCGGAAACTGCCGGCGAACATCGGTGTTCGCTAAGTAATTATAATATTGTTAACGGCCCAGTCCGGTCCATGTTCCGGATGCACCACTCCCAGCACTAGAGTCGTAAAATATCACGTTTTACGTAATCCGATGAGCATCAAGCGGTGAATAGGTTGTTATCGTCTGATAATAAAACCTAATGTCTAACTCCGTCTGCAGCCTGCTTAAGAAGAGTCACGCAGGAGTACAAAACTCGGCGCAAGAAGATGGTTTCATTTCTGTTAGGTATGCGTTATCTTCGAGTCGACCGCGCGGCGAAGTGTAGCTTTTACAATTAGTTGGCCGGTGCACGGAACACGATTAGAGAGGACTCGATTGAGCTTGTACGTAGGTATGGGTTTAGCTTAAGCTCAAACCGTCGCCAAGACGATTTAGATTTAGTCGCGAGACACATGCGACAGCGGGACAAAAGTTATCGAGTACAAGAGCAACATCGCGGGCAATAGCAACAGCAATGGCAATAGCATATATCTTTTCGTTGTGGAAATTGGGCCGGGGTTTAACGAATGGATAAACAATAAGTAAATAATAACTACGCCGGCGATTTCAGTTGGTTGCGCCCCGTCGTTGTAGATGGCCAGGCTTTTGCAGCACGTCTGCGTGCAAATGCGTGCGCATGAGTGTATGTATACGTACGTGCGAGGCATAAGTAGGTACGTGGATGTGATGTATAGATGACTTGTGTAGGTTATACCTACATGACTGATGTGACTTCCTACCGATTAAGCAACCTAAAGAAGTTAAATTGCTCTCATTCAAGCGAGCATAGTAGATGCCATTCATGTCTAATGTACGCCGCATGAAGTGTAGGTATAGTATAACACGTAACACATAACACCAGCGCTCAACTCGCGCGCCTGACCAGCCGTCGGTCCTCCCTTCTTAATTAACAATCTTAAGTAATTCTTAATCGCGGTCAATTAATCGTTTAATAGATCTACTTAGCTGGTTTTCTGGAGGTTAGAGAGGCTAATAATTGACTAATTATAATTGTTTTTACTCCGAAGAGCTACATCATCCCTCACTACCAACGTACGATGTTACAATTCATTCGAATTTCAAAACGTTTACCCGCTCCTTTAGTCGCGACTTTTATTTTAAGACTTTATTGCCGCTTGTATAAGTCTCTCCTCGAATGTTCAGACATACGAAAGGACCGAATCTTATACTGGCTACCATCATTCAATAGACAATTCAATGAATAATATGTAGTTCGCACTTATTCTTTTGTCCCGAAGTAGACTGAAGGGGTTGTACGGAATCAAGTACTTTTTAAGATCTTGGAATAAGCGATAACACGAAAATGTTTGAAGCCTTAACGACTTGACGAAGAAGAAAAGTGGGAAAAATTGGATTTCGGATTTAGGTTTCTTGGTTAAACAAAGATAGCTCTGCAAGACGTTAATCGGTACAGTTGGAAAATTAGCAAATGCCATATTACTTCACAAAAGCACGTATAATTAATTTTAAGAATTTTGATTTTGAAGCAAAATTATTCGATCTGTGAAATTTTTTTGAAAATTTTTGGAATAAATGGAGTTTAAATTTCGTCACAGATCCGTGCATCAATTTTTTTTTTTTTGATTAAATCTGCAAAAATTCAAAAAATTTTGTAGCGTTTTTTTTTTTGTTTGAAGAAAAAAATTTAGTTGTTCATCCCTTACCAATTTTACCCATTTGACTAGATTAATTCTCGTTGGACCTAGAAAATCGTCTCCTGCCTCGTCCTACGATGGCGTTCGAAATCGTAGCTTGAAAATCAGGCAATCGGGACTCGAGTCGATTGTACAGGAAGGACACTTTGTTGATCACAATCTTTATCTTCATCGATCAGAGCGTTAATATGCTTATCGTTTCCGAAGTTTATCGCACGTGATAGAATTTGAAAAAAAAATAAAAAAAAAAAAAAAAAAAAAATAGGAGAAAGAATCAGCGCCGCAACTTAGAGCTTGGTGCTATGTCGTGTTCCTCTCTGCGATCGCGTCGTTGTTCCCGGTAAAATTTTATTTACCCGTATATTCAAAACTCATCACACTATTCTTTACAAAAATCTTACGTTAAACATTTTCTTTTATAACGCAGCTGAGAAATGTTACGTAATATTATTCTAAAAAAGTTCGAACCAACCTCCTCCTAGGTCAGACGTATCCATGTTGTCAATCCCGTTGTCACACACATACTACATTAACAATTACTCCGAACTCCGACATCGTTTGTTGAATCGTCTGCCCCTCCCAACGAACGCATTGGTCGACTCGATTCAATACTACACAAACTTTTACACTGGCATAGAAAACATGAAACTGCTCTGTCACATTATTAGATACATGCCTGACTATAAGCCTTCTGGACAACCCGAGCACCCACCAATTCGAAACGAAACGATATCAAACGAAACCAAACTAAACCAAACCAAACCAAAGCACTGCTACAAACAACTCTCCTCTTATTACCTCTCCTTCTTCTTCTCTCTGCATCGCGTACAAGAAGAACACAAGAAATAATTCTTGAACTCGATGCGATGTAGGTGGATTACCACCTACACTGTGTCCGTATCTGTACACTGCGCACAAAAAGTCCGAGTCAAGATAAATGATAGAAAAAAATTAATTCCCGAAGTCAAAATATTCTATGAAAGCTTCGAAAATTTGAATAACGTTTCAACTAATCAGTGGTCACAGATTGGAATTATCCTTCGTCAACGGACAGAGAGATTCCTCTGCATATAAGACCCTGTGAACCAATCCCAAACCCGCTTTTAATTGATGCAGACGCGTGTTGCTCAGCAATCTGTGGTTTTGAAATAAGATCAAAGAAAAACGTATCAGATTGCCAAAGAAATTTGCAGATATTCGTCGTGAGAGTTTCGTTTTTTATTTTACAATCATACATGCTGAGTAAGATGTACTGTTTCACCGGCATTCTGAAGCCGGTGATAAAGGAAATGTCAAGGATCCGGGATCTGGGTAATTTGCAATATGGTTTGCATCTTCCTTTAGTCTGGATGACCCGGGTGACCCCGATCATCCGTTTAATCTCGACTAGCGCGTTTTCGACCCTTCGAGCTTGCGAGCTTTCGAGGTTCGAGAAGCTCCAAACCATATCGTCAACAACGTCGATCACATTGGCGCGACACCGTTACCAAGCTCGACGTAGGCGATAGCCTCAACGAATCCAAAACATTTGACACATCGCATCATGCTTCATTCGCGGTGCTTCGTGCTCATGCACTCGTCTGTGTCAGTGCATCCTAAACTCATGATCAGAAGGGTAGATAAGCAAAGAAACAGACAATACCACATATTGTCGAACGGTCACTCTACCGTTGAACATACCATGTATCATCGCATCATAACCAGACAGTCAGAACAAAGGAGAACTGAAATCAAGCCTTGACGAAGTTTTATTTTCCTCAAATTATTAGTCGAGTCGAGTCATTAGTCGAGGGTCTGGAATGAAATTTATTGAAGAGTCCAACACAACTGATTTCAACAAGATATTTTAGGGTCGCAATTTATCGTCTGCCGGTGTAAAGCTGTCCACTTTTCGAGCCCCACTTACAATCTGATGTTACTTCGTCCCTGATGGTCGAGACTGTACATACAATGTTGCAATTAGAGTTACACAGATTCAACGTCGGTCACTGGCATAGGTGTACCACTGTTTTATCAGTGACTGAGGCGTGCTGAAGATAGATAGTTTGAAGGGAAAAAAAATGTGCAAGCTTTCGTTGCACAATCAATGAACCCAGTCAGAAATTTATATAGTATTACCGTCAGAATTCTTTTTACTGATACTTGTTCATGCACTTAACAGCCAATACTGGGATGAACATATAGGTATAATGTAACACATACACGTATGTACATGTATGGCTGCGGCGATGAAGAAACAAATAAACGAAGAAGAAAAAAAAAAAAGAAATAGTTGTCTCGCCGCAACAGAGGGTCAGACGTAAATTGAATTATACTCTACACGGGGCAATGAGTTCAACTGATTCCATCCCGCCTCACAAATATAATAGGAGAATGTTTTTATAACCTCGGCCTTTAAGGGCCTCATAAAATGCTTCGTGAAATTAATCGCTTCAACTATCTGTTGCACACATGTCAGAATCGTGAACCAAAGGATCTCACAGGTCAAAGGTCAGATGTACTCTTATTGTACGAATGACAGTTATGGTTATTCGTTCAAAAATTGCTGCACATTTGATGTAGTACAATTATTTCCGATACAACGAGCAACGAGCAACAGGAGACAACGAGCTTTAGAAATCTTGCGATGCATCTAACGAGTATAAGGTAAATGTAAGACACATCATAAAGGGTAAATATAAGATTAAACGGAAGATTTTGAAGCTATAAGAGCATATCGTGCAAGCAGTAAGGTAGGTAAATGTATTATACGTATCTTCGATCCGTTCTCCTATCTTCACAGATTTTTTTCTTTTCTTTTTTTTTTTTTATTCTTCCTTTGAGATAAAGAGATTTACCTCTTCTAAATACGATATTACCTCGCATAAACTTTCCACGGAAAGATGGGAAAAAACCAAGATCTCAAACGGTGGCTTTCCAAGAGCCCTCTCAATCAAGCAATAATGTTTTCCGAGCGAAAATAACGTTGTATTGATTTTTGTTGGTCCAATCTTATTGCAAATATCTTTCGGCCCGTCAGCTATGCGTTGTTGCAAAAGTGACAACGCTGATCTCCTCGCACCTCCTCGTTGAAGATCTCAGATCGAAGTATAGATATGCACTTACACTCACATAGTCTGCACAAACTAACATACGACTAGGAGTAAATATTTTCCAGTGTATCGTACATATTTAATAAATGGCTCGTCCTGAGTTGATATCTTATCGCACAGATAGGCTCATTTTCAAAGGTATTATTGAACAGGAATCAGAGTATCGGCTACCAGTATCAGAAGCAGCGTCGATTCGATAGTTAGCTATACACGAGTTTATATCAAAACAAGCGGATAATATTAAGTAATAAAAAATTTACCACCCGAAATATCATGGCAAGACGACACAGACATATGATAGGATGCAGAATACTTCTAGTTTTGGTTATTCCAGCAATGTACTTCCTTTGCGTAAACATTTCACGTCTCATTGCTGGCGATCCGGGGCTACAAAATCACGATAGTAAAGGTAAGTGCGTTTATAATTACCTCATAAATGTTAATTAGACGCGTCGTCGAGCGCCAGGGTATCGGGTTCAAAATTTAAAGAGGATGTGTTACGCGGTACGGGACGCCAGCTGCTTATAAACTTCTGCAACATGATATTTATTGCCCCATATGAGACAAATCTAGCTTCCACAAGCTGTATCTTATAACATTGTTTGAGATTTCTCAGCATAACGCAGTGTAATATCGTGGGAAAGTCAATATTACGGTAGTAATTCGTTGTTATAAGCAGCGAAAGTAGATCAAGTTCCGATACAAGTAATCACCCTCCCATACCCGACTTTCGTGCGGATTAATGGAAATTTATGAGTCGAGAGTCCGATGACACTGATTTAGTGATTGCAAAAGCTATAAATATCTCCAAGGCATCTGTAAATCCCAAAAGGGTAGATAATGATAATATACTACTAACTCATGATCAGAACTGGAGATGGGCATCTGTTCCAGTATACCTATACGGCTATAAAAGTCACCTGTGTCACTCATCATTTCATTAACACGTATCTGTTGCAGTATGAAAGTAATATTAAAAAATTCCGTATCTTTTATTGCAGAATTTTTCAAACAATGTTCCCACTGCAGTCGCAATTACTGTAATCCATCCAACTATGAGTTATGGCTATCGTTTTCACTCACCTTATCAGCACATTTAATCGTAAACGGTGTAATTCTATTCATTTTATTAACGAGCGCTACTATAGATTTTTTTTCCGAAAACTGTGTCTCATTCGAGATGAGGATAAAACGTATGTCATAAGTGCGAAATGGACCGTGGAAAAATAGGGTTGTATCTACGTAAAAATCGGATTAACTATGTGTGTTGGTTTTTAAAAAATTGCTGAAACAAACACGACGACATTTCAAGTGTCCTTTGGAAAATGATTCATTAGCCAAAGAGTACGACACATGTATTTTATCTATTCGCATAATGTATAGAACTCATCACTTCACTGTGTATATGAGTACATAAATGAAGATGCGCTCAGCTAATCTGCCGTCGATATCGATATGACAATATAATCTATCAATCTACTATTTTTAACCAATGGTTTTGATTAGAAGATCACACAAAGGTATAATCGGAAAGTGGTGTAGTACCTGCACGTTTCTATGAAATCGGTTATCTCACTGATATTCCTATACATCCTATAAAATCCTATACATATTGTATCTGTATACAGTATCCACACGCATTGAACCACTTAGTTTTTTTGTTTATCAATTCAATCATCCCTACAGCAGGATATAATTTTTTATTTTGCTTGTATGTATGTACACGAACGAAGAATTTGCATGATCAATTACTATAAGGAATATGATAGGAATTATAATAGAATGAGCTATTAGCCAAAGTAGGTTTTGAGCGCATCTTAAAGTAATCGTAACAAGGATGGATTGCGAGTCATCAAACGCTTTCCCAAATGTCCTTCACTTCGATTTACTTCAGTCTGGACAAGAAGAGTCAGCCGATTCGCAAGTCGTCGTTATGCTTCACCGTCAGGCGATCGTGGGCAGCCCGAACGTGTTAATTAAGTTCAGTTGAAGAAAATAAGAGCACCGTTGCGCGGTACCAAATTGCCTCGAAGAGGGGTGGGAGTTAATAGGTAGGACACGTAAGTTGTAACGCGGATGTCACAACAGAGGCGTTTAAGACAATAGCGCTACTGTCTGCAGCTTTATCATTTCATCCGTCCAATAATTTGGTATCGCCCACAGCGACTTTGTGTTATTAAATTCGCGCTCTTGGAAGCTTTATCCTCAATTGCTGAATTTCAAATCATCTATCTACCCCGTCGTCTTGTGTACAGACCGGTAGAAACACTAATCGATTGCCTGTGCAAACTCACCACCGTACGTCGTACGGCTTTATTTTCTAGGATCACGGAAGCTACTTTGGTTACCAGAAACGGATATTGAACCAAGAACTAGGAACTGCTCGGCTCCAGCAATAGAGGATTTTCCTTCGGACGGTTTTACAGAAGAACAACGCCGACATGGTTTCATCGCCATTCATTTTGCCACCGTTTCTTACCTCTTCCTTCTCCTCGCCATAGTATGCGATGACTTCTTCGTACCGTCGATCAAAATGATATGCGACAGTTAGTGATCGGTTTTATTTTATAACGATTTGAAAATATCCCAAAATTCGAGAATTATGTATTATAATTGACTGTCGCTATTGAACAGTTCGTTTCCATAATTACAATTATACCGTTGAATCTTTAACAAAGTTTGATCAGAACTTAATCTAAGGACAATCGAACGCACTGAATATTCAGTCGTCCAATTTCGATTGCTAAGCAAAATTCTTATCACCGTTGCTACGGTTATGCGTCCTAATTTTTTGTTGTCTTTTTTTCTGTAGAATTGGCAATGACCGAAGATGTTGCGGGCGCGACCTTTATGGCCGCGGCTACTTCCAGCCCCGAATTGTTCATCAACATAGTGGGAACATTCATTACGGAAGGTGATCTGGGGGTTGGGACGATAGTTGGATCTGCGGTGTTCAACATTCTCGCGGTGCCCGCTTGCTGCGGGCTTTTTGCAACTCAGGTTCGTTCTCTAGTTACAACCTCGACTGATTGTTCACAGTTTTTCTTTTTTTGTCTAATATACCTTTTGACCTTAGGTTTTAGATCTGGACTGGTGGCCTGTTAGCCGTGACTCATTGGCATACGGGATCACTGTAGTACTTCTCATCCTGACCCTTCATGATGGTCGCGTTGAGTGGTACGAGGCTCTGATTCTTGTTATCTCATACATCCTGTATATTATCGGTTAGTTCCACCACTTGAATTACCCGTAAATAGAGGCAAGATCGTTGTGTTATATACAGAGGAGGAGCATAACGCATCGGTGCTTGTTGTTTCCTGTTAGGAATTAATTCGTGTTACGTTTAATAGATTGCCTTATGTCACGTCGCGTCTACTGAAGAGATGAAATATTCATTCAGGACGTGTTTGAGATAAATTTGAATCCTCCACGTTAACTTAATATCCACTTTTCCTTGTAACTAGGGCAAGTTAGTTCCTATCAGAAACTGCTTACTGGTATCGAGTCGTCTGGCCATCGTTTTAACTTTTAGTCTGCACGCTATTCCGTAGAGGGAGTAAAGATTCTCAAATATCACATCAACCCTTTATACCCAATAGCAAATAGACAAGTTACGACAAACATTTGTTTTTCCGAGCGTACGATTGACTCAACTAATCAGTACTATAAAAAGACCACTTCTGTTTCAGCGATGGTATTCAATCGTCGTCTTGGTACCTTTACAAAAAGATTATTCGGAAAGAAAAGGATGTACAAAAATTTATCTGAAGAAAATCCTCTCCTTGGTATAGGTAAAAAAGTTTCGCCGATACGAAAATATTTTCGCACAATTATCAGACATGATCCAATCCCAAAGATTTTTCTTGTAACTACAACACATCGTTAATTTTTGCAGAGAAGACCGAGAAGGGAAACACCTTAAATTATACCTTAGACGAGAATACCGATGGTAAGATGTCGATTTCAGGGAACACGATCGCTAATTCTTAATTAGCCTGAAAATTAATGACAAACTTTGTTATTGCCCAGAGGACGATATAGTGAATTTAACACAATGGCCCGAGGCTGGATGGGAGAAGGTTTGGTGGCTCCTGACATGGCCCATCAACCTGCTGCTCCTAATTACGGTTCCTGATTGCAGGCGACCTTCCATGAAGGCCTGGTACCCCTTCACTTTCATCATGTGCATCGTCTGGATCGGTTCCATGTCCTACATCGTATCGTGGCTGATAACGATTGTTGGTAAGAGATTATAGACTTATATGTATAATAACTCATAATCATCAGTCCAATACTTTGAAGTATCTACCTATTACTCGTTCTCGATTTACGCGAATCCTATAACGATCCTGATGTCACATAGGTGACACTTTCAGAATACCTGACTCGGTAATGGGCCTGACGTTCCTAGCTGCGGGAATGAGCGTACCTGAAGCTGTGTCAAGCGTTATTGTGACTAATCAAGGTAAATAAATTAAGAAGGTAGGCGTGACGCAAAGATATGGAATATCCTGATCAAAAAGATACCTGTACCCAAGACGTAAGTTTATCTGGGACGGAATAATACGATGATATATTATATGTATGCATAACGTAGGAGATAACTTCTTTCTTTTAGGTCACGGATCTATGGGGATAAGCAATTCTATCGGATCGAACATCTTCGATGTACTGCTGTGTCTTGGTCTGCCCTGGTTCGTAAAGGCGGCTTTCTTGCCCCAGTTCCCCGACGAGTATTCCGTGAAAATCAACTCTGAGGGACTCATCTATAGTTCGGTCTCTCTTTTATCCACGCTTCTTTTACTTTACGGGGCTTTTGTATACAATAAGTTTAAGCTTGATCGTAACGTTGGCATATACTGTCTCGTTATGTATGCTGTCTTTTTGATTCTCGCATCTCTCATTGAACTGAACATATTCTTTCCCGTAAATTTACCCACATGTGTTCATTGACATTTATACCAATCGTACGAAAATACTCAAGAAAATATTATAATTCGCAATATTATTGCATCAGATTAATGTGTATTGTGCCGTCGTAAGAAATATATTTTTCATCGTAAAAACATTATCATTATTCACAGTACTTATTTTCCCTGTATAATTAGCTTCCGTTGACTTTATCATTATATCAGTTTAATCTCAACGCTAGTGATTTTTCAGGAACCAAATAATTATGTTACACCTGAAAAATAAATTATGACCATATCAGTTTCAACGAGATACATGAAAATCCCAAACATATTGAAATATTCAAAATTTATGTAACCATAAGGAACATCGAATACATAAGCCTTAATAATAATTAAGCTGATCCTGACGAGTGACGAGGAGGAAAGTTTATTTTGCTTATGTAATCGCCTTTGATACTCAATGAAAGTAAGAAATAGACGAGTACGTTGCACATTTTCAAAAAATTCAATTACTATTCTCAGCGCTTAAAATTAATAATCAGAAGCGTATCGAAAAGCTAAACGTAATCTACAGATTAACCGATTGCGTATGGGTATATAATTAGGTAATTGTGATAACGGTAGCTCGACGCGCCTAACTGTACGCAACCCAAAGTACAAAGCGCTAGTCTAAGTGGCGCCTATCTTTTTAACACATTGCAACCGCAGACTGCAGAGCATACTTCTTCGGTATGTGCAAAGATATCAAGTTTTAATTGAGTCATACTTTCCATATTAGTAGTAAAGATTAGAAGTTAATTCTCTTATCATAATCAAAACAGCCGCTCTTCGTTGACGATGGCGCAATGCGGTTCGGGAATTCCCCGACAGTTGGTCGATGACATAGTTAGCCAATGACGTACTGTCCTCCTTGATTCAACGTAGTCTCAATAGGTAGCGTAACTGATACGTACAGACACAGTTCACTTCTATTGGTTATAGTTTCTTCTCTCATGAAGAATATAGTCTTCTGACAGTGAAGTGTTGTCGACGCCCAGTTACTTGTGAGTTTTTCTTATTTCCTTGATCAATTTTCAAATCCCTCTTCATATTGTCTTTATGAATTAAGGATATTACACTTATATTCGATGCATGAACCGTTTATTATTGCAACAGCATAGGTTCGTTGACCGGAATTGACAATGTACTGTAGACAGCAAAATGGCTACTCTAAAAACACATTCACCGTACATATGCGTGTTTTTACACTTTTGATCATAGTAAAACGAATATCCACCATCGGTGTGTCACTTAACCAAAACCCCATAAACCCACTCTTATTTCAAACATAAATAACATTAGAAAAAAAATAATCAGATACGAAAGCTATCAACTCTCATAAATTTACCCCCATACTATCCACTACATGTCTCAAGCAGCATAGGAGCTCACATGATTGCATTCGCTCGGCTTTGGCAGTTTCAAGAATCACTCATTCCTGTCACTTGAAAACTATTTGATTCTCGGATTATTGAGTTTTTTTTTCTAATTTTTTTTTTTGTTGTCGTATTTTTTTTTCTTTATTTCACTTCTGAATCACCTATAGAATTATTGCGTCAAACTACTCGCAATTATAATTAATCAGATTCTAAACGAGACATACCAAAACGTTATATACTTATATCTTATCTATTCCAAATTCCAGTTCATGATTCGCTGTATTGACAGGTAGCAGAGAGCGAGACGACAAAAAAAAAAAAAAAACATAAACAAAGTAAAAAAAAAAAAGAAATATGCAGACAATAAAATGTGTGGTGGTGGGAGATGGAGCAGTGGGTAAAACTTGCCTCCTCATTTCTTACACTACCAACAAGTTTCCTTCTGAGTATGTACCAACTGTATTCGACAACTATGCAGTCACGGTTATGATCGGAGGTGAACCATATACCTTGGGATTATTTGATACAGCCGGTAAGTCTCATGATAATTAATTAACATTTTATATCCTTAGCTTCGCCATCTCTATACATTCAAAATCATGAAAAGTCTGTAACCATTAGAGAACCAGATATATATTGTCTCTGTGAGAATAGGAATTGGATAAGATCAAATAGAAATGTTGTATATTATTGTAGTCTGTTGTCGGAAATTTTATGCAGCAATTTAATCGAAAGATTGAATCGTAATCAAACCTTTCATGTGATAATACATAGGTAATTTCATTGTTTTATAGGCCAAGAGGATTACGACAGACTTCGACCGCTGAGTTATCCTCAAACAGACGTGTTTCTCGTTTGTTTTTCAGTCGTATCTCCATCTTCATTTGAAAATGTTAAGGAGAAGGTATGATATTCGTTAATAACACCGAATAAATGATATTATTCCATGTTTCTATTCAGAATTGATAAACGTCTGAAAAGTATAACTACTGATGCTTACTAGGATATTGTCCACTTCATTTCGAATTAATTCATTATAATCTGATTTATGAATTTTGGAATCCATAATATGTAACTTATTTGAATTCAATTGCTAGGCAAATGCTTATTGATTGAAAGGCATTGAAATACTTGCAGCAACATAAATGTGTCCTAAAATGGTATACTAATTTATTTTTCTCAGTGGGTACCAGAGATAACACACCACTGTCAGAAGACACCTTTTCTCTTGGTGGGGACACAAATCGATTTACGAGATGATGCAGTGACCATTGAGAAGCTTGCCAAAAATAAACAAAAGCCGATAACAGGTGAACAGGGAGAAAAATTGGCAAAGGAACTGAAGGCCGTTAAATATGTCGAGTGCAGCGCTCTCACGCAAGTATGTACAACATTTTAATACAATGTAACTTTTAGTATTGATACAAAAATATGTTTGAAGTGTTTTGTCAGATCTATATTCTATACTGTATCTGCGGTACACTAAATAGAATGGCAAAACTTATAGGCTTTGTAATATTGAATGTTCATATCATCAAAGATGAATTTTATTCGTTTAACAGAAAGGATTAAAGAATGTGTTCGACGAAGCAATTCTGGCTGCGTTGGAACCTCCAGAACCTGTTAGAAGAAGAAAGTGTGTCCTTTTGTAGGAAGGGTATTTTTTTTTTACCTTCTTTACACCACTACGCAAACACGGCTCATTGTGCCCCACATTGTAAGTTATGATATCCTCTCAATATACAATGGTACAAACCTCAAACAATAAAAACCATACTGTATCCATCGATAAATTGGCATAAGATATTTCAATGAACTAGACTATAATATATAGATATTCAGAATGAATAAATAAGCGGTGTGGTCTGGCAAACCTCTAATGTACCTCTCAATTCATATTTAACGAGTTTGCTTAGAAAAGGTACGATTTGAAGACCTTATAAAAGGTTATTTGTTGTGCAGAATTGATAAATTTGATCAGTATATCTTGAAACGCTGTTGACCACCTGCGTGATATGTTTTCACATTGCTAAGTCGACTTTAGCATGTTCGAGGAAGACTGTATTTAACGTTTAATGAAAAAGAAAGGAAAGAAATATGTAACACGTAAACGTTGATAGTCATTGGTTTGCAAAAACATTATATGAAAAATTTAGTACTTTGTATTGTTATTTGAAAACCTTTTTGTTTCTTTATTATTTTTTTTTTTTTTTTTTTGAGCGCAACCAGACTCAGGTAAAATAAGTTAATGTTTATCATGAGATAATAAATTACTTTTTGTTCAGGATGGACGGTATTAAATATAAATATCTTCAATGATCGCATAAAAAAACAAAACAAAAAATAAAGATGAAATTATAAAGTAAAATGAACCAGCCATCCTGGACTGGAGTAATCCTCCATGAGTTCTAAATAGGGAGCCCGCCACTCTAATATTGAGTAATCAATAAGGCATTTTTAATAATAAGTTACTAATGTGAATTTTTTTTTAATAAATTAATAATAAAAGAAATAATTAAAATCTTTTTTTTTTTTCTTATTTTTGATCAAATAACACGGACGCCAAAGAGAAGTTGTGATTTACCGTTCCCATTATGATTCTGATATTCGGAGGGCTGCTGGACACAAAATAAATAAAAAATTCTAATTTTGGTTTTTGGCTTACCGAAAGATACTATATTATTTGTGTCGTTATTCGAATCCTGATGGCAACGATTGCAGGCAATACAATTCTATTTCATTTAGCAATTGAATATTATGTGTTTGTCCTCCACTTTTACGTCCGTGTCAATTTATAAATAATAAAACATGTATATTATCTAATACAGCATGTATATTATCTGCATTGTATAACAAAAACGAAAAAAAAAAAAAAAAACTTTGTCCGACCAGAGAAATTGAATTGAATTTCGTTTGTTTCAAATATGAATTATTTATCCGTAAAGAAAAAAATATATATATACATTCTCGGCCACGCATGCATGATTTGAAAGATCGAAATATTACGCTAATGTTAAATTTACGAGGCATTTCTCATAGAAGACTTTCACTTCACCATTTTTCATTCCACATCCTCTATATTGATCCTGTTTTACTTGAAACTATTGGTATTAAGAAATAATATAACTGTTGCATTAAATTTCGAGAAAATCAAGGGTTTCATCAGGGAAATTCCATACTAAATGATAACAAATATATAATACACAGCGCTTTAATCTCGTGACTTTGATAATAAGATAATATTAGTTTAGTTAAAATATCAGTGCGTATACCTATACATTGTACATTAAAACAAAAAAAAAAAAAAAGAAATTTTATAAATATAACACTATAAAGATATTGACATTTTTTTCCTATGTAATATTTACGGCACCGTAAATTCTATTCTGCTTTTCTTGCATACCTGCAGACGTTTTGTTTTATCAAACTTTTGACACTCTTATATATGCCATCGTCATATATTGATTGATCTGTACCGTTGCTTGTAAAATCACACTAGGATTAAATAAGTTTTGAATATTGCTAGATAATGAAAAAAATAAAAAGTAAAAAAAAAAAAAAATTAACGAAACATAACTTTTCTGTCTTAACAGAAAACAATGTTGATAACTGTATTTGTTATTCGAATAACGAAACGACTGAGAAATAGAGGGAAAAGAAAAAAGGAAACGCGTGAAAATTGGAAGAAAAAAAATTATTACGATAATATGACTGAAATATAAAAATTACAGATAATTAAATAAATAGAATGAAATGAAAGTCGCCATATCTGAAGATATTCATTCAATATTTGTTAAATGCGGTAATTATTAACACTATCAATTTATATGGGTATATATAACTGATTCTATTATAGTATATCTAATAAGGAAAAAAAAGCAAAGAAAATATCTTACGTGTTTCCCAGTGTAAACTGTACACTTTATATACCTACCTATACTGTAACAACTAAATAGTATGTAGGTATATCACAAAAAAAAAAATTTATACTAACAAATTTGTAAATAACCGTTATAACCGGAAACTTGGACGTTTGAGCAACCACGCGATGTAACAGATAAAGATACACATCATATACAAAAATTGTCGCAATGATTAATAAATAAAGATATGCGAATAAACCAGCAAAAAAAAAACATAAAGAATATTAACTTATTATTCTGTTCAAAATCTATCATTTAAAATAACCCTAGGTAAATCTATTTACAGGAATATCCTCAACTCGTTAACCCTGTAATAATTAGTAAATTACTCGATATTCTATCTATAGCCTTGTGCCGTATTAGTTAGCCGATATGCAGCATCGAACAAACGTATCATAAATAGATTTTCAGATGGACAATTACGTTCTAGCCAAAATACGCGATTTTAATGTAATAATTATCCACCCTTAATTACTTACCCATAACGTTGTCGCATCATTACGCCTTTTTCGATCGTTGCAACATTGGCGATGATCGGAATTATAAATGAATGCGGGTTATCCGTGCACCTATCATAATATCACAGCATAGTAGATTTTTTGGCTTCATTCGTCTTCCTTTTTCTTTTTTCATGCATGCATGTATTTTTGAACTTATATGCGTCTATACTACGACGAAACAGGAGAATTTTTCTTAAACTTTAAATAAGGTCATTTCCGCAAAAAGAATTTACTTCGAGCTTTAAATAAAGACACCGCTCTCCACGAAAAAGATATTATGTTATTTGAAAATTTTAGTTTATCTCAAAGAAATTCAGTGCAATTTGGAATATTAATTCCCCCCTTCCTCTCCAAGTACGAAAGAAAATCATATTCACCGGATATATTTACTATACATCAAACATACGTATGTATAACGACACTTCGTGATTAAAAATCCGTTATTTGTTGTAAAAAAAAAAATTTCCCTTCCGTATAGATATTGACATTTTACTTTTATGTAACATATTTGCATCTTCTTGCGCTGTCCCCTAGGATGACTCGACTTTCGTTATTACCGGCTAGATAGATACTATATATATCCACATTCTGCGACTACCGCCACTTTCTAAGGCTTCAGCTATTGAAAAGCTGACTCTAGTGATTCTCATTTCACAGCGTCAGAACCGTGATCTGTCACGTATACTCGTGAAGATTGTCTATTATATACCTATACGAGTGAAGTATATATTCTATAAGGGAAAAGAATTATTTCTTATTAAATATAGGTACGGTTTCAGTTATATTATATTAATATGGATTTATTATGCACCATGTAACTTTTGTATATACTTAAAGCTTTTATTTACATTAATCTAACGGCTAAAATTCATTTAACAATAAATCGATTATATATATATACTATATATGTATATATAGGTATATTATATATATTTATATTTATATAGATATATACAGCTCATCTCATTTTTTGGCCATTGATCATAAAATTATATGATTCACGTTGAAATTAACATATTTTATATGTATAACAATATCAATATCGTATTCTATACAACTAATAGAATATGTAAATTGTCATATGCCTATATACGTATATATCATATATTATATATATAAATAAATAAATAGCTTATAACATAATGATTTCTATGCTAGATATTTAACTACCTTTAACAGACTCGTTACAATTTCATCAAATTCTCGATTAAACAACGTATAGTACGTTTTATCCCTCGTCATATTGCCCCACGCGTAAGTATAATTATAGTGTACATATACGTTTAGAATGTATATATCATATAATTATTTATATATGTATATATATATACTATATATGTATACGTCCTGCACATATAATTGTATACCTTTAGGATACAATTGAGTGCCATACTGTGATGTATATAATCATTGCCAGACATTATCACAATGAGAGAAGAATTTCCCGTCCGTTTTATTACAGAAAGCAGTATACAGAGAAAACCTTAATTAAAATCATTCACGTCTCGGCAGTTTGGTACAAAAATTTCCATGGTAAAAGCTTAAAAAGTCCTAGAGAGCTAAGTTGAGGGCGATAATGAAAAATTTGTAAAGCTATTATATTGTATATTCAATTCATTTAAAATTGCGTTCATTTTGAGCGTTATAATATGTTAAAGAAAAATTACAGCTTTTCTTATTGAGAATAGAGAATATCAGTCGGTATTCATCTTAGCGCGTGGAACAAGGTTTGCGGTATAATTATAACATCAAGAAATAATTCTCTAAATAGAAGTACAACAATACCCAAGAGCAAGCAGTTAGTTAATCGACCGTCGGTCAATTTATTGTCTGTGATTTGTTATACAGGAATATAATATACGTATAACTACGCCGAGTATACGCTATAGAGTCAAAGACTAGTAATTTCTTAACCGACGGGCGTTTTGCGTCTGTAATTATTAATTAAATTTAACTCCAGACGCATTTAACGGCAGGCTTGCCTGGACCAATTTTTTTCTCTAATTTGCCCTACTAATGGAATTTTGGCACCCTTTAGGTTACTTTATATAATCTACAGATATAACACATCGTTCGCGCCACCAGATCATTAAAACACGATTAAACTTCGCCTCCTTCGCTTTAGGTATGTACATATACGAGTACATCCGTACGTACATTTTGCAATTTTACTACTGTCCGTGGAATCGTCCTTCGGCGTAACCGTACCTATTAGCGAAGAATCATATATCAAAAGAAAAATTAGCGTTAGTCGTGCTTCAAAGGTCTTCTTAATACTCAATTTCCTATTATTTGCTACGTAATTCTTTCACCGTCTTACTTTTTTATATAATATGTATATATTTATTTGTATATGTTAACGGATAACACGTAGCTAAATTGAAACTAGCCATTGTACTAAAAATTTTCACATCAGATTTCCGTTTCATTCTTATTTTTTTTTTCTATTTTTTCAAATTTATTTTACTTAGGCATATGTATATACCTACATTCATCTGTTATTCCGAATGCCAATGTCAATGGGGTTTATACTATACGATACTTGAGAATTACCTACATTTATCTGGACCGTCGTCGTGAAACGACTGTAACAGAATATTTTGTAATATAATATATAATATAATACGCTCAATTACTTAGTATAAGTAGTAGATAAAATAACACCTTTAATAGAGGCATGATGCAATATCTTAGAATCTTACTTATGCCATCTATAGTACAATATTATTTTTCAACCGATTTTGGGGCTCTTACGCAGCTGCAGGGCGAATATCAAGGGTGCAGTTTCAAAACTTTGTACAGATCTAATATAACCTACTTCATTTTTCTTCTCATCGATACGAGGCTTGACTTTAAAAGTATTAAACTAAATATCTTTCCGTGGGGGATGAGACATCAGAAATAAAATAGAAAGTCAAAGATGCTGCGTGCATTTTCCATCATCCCTTGACTGCGCTCCGCCCTTTCACCCATAAACTCCCAAGGATCGGATTTATTAAATTTAAGATTATAATATAAATGTGGTATATATATACGTATGACGTAGCTCTATGGAAGGTCCCAAATCCTATTTCCTGTTTTTTTTCTTTTTAATATCATAAAGTAACAAAGTTACGGTACAGTTTTTATTTATTATATCATATATATTTTTTTCAATTATTATTATTATTATTATTATTATTAGTTGCCGCAGGACATATATCGTGTTATGTAGTTTGTGCATGGTGTACCTGGTTGCTTCGTTCACATCACATTATAGGTATTTAATATGTATATTATGTATATAACACAAGAGCCGCATTGCCGAGCGCCTGAGTCGAACTACATATAATAATCGGTATCAAACGAGGACTCCAGACCACAGCTAGGTCTCAAAAAAATGGATAAATAAAAAAGAATAAAAACGAAAAAAAAATAAAAAACCGAATACCATATTTCTATCAGAATTTGGAAATCCAACAGCTTCTGGCAGTGGTCCACAGCTCCAGTTGGGATGCTGGCCAAGACTCACTGAGCTTGCAGAATCTCGTGAAATTTTTTTACTGCTAACTAGCCATGCCTTGACAGAGACGAAGCCATTAATCGTCCCCGGTTTGTCAATTTTTTTTTTTTTTTTGGATGCGGTTTCGTTTTTCTTAAATTTACCGTTAAAACCGAAAACCGTAATATTGCCGCCCCGGTCCTCGAGCTTGCACTCTGACCCTAATTAAGAAGTAAGTAGACAGAAGTTAAGTGTCATTAGGTGGGTTCAGCTGAGTCGGCCATGAACCTAATTTAACACCGTGGAATATTTAGTTTTCAAAGAGAAACGTGACTCGCAAATGTTCTATTTTCCGGTTCTCTCTCTCCCTCTCTGTAACCCCTGTTTTGCGCTGTTATCTACGGTCGAAATGGTCGCGACGTTCTCCAGTCTTACCTGTTATTCCCCATTTCGTTGCTAGATAGTATCTATAGCCTCGGAAGAATGTTAAATACAGGAATTGAGGAATGCGAAAAACTTGTATGTATTTAGTGACTATAGTTTCACGGGGGGTATATCTTGCTTTCAAGAACCAAGAACGAAGACTGAGATAAATATGAATAGTATATGATAACCCAAGTTGAAAATTTTAGCCGCACGCTAACATCACATTACTCAAAAATTTGTCACGATTTATTAACCAAAAAGCCTATATCGACTCAGGCGCTTATCCACACAACCGACGAGCTATCGGTTTACAAAAATTATGGTTCAAAAACTCGGCAATAATCTTTACAATTTTAACAATGAATCTTGTAAGTATGGGAAACCTTGCATACGTATATAAGAGCAGGGAAATCGAGTTACGAAGTCAGTACACAATCGTCAATCACCCTTCGTCAGGCGTAAATTCTTCTTTTGTTTTTGTGACAGTAATTTTTGCGATTATTTGTACGAAAAATTTTGAAACAAAAAGAAAGAAAATCTCTTAGTTCATTCATCCAGAATATCAGTACAGAAAATGTCAATTTTTCCTTCACGGAGCCTGAAAGAGGCTAAACCCAGAAAAAAAAAATACTACACCGTTATAAGCGGATTCTAGTACGCTGCAAGATTGTGCTATAAAAAATACGGCAAGACTCTGCGAAGTTGGGACGAATCTTGTACAGAAATTACAATATATCATGTACACATATGATATAGTATATCCAAGACCAGACACATACACACCGTATACGCATATTTCGCATGCCTACGATGCCCTTGCGCTCGCAGAATGTGCGTGGGTAGAATTCTTGGAGACTGGGGTGACGAACTTCGGGTGCCCTTCAGCTCTGTCTGTCTCTCTCGCTCCCTACATACTTTAAAACCAACCCTCTCAAGAAATCGATTTTGCCAACGTTAACTGTTGCACGTTTGTTCGCCTTCAGCAAACAATATGACTTGCACAATAATGTAAATCTTACCACTCGTATATGTAGGTATACATATTCATACCTACCACAGGTCTATTTTTTTTATCTGTATATTTTCGTATATACCATACTTTTATTTCTATTTATCTTCCCCGTTCATCGAAATCTGACTTTTCTAAGTGCTCTTGATTATTAATGAAATTGAGACTCGTATCAGTCCAAACATCACGATCACAAAGCCGAGATTATCAAGACGAAATTGTTATTATTCAATTACAAAATCTGTGAATTTTTATCATCAAGCAATGGTTCGTTTCATTCGAAATATTCACTGGTCACTATTCACAATCAGTCAGATTCATGAGCCGTTTTAAGTAAATTTAAATATAATTTTACAATTTCTATACAATCACCCGCCAAGATTTCAATGATTTTGTTATTTTCCACCCGCGCGAATCTAACATGCAAAACGACGTCTTCTCGTTGAATTTCAGGTCAAAAATACAGCAAATGATCATATGACATTAGTATAATATGAAATCAATACCCAAATCCTTAAATCGTTCACGCATAAGTCTCGTGTGCTGAACTCTCCCACATTTTACCTACTCGGGTATTAGTTTCGTCTGAATTTAATAATTTTTGCGACCTCAGGACAATTTGGCGGTATGAATCGTTCCGTTTGAAAAGCAAAAAAGAGGCTGAAGCTTACCAAGCTTGCTCTAAGCCGGACTCGGTAATGATGAAATGAAAAGTAGATTTGTACATTTAAATTATATAATTGGATTGTGACCAACGAGCCACAGTTATATACTTTACAAGGGGCCACCCTTGAAACCACCACTTTCAGTCAGTGGCTGTCGCTTGAAATCAATATAATGCATAAAACGACACGTCCTCGGATTAAGGGCATCATAATTAATAGCAATAATTATAAGTAAGAGAAATGATAACAAACAAAATAAACAACAACGATTATATTTACCACAATTGTCATAATATTAAAAAGGTTTTAGATTGATACATAAATCTTAATCGAAGTGAATCTTTGGAATGAGGTTTAGTATAATAATTGAAGGTAACTAAGGGAATACATATAAATAAAATTAGCAATATAAAATGATGATTTTGTTTCTTTGAGATGGAAACGTGGGTGTGACTATAAACGTGTCCTACAAGGTTGGTATGAATACCCGTCAATATTATCAATTAGTAGGCCAGTGTGATGATTATTGCAGTCTTCATATAGTTCAAAAATCCCTTTTTCTTTTTTTCTTTTTTTTTTTTTTTTTACAAAATGACATTCATGCTTTCGAATTTGCCAAAGGGCATTAAAAATTGCATCGACATATCAGTATAAATATAAACATTTTCATATTCTGAGATATAGATTATATTCTACTCGAACTATTCGGCTAAATTTTTCTAACGGTGATGACTGAGAATTTAATATTAATAAGTGTGTGAATTTTCTACGTGGGTGAGGTAAAATAGTACGTTTACCTATACATACACTATATTGTATTCATCTACTGCACCGGCCCTCTATCTATGATCGTCTACTTTCACATACAGTTCAAATTCGTTTTTTGAAAGTGAATTATTATTATTTATTTTTTTTTTCTAATCAATTCCAAATTCGGTATTTCATTATGCGGTATGATTCTTAATCTCTAATAAAAAATAAATAAGAGTAAAAATATAAGATCTACTATTATATAGTTAAAAAAAAAAAAAAGAAAAGAAAAGAAAACAAAAAAAATTTTTCTCTTACTGAAAATAATAAAAATATATGTATAAGTATATATTGTGTTTTATGTTACGGAAAACATAATTGTAAACGTCATCAGACGTTCTATTACCTATACCTATGTGTTTGGATTTTCAGAATGTGTAACTATGTATATGTTTCTATGTCTGATATGTATTTGCATACTTTATATATCGTTCAATCTACGTAAAACAATATTTCCTAGTACGGTCTAACCTTAGGATATAAATTAATATACGTAATAAATCACAATACCACTTAATTAAGTATAATGATAATAATAATAATAATAATATAACTTTGGTTACTATTTTGTTAATTAGACCGCCTGTTTTTTTTTATACTTTTTTTTTTTTTTACCCTGCGCATCGACTCTGCTTGCAGAGAACTGGCATATTACACATATATTTATCGTCCTTATATTTTAACTATATATCCAGTCGAGAAATACGAGACCTGCTGCAGTTATATACAGTAATACACTCGCCTAGCTCCAGAGAAGTACGAGAAGTTTCTACAGGTACGCGTTAATACTCCAGCTTCATTTATCTCCATTTTTCCCTATCCGACGAAATAACTAATCACTTATAACACGCTGTTTTCTATCCACTACCCAATAAAATCACGGCATTCAATCCAATTAATTAAGATTTAACAACGCGATTCGATTTTTCTTATTGAGAGTCTCGTTACACTCGCGGAGTTCGGTATATAAGGTAGTATGTATGTACACAGCGCTGTTAACTCGAGCTGCAATTTTCACGGTAATTAACGAGCTTACAGATAATTTACAATTATCAAATGAAAAGCGAGCATCGATAAAAAAAAAGAAAAAAAAAAAAAAAAAACGATCGGATGATGATAAAATAAAGCAAAGTTGAATCTTAATAAAAAAGCTGCTTTCATATTATGTGAATAACTTATTTTATTTTTATTTATCCCTTTTGCCAGTCTTTGGTTTGATCCGTCGTGTCATCAGAATTCGACGTGGGTAAAGAAAATTTATTAAATATTTTCATAGCTATGTGTGTCTGGGTGGTTATATGTTTGGCTTGTCAATTATTATCTCAAGGTAGTGACGAGACATTCTAATTACCGTTCTAAATAATTATGACTAATAATATTAATACAGTTATTTATTAAGTACCGTGAATAATTCCGCATTGCAATCGGCGATCAGTAATAAGTTCGATAATATCCAATCTTGTACAGATTAGACTATCCGCAAATTTTTATATTAAATTTCTTTAAATTTTCTTAAATATTACTCGGAAAACGGACCGACGTACCTGCACTCGAATACCTACAACATACACTGAGATCTCCCGATTCAACATACGTAAAAATCACGCGACCCGGCGTGTCTCTAACAATAAACCTCTCTCTCATTTTTACTATTACTTCTCGTACATACATACATACATAATACTCGTTTGTCATATATAACTTTAATTGTCGTCTACTCACCACTGACCAAGCGTTCATCGCTAGGTCAATGAAATTTTTGATTTCTATTACATTCTTACCGTTTGGCGTGGGCAGGTATCTATATAACGTAATTATTATTATTTTTATTATATGAGGTACATACGCACCTACCTTTTATATCGCCCACAAATTAATCAATGGGCAATTATATTCTTCTTTGTAAACTCGTTCCAGTGGAACCAAGATCCGAATGCAGGATCTGTCCCAAGAGTTATAAACTTGTCATCGAACCCATTCGGGTTTCCCCACAACATAATCAGCAGAGAAAACAAGCTGTACTGATCACAGAAAAGTTTTTTTTTTTTTTTCTTTTTTTGCCGCATGTAAAGGGGAGTTTACACGTTCATCGCGTAGTAAACGGAATTCTGGGTATTGGGTGGTGGTCCATTATTCGAATGGCCAAGTAGCGGGCTCGGAGCATGAACCGTTGTTGTATTAGACTGCAAAAAATCATGGGACGGTGCGCTAGCCGCACCTTCAGGTACCCCACGTTCAGCCACAGTACAAATGGCTGATCTTTGTTGTTGAAGCTTTGTAGGCGACGATAATACCGTATTACCGATCGTCCCTTGCATACCAGCATTATTATAAACGCATAACGGCGATGACGATGATGACGAAGAGGTAGAACACGCTGGTATGAGATTCATAGTTTGCGTCTGAACATCAGCTGCACCGCGGCCAAGATGTAGTTGGTAAGGATAACCGCCCACAGGACCAGAACCCCTCATGGAAGTCGTAGAAGGATAAGATACAGGCTGCAGACTATACGCCGGTGGTTGTTGTTGCTGTTGTTGTTGTTGCTGCTGTTGTTGTTGTTGTTGTTGATGCGCCTGTACTTGAAGAGCATGCATCCCATGATGAATGGGCAATGTATTAGGTACGCGCAATTCTTCTTGGAGTGGCTGATGCAGATGAAGATGAAGTGCTGACTGTGAGTAAAGCGACGCCGTAGTGTTTGAGAGCGATCTGGCATAGTACCTGGTCGGTTGTTCCTTCCTAGTGTTGTTTCTCGGATAAGGATATCGCTCTACGTGATTTGCGTAATTCACCGATGTCGCGTGCGGAGGTAAAATTCTCTGTATATTCTGGTACGTTGGATCTGACATCCCGTTATACGGAAGCAAATACATCGTCCGATAGCATTTTGCTTCGGGCTGTGGTATTGGGCTCACTTCACACTGGTAACCGGCAGAATGTCGTCGAGGTTTTCCCGGAAGAGTATTATACAGTGTTCCCTGACCTGGGTCACCGCCCCCGGCTATACGCAGCATCCTTGCACCGATGGGGTGTTGATCTGGTGCGCGAACCCCGTTTTTTTGTTCGCCGGTATACCGCGGGCAATCCCCGTTCCCAGGTACCCGGATCACCGGTCGTGGAAGGGTGCTTTCTAGGTACGAGCCTCGATTGAGAGTACCTTGAACACTTGCCGCAGTCTCGGCGATCGTTTGATAAATGTCATCGATTTGACGTTGCATGGTATTGATTCTGTTTATCGTGTTGCTTTCACGACTGTCGGTTATCGTCTGATACGTCTCGTCCTCCTCCTCGCCGAATAGTCTTGGCTTTTCATTTTCGTTATCGCTATAATAGGAAGGCCAAGATAAATGCGAGCCGGCTTTTCCAGCCTCGATCAAAGCGCTCGGAGCTACACTTCTGGACTGTAGTTGACGTAGAATTTCATTAGTAGAACCGAACTTTGGCTTTATTCCGCGGACCGAGGGTCGACGATTGAAGCCATAATCGTTTAGTTCGTCGTCATCGTCTTCGGGATCGTGTTGATCCTCGGTATCATTGTAACGTTTCTTGATTCTTTCGGTCCTCGTTTTGTCCTGTTCAACAAAAGCCAGTAGCTCGTCAGTCGCTGAGTCTTCGTCCCCGGCTACGCTGGTCGGTGTTCCTCTTGTCACATCTGGGGGTCCTGCATTTCTATAGTTTCTTTCTTCACCCCGTAAAGCTGCTTCTATGTCCTCCAAACTGTACGAAGAATCCGAGTTGTAACCAACGGAATCGCGGCTGTTTGCCGAAGTCATTTTCGCCGATGAAAGCTGGTAGTAATCTTCACGGTTGTCAATTCCGGTTGCCGCTACACACGAGAGGGGTGCCAGACTGGCCAAGAACTGTTTACGAGCGTCTGAATTCATTTTTGCGATCGGTGTCTTCGTTGCGAAATCCTTAACTTGCGATGACTTATTGCCAATTCCAAGATCCGGCAAATTCCTACCATTAGGATCAGCAAGAGCCTCGATTTTCTTCTGAGCAAACAGATCGGTGATTTTTTTGTAAGTAGACTGATGCTGATTACCCTGTGGCGAAGGATTCGACTGGTTAAGAATATCTTGCGAATTTGACATCGTGGTCACCGTCGTTATCACCGAAGCGGCAGTAACACTGCGAACTGCTGTATCACTCTTAGCCTCTTCTCCCGATGGCGAAGTCCTCACAGGAAAGTCTAGATAGTCGCTACTATCGCCAGTTGTTGTGTTCTCTGATGCACTGCTCTCCGTGTCGCGATCATCTAGGTCCAAGCAGGTCAGCTGTCTGATTCTTTCCTCCAATGTGAATTCCTTTGATCGTAAATTCTTCTTTTTTACACTCGGTTCGTACTTGCATATTAAACTTCTCCGCAGTGCGTTCCTTTCGATAGTTTTTCTGATGGTAGTCGGTTCGTTTTCGGCCTCGCATTGAACCCCGGCTAGTTTCGATCTCTTCACAGCGTCGAAAAGCCTCAAACTTTCGGTTGTGATGAGGAATTTCTGACCTTCCGGATCCTCCTCGTCTCGAGTTTCCTCGCTTCCGATTGGCAAAACTGTTTTATTCGGGGCTGGTGGCGGTGAGATGAATCTCGGATCAGGAAAAAGTTGTCTCACCGCGGAATTAGGCTTCAGACTATTAGAGACCAGCGATACATTGCCGAGTTTAAAAGTGAGCGACAACTCCGCGGCTTCGGCTGTTTCTTTTTCGACAAAATCAGTTCCAGGGACTCCGATAAGTTTATGTACCACTTTACCACTGACGCTCTCTTCGCCGTCAGGCTTCGTCAGTACATCATCGAAACGCACGGATCCGTCGTCCTTAGAGTCTGACGAAGAATGCGGGCTGTTGGATAGTTTATTGTTCTTCAAGATACCCGAAACCCTCTTACCGCCACTATCAGTCTCTTCGACGCCCGGGGTTCCCTCTTCTCCACCCAATTCACGAACGATACGACGCTCCGTGACTGTAGTCATAGTGATCGTCTCAACAAGATAACGCTGATGAAGATCTGAAATTCGACAAAAGATTTCGTTGAGTAGAACAAAGCGAAATCAAATAACGAGGGTGCCGCGACGTCGCGCAGCTTCTTCGGATGGAAGGAAACGATAAGTTCGTTGGAGAATGGCATCGATTAGAGAAGGATAACATTAGATCGGCATTTGCCAACTGAAACGTAACGTCGCCGGCGTATGTATATGTATAGGTAAGTGTAATTCCTCAGGCTTTTCCCCCCTGTTCAATGCGCGGTGCAAGTGTCTGCAGGGACTATTGAATTTTCAAGTGAATTATATACCGAGGACAGTTTCAGATCCCCAGGACTTATATGCGCTCCGCTCTAAATCCGATGCACACTAGTTATAGACGTCATGATCCCCCGCGGAAAAGAAACCACGTGACAAACGTATCAAATTTATACCGGGGGGTCTCTAATGTAGGACAATTATACCATAACGCGCCCAGAAACTATTGTGTTTGCGCTTTCACGCCCACGTACGTAGGTATAGGTAATCAAACGTTATGTGCAAGTATAATATATCTGAATATAACATATTATACTCGTGTGTGTGTGTTCGTGTCTGCGGAGTACTGCCGCCTCATTGGGTATCAAAGAATGATCGGAGAAAAGCTCGTTATAAGTTAAACCAGATCAAAGTATGCTTGGAGGGCATCTCTCGCCTCACTCAAATCTTAAACTTTAACTCAATTTCTTAATCATTGTATAATTCGTTTTAATCGATTGGTATTCTTTATAAGATTGCTCTCGATATAATTTCAATGTAATCGCATTATACTACATCTTGAAGAACATTATGACCGTATTAAGGGGACCAGTACAGCTTGGTTTGGGAGATTTGGAGTACTCCAAAATTTATTTATTTGTCAACCAAAGTTTATTTCACATCAAAAAAAAAATTTCCCCGAAAAACTTTGTCGTAAGGTTTCAGGCACATCGTTGGTCCGATTCAACCTTTCAAGGTCTTGCTTTCTTCAGACAGCAATTCTACATCGTATGAACGTAGGGATTGATGAAAAAAAATTCATGTGAAAAGTTACGGCCAATTATCAAAAATTTCCAATATTTAGGCTACTAATTTGCAAATAACTTGCCCAAAACGAAATTGTAAAAAAATTCCCTCGTTCACACGATGAGGATTTCTTTTCTGAACAAAATGAGCCCTTAACGACCTTGATCGGAACAACGATGTGCCTGAAAGCCTTACGACAAAGGTTTTCGAAGAAAAAATTTTTTTCGATGTGAAATAAACTTTGGCTGAGAAATAAATGTATTTTGGAGTACTCCGAATTTCCAAAACCAAGCTGTACTGGTCCCCTTAAAAATTCTCTTCTCTGATATCATACCTACGCTATTTTGTGACAAAGTTAATTCCTAAAGTTACCTGGCTATATTTCTATTCAAAAGCTCAACGAAAATAGTCTGTATCACATGTCAAAGGATCCTCAGTCATAGATCTGATGTAAAATTAAATTCAGAAAAAATGATTTACATTTTAATAACACTTCGTGCTCATGAACGACCTCCAAACATGAATTTATAGAGTCGAAGTTCTTCTTGAATAATATCCTCATAAAATAGCACCCTTTGAGACGGTAGCACTTTAAGAAATTAAAACTTCAACGGTTGCTCTTCGGCCTTTTTCCTGGACTACCCTAATATAAATATAAAGACAAGATTGAAAGTTACCTGGCGTTGTCTGTTGAGCCTGATCGCTGGTATCCTGGGCAGGATCTTCGTCTGCGATCTGATTGCCATCAGGACTGATGGTTTTTGAATCACCGTCAGTACTGATCGGGCCAGACTGTTCATCGGGCTCTGTAACAGCAAAGATTATCTTGGTTTATATTTGTGTAAAGTTACTTTGATTTGTTTTCCAGGCTTAGGTACTCGGTTTATAGATATCACGAAATTTCTAACGGACCCTCCATTCATCCTCACAGGAGACATTACAATGGTTGTGACAGTTATATATACGTATATACGTGGACGAAACGTCAAAGATTTGATTTGCGGTTTCATGCAGCAACGGTTTGACAAACGGTATAATAATCATAATAATAATAATGCCAATCGATTCCGACCAAATATTTGGCTATCCTCCTCACTCCTGTAGAACTTTGCGATATCTCCAAGACTATATATACCTATAATGCTGGGAATAATCCAACAGCTTGAATTCTTTCTAAAGAGGATTGTCTAGACCGATATCAAGTTCCCAGATCGTGTATGTGATATCACCGGGCGAAATAGAGGTGTATAAATTCCACATCGTAAATTAGAAACAGCGGAAGGAATTAAAGTTCAAACGCAAGACAGCAGCTCGTATCAGGCGATATAACGTCATGCCAATTCACTTGGCCGGTCGTTTTGCGAGTTTATATGTATGTGCATACACGAAGCGTAAGTTAGTAGTAGATATAATTAGAGATATGATATCTGTTGAAAGAAGGTTTCGTGAACCGATTAAAATGAAGAAATGCGACTTTGTGCGGGGTTCTCTTCGCAGAACTTCTTATATTTTCTTTTTATATCGCTGGGAATGAAATGTTTAAGGTATAAAGCCAGTAAATCAACTGTTTCAACGAAGCGGGCGACGCTGATCCACTTACGTTTTAAAACAGAGGATTTGTACGTTATCACGGCATAAGACTCCATTTCATTGCGTATGAAAAAACAGAACCAAGCAAGTCTCAAGGTATATAAACTTTTTTGTTGTTGTTGTTATGTTTCACTCCCGTGGATGAATCTATAAATTGAGTCTCGGGGAAACGAGATTACTCGCGCTAACGCGTCTAGCTCTCCTGCTACAACGCTTTGCAAGAAGGTTTAGACCAGACTGAGGAATGCTGCACTATCCGTACATAAAATAAGATTATTATCTCTTATATCTTATCAGTTCGTTATCATCGTACGCGTTAAAATTAAAACCGCATGGGCCAGATCGCGTTTCAATGTCCGTTTACGATTATAATGTAATCTTATATGTTCAAAACTTATGCTAGAAAAGTTCTGTACGGATAGATGAGAATTGTTCAGAAAGTTGTACATAGCTATTCTACTCGTTTCAAGTACCTACCGAGCTGCTAAGATATAGATATATAAAATACTCGAATTACTCTAATTGAATCTGTCAGCTGATATTTTCCAAATAATTACACTTGGAATTTTTTTTTTTTTCAACGTCAAATTATCCCTCACGAATTCATTAAACTGAAACTGAAACCTAAAAATTCTGTATATTATATTTATAGGTATATATTTCGTATGTGTAACGACGTTTGAAACAAACATGCGAAATTATATATTTGAAATTCTATCGTGGGAACCGCGCTGCAATAATATCTCAGACGTAAAATATATTAACAACCCATATAATAACTCTTCAATTATACAGTTTCGGATTGTTTATTGTTAAGTTTAACGACTGTTCTGATATTATGTAACGTCGAAAGATATATCGCTGTACGTATTATAATATCATCAGTTTTCGTACATGATTAATATATATATATATATATATATATATATATATATATATATATATATATATATATATATATATATATATATATATATATATATATATATATATATATATATATATATATATATATATATATATATATATATATATATATATATATATATATATATATATATATATATATATATATATATATATATATAAGTATCTCAATGTATAGCTATATAATATAATACTATAGTTAAGTAAGTCAGATAAAGTTTACATGGGTGTGAAGTATCTTGATATGGATATAAAATATCTGCATAGATATTATAATGTCGAACGATGTTGATTTTTGTGTCTGGATAATTTCGATCACCGCCCACTTGCAGCACCGTCGAGACAGGAGTCTTAAAAAATGAGTTCTGAAATTTTTTAATAGTGCAGTGCTCGAGCCTAGGAATCCCACGGCTACGCATGGCTACGCGCATGATAAAATAGCAGATGGCGCTCCCGAGGATTGATCTTATCAAGGACAGTTATAACGCGTTAACTCACGCGTGGTAAGTCGAGGGCCTGCAGACAAGGCACAAGGGCGCGGAAATCATCCTTAAATTGAGCGAGATTATATGAGGAAGAGACGAAGAAAATTACGATAATAGCTTGAGGAGTTAGAGCGCGTCTTAACGACTCCAACCTGGAATAAAATGACGATCCGAGTAATGCGTGTGAGTTATTTCTCTCACAATCAGAGATATATACAAGTGGAACAACTCTCTATGATATATGATGTATAATAAGAAAGAAAAGGTATAGGTATAATTTTGAACGAGTCTAATTGCAACGTAAACTTTTCGACAATTCGTCTGATTGAAATACATCGCGCGAACTCCGTCGCAGATTATTTACCTACCCCTTAGGTACAATTGGATCGAGGTCGCAACGATCCATTGTAACCAGGGCGATTAAGGCCCTCCGGGTCCTTGTAGCGAGTCCGATATGCCTTTTGAATGGTGCCACAAAGGCTGTGATTAGAAGAGACATTCTTTGTTTCCATTTTGTTATGCGGCAGAGGAGCTCACGGTACACGATGTCCTACACCTCCGCATGGCCGCATGTACTTTAGACCACACATACACACTCGGGAGGATATTACGGTAGACGTTGGATTGAATATAAAGTGCCAAGGCAAGAAAGGCGCGGGTCCGTATGTATAAACACTGCGGTATACCTGGTGACCCGAAATCCATAGCTAAATCTATTATTTCTACAGCTATATAAGCCTGCAGAAGTATAAACTACGGCCCGCAGTATCCCTGAGATTTCTCTCCAAATAAATGAGTCTTGAAATTTTGGAAAAGTTTGCTCAAAAGACTCGTCCGTATAAGGTATACCCGTACCCACCATTTGCGGGCTTATATACGTCTGCACCGAGAAATCTCCTTGGCTGGAAAAGTTCTACGAGAATTGGTTAAGTCTTTGCCATGGAGTAAGTTAAGTACTTGGACAGGACAAAGCTGTAAGTACCTACTATATGTATACTGACAAGAACAAAAATCACAAAGGATATGCCTGATGCGGGAGGGGAAAAGGGAGGCGCGAGGAAACACGTGGAGGAGGTAGTAGTAGGACTAATGGCCAAGTGGGCGAGTGGGCGAACGGGTAAACCGCGTTTCACCATTTTTCTCTTTGTTCTCGACTGAACAAATCCCAACAAATTTACCAGACATACTTTTAACTGGGAACCTGCAATACGTATATATACCTACCGAGGACACTCTAGCACCTCGGCGTGCAACTCGCTTCCTCAAACGTCTTGCCAACGTACGATTAGACTCCCTTTGGCACGAGACTCCTGCAGTTTGAACCCCAAGCTGAAGTTAAACAATAGTCGTCGGTAGCTTGGAAAAAGTTAAAGAGCTGGAATAATCGTTTCGAAAAAGGTGCAGTCTCCGACGTACACGTATCCTATTCCTATATGAAAATATTATTAACGCACGTTTACGTATTCATGCGTTGCACCTGTCGCATATAGTCGATCAACGGAAGGAATTGACAGGGGAATAAAAATAAGAATTTAGATTGTGGTGTTCTCGGAGGAGAATCCAAGGGTTAAGAGTCACGTTCCCTCCGGGCGGATCACACGGAGGGCAGAGGGCGACCGGGCCGACCGGAGTCACGCAAGACTGTGCATCCGGTGGGTGCGAATGCGATACGTATATGTACGTACGTATACTTTCATTTCTACAATACAAGCACCAAACACATTTATTATGATATTTCAGCCACGTATAGGTGTATAACAAACTTCTGGAGGCAGAAAACATATATTTTTAGTTAAAAATATCTACGTTGACGTACAAATATTCTTAGTATATGTATATAAGGAATGCGCATGCATATAATATGCGAGCAGTGGAATTTATCCACCAGAAAGTGTTTACATTATTGTACATGAAAATTGTCGAGTAAAAATAATACCTGTGCATTATACTGCACCTATATGTATATACCTACACGTATTATTATACGCACGAGAAAACGCGACTGTAGGTACGATAAACAGCGACGTTATCTTCGAGCCATTGTTAAAACTAGAACAAACTTTATACCTACACACCTAAACTTTTATATATATACCTATATCATACGTATACCTATACGTGTATATACAGAGAGAAAAGAAGAGCGTTACATTTACTGCAGACGACTGGATTCTGCGAGGTGGATTTTCTCGGTGAAAAATATCGTCCCCCCAGGTCTTTCGAATACCTCCACCAACCGTTATATACATATATATTATGCGGGTAGGTATGAAGTTTTGCAAACAAACACGATAGCTATTTCAAATTGATTGCGAATAACAAATATGTAAATCGGTTATTTTTCAACTAAGGGGTTATTTTTCCAACCGGTGGAAGTGTTCCCTAACCATGATGAAAATGGACCTCCCAATGCATTTTTCAGAAGAGAATCTTGACGCGTTACGAAGGGCCACTGCATTATGCGATCTATTTTGTCTTTATTATATCTTAATGATTCTAATTGATACGAGGTGGTGATCGCCATGTATAGAAAAATGTCGAGAAGTTCGATTGTCCACTCATATAGGTATAGAAACAATGTAGACGAATTGTATGAAAGAAATGTACGAAAGAATGATCGAATTATCTTGAAGAAAATAGACGTTTTAAAACCGTATAGGCATAGGATTTTTAACGCAATTTACTTGGCATAGAATTTCGAACCGGTCAGGTCACTCGAACATTCCGTTGGTCACGCCGCGCCGTTATGTATAGAGACTCGAGCGAACCGTATAGTTGCTGAACGGAAATGACCAAATTCCCAATCTAGACGGAACTAAGGAAGGACAAATTAGGAGAGAAAGGCCACCGGAATCAGCGGTCCGGGAGACCCCAGGGGAGGTAAGTACTGATCTGATTCCGAGGATAAATAGGCCAGCACACGACCAGAATCTTTGAATTGCAACGACCGTCGTCTTCGCTAACCAGCGCAACATGAAGTTCCTCCAAAGCTCCTCGGTGAGTGCGTTATAGGGTAAAGTTAAACCGAAGAAAATCGCTAGGGAATTGAATTTTTTTATTTACTTTTCCTTTTTTTTTTTTTCATATATTTTTTTTTTTTTTTTTTTCGTTCTTTTCCTTTCGAAACAGCTAATCTAAGCAAAAAGCTGTTCACCCTTCGTTATATACCTACACCCACGCGGGATACGTGCGGTCGGCGGGTTTCGTATTGTGCAAAGTCAGTATAATATAAAGTTTAAGGGCTGTTTTACTTTCAACTCCGAGTTACCCGCACAGGTATATATTATCGCTAAAATATTCCGCGACCGAGGCCCGGCGAGGTGAAATATTGGAAATTGGTGAAAACACGTTGGTTATATCAAAAATATCGGGAATATGTTATGTACTCGCAAAAAGTAGAACGTTCGAAAAACATATTTCAGCGTCATGACTAATTTCTCAATAGTATATATACCTCCACGAAAATGTGTGTACCTAAAAATTTAGCGGGGTGTTCGTTTTCGAAAAATTTTAACAAAACGACTAAAAAAAAAAAAATAATAAATACCTGCACAGTGGATAGAGAAAAAAATAACGCGACGATCCGTGCTTCTTTGGCTCGGAGTAAACTTCTCTCGAGTCACGTTATACCAACGAGAATAGAAATTTTTCCAATAGAATCGAGTATATAATGAGAAACTAGACACGACATCGGCATCACAATCAAGTTAGAGACCGAGGGTTTAGTACGGCGTGTATCTAAATCCTTCTTTGTCAAACGTAAACGTAAAAAGAATGTTAAATTCTAAGATTCCTCTACGTGTGTGAGGGGAGGACTTGTTACATTATATAGAGTCTCGCGCTAATGGTCTTACGAATGGGTGCGGTGCTGGGGCTAGAGCCGTTGGCGTGTCGGTTCGGTTCCGGTGTCAAGGTACGCTAATCGCAACCGTCCACCGACGTCCGAATTCTGTCGAAAAATAAAGTCGTGACTGAAAAGTATACGTGCACCGCTTCCCACGCAATCGAACACTTTTTTTTTTTTATTCATGGACGTGAGAATTTACTACCGCGATGTATGAGAAAACGGCGAATAAGCGCAATAAAGTCAATATTTCTGAAATATTTTTCGTACGACAAACATAGCATCTGAATATCTAAGCGTACCGTGGCGGACTATGTCTAGATAAATTATGATTGCCAACTATATTTTATCATTTTTGATCATTCACATGGCGGGAGTAGGAAGCCACTCGTGTTTTTATCGCTGCAATGTTTATAAGGCAACATGCATGTTATATACACCCTATAAGCATATAGCTTACTGGCGCAAACATCCGCGGGAGCTTTTCAATTAACTCGAATTGTAAGAGCTTTTTTTTTTTTTTTTTTTTCATTTCAGACAATTTTGCTGCTGGTTGCTCTGTGCGTAAGCGTTAATTCCACGAGCAATGCCAACGACCCCCAAGAGGATCGCACCGGTACAGATGGGGGGCGAGAGGTAATCGACACTAGCGTTGCCGAGGAAAGCAGCTCTGGTTCGTCGACGCTGAAGCAAGCAGCCAAGCGAGGAGTCTATTATCCCGGAGGATTTGGAGGTCATGAAGGTCACGGGGGCCATGGGGGATACGGAGGACACGGAGGACACGGAGGACACGGGGGCCACGGATTATACGGAGGACACGGGAGCCACGGATTATACGGAGGAAACGGGGGATATGGATACGGAGGATACGGCTACGGAGGTCTTGGTGGCTACGGATCCGGATCATTTTATCAAGGCTATACGCCAGTTCCGGTTCCACAACCAGTCCCAGTCCCAGTACCCGTACACGTAACAAGACACGTACCAGTGGTCAAGCCAGTGCCCGTACCAGTACCAGTACCTGTCGTAGTTCACCGCCACGTACCCTTCCCCGTCACCGTTAACCGTCCAGTTCCCGTTCCAGTGCCAATTCCGCACCCGGTCGCGGTTCCTGTACCCGTACACTACGCCCCATACTACGGTGGTGATTTTACCAGCTATGGAGGTGGATACCCAGCCGGTTATGGTGGCGGCTTCGGAAGTGGCTTTGGACATGGTGGAGGATACGGATACGGTAATCATCATGGAGGGCACGGAGGACATCACGGACACCATCACTTCAAGGCGCACCATCATTAGTCCTCGTTATAGAGTTGGAATGCAGGGTATTTTGCATGTAGTTCAATATGTATCCGATGTTATATACTTATGTATGTAGTTTATAGGTATTATGTTTATCAAAGTGTATAAAGTGCACTTCCATTGTAATAAAGTTTGTTAACAAAAAAAAAAAAAAAAAAAAAAAAAAACTTCAACGTGTGTACTTACAGTGCATACAGATATTTTTTCCATTTGCAAACTCTATTGTTCGCGTATTCTACTGTTCTACTATTCTAAACATATATTCGTGTTATTTCGGTGTAATTGTGTTTGAAAAAGCCTGAAAATCGTTGCAGCAGTGGTATAAAGCTGTGCACGATGGTCGTGATTCACGTGATATTATTTCATTCGTTGCAGGAATCGGTTAGAAAATCACAAGCACAAAGGTGAACGGCTGTGAGGTAATTGGAATATTCTTTTCACGGAGAAAAAAAAATCATAATTTTTTTGTTATACAAACCAGGTACCTGCAACGCATAAAGATACAAAATTTCCAACATTTTCCGCAATGGAAGCAAACTTGTGGAATAATTATCTCAAAATTTTAGTTTTTTCCCCCCCTCGTGAAAGTCACTAATTTAAATTTTCGTGTAACATATTGGCCACGTCCTTCGGAACAAAATTATTTATAGGGTATTTCAAAATTGCGAATGGAACGTGTCACGATTCACCATAAATGTAAAGGTATAGACGTTTTAGTAACACAAATTTTGAAATAATCTCCGGCGAATTGAAAAATTCTAATATTCATTGAGGTGTAAATTGTTAGAGTATAAAGAAAATAAGTTGCTGCATGAAAATTACACTCTTCGCTCATATATACTCGGGGAAATCTTAAGAATGCAACTGCACCCTGAGTATAAAAGTAGTTTGTAACGGCAGTTGCGAAAAGTATTTGTTAACAGTAGACGTATACCCACTCATGTACGTTCTTAATAAGGTGAAGCCTGCAGTTACCTTTCACTTAGTCAATTTTTCATCAACATCAACGAATAGATAAATTGTCAATGTTTCATCGATCGTAATTGTCCATACGCTTGATCTGCGTCAAATATACTGTCTCCAATTTTCTGAGTCTCTATAATCTTTATAGAAGTATACGAAATGACCAAATTCGTACACATTAGACGTGGAGGATTTGTTTTTCCCAAGACTCTGTTTTCTATTTGTATTCTGAGATCTGCAAGAGCACCTAGAATTTCTGATTGAAGTTGACAAATAATAATTCCAATTGTATAATTTCAGAGATATACAGAAAAGACCGTAGAGTTTTGGCGATAAAAATTATTCGTAATAATTATTCAAGTAGGTGGCAGGTATACGTATAGCTTCGGAGAGCGGTGACACAATACCAGTTTTCAGCCGAGTCGGTTTGTGAGATTAATTTACTTTTACCACAATAACGCATCAAAGCCTTATCCGTTAATTAATTCCGACGAGTAAAACGAGGTTTATAATTGGTGTAGAAAATCACAGCACCACTTTTTTTCGCTTTAATCTTCAAAGGTTCCTGCAGAGTATATATCGCAACACAAATACCAACATAATAGCTACCCTACCGTATAAAAAAGTACGTATAACCACCGAAGATCGACATTTGATTTTCCCCAGAAGCTCCATAAATATGAAAACCAAATTTCCTGCTCAGTATACTTCGAACTTCAATTTACCTCCGGTCTCTTTATACCTATCTCTGCAAGGTTAAATTCTAGCGGACCAATATCCCTGTAATATTTACGTTTTATTTTCGGTCGATATCGGGACTGGGCTGCTTTCCTATATAAGACCTTTAACCTTCGAGGTAGGATACACGTACAGGACTCTAGCCTCACACCCTGAGCAAAGGAGAAACGATTGCCTGAGGCGTCAAAAGAATTTTAAGCTTCATCTCTTCTCTTCGCCCGGGAACCTCCCCATAACCGGAGGGCTTGCCGAATTTTCTAAACAAGAATTCTCAGCGATAACGAATTAAACAACGTGAGAAATTCGTTCGAGCGATGATATTACACGTCAGCTGTTTTCCATTGCCCGCAGGCCTCGGCATCTATAGAGCATACAGGCATATTAACCAATTCAAAGCTCATCAAATCCGATAATCTTCAAGGATCTGTGATATCAAAAGTTGTCTGGTATCTTCGTCGCATGTAGGTTTAAGGTATATAGGATATAAATAACAACTTTACATCGTATAGACTGAGAAAGGTTGTAAAATATAGTAATCCAGCTATATCGATACTGTAACCAGCCAAGAATATCCGTTCATTCATCCGGAGATACAAACAAGCTCGAAGCATCAGCAGTAGAGAGAGGGTTGTTGGGCAGAGAAGAAGGTGCGAGGAGTCGAGCGCTTGGACAGTTTCAAGTTCAATATTGTAGCGCAAGCGCGAGCTTGCGAACTGCGAGCTGTGCGTGAGGGTCTGCTCTGCAAGCTATGAAGGTTTCAAGTACGTACGTGTATAGGTATACGTGTGCATTTCGCGCCCTGTGCGCACGCACAAGGGCAGCCGCTGTCCTATAGCCCAGGTCTTGGTCTTTGATATATATAATATACATATATCTATATTACGTATACTCAAAATATATACAGGTATATATTATATGTATACCTTAAATATGGTGTATATACGTTAACACAAAACGTGGAGAAGTAGGCTTTTAAATCCGATATATACCTACCTATAGATGAAAACTAGAGCGGTTGCCGTACCTGTACATATAGACCCTAGATTTTAGTCGGACGGGCGAAGATACTGCAGACTCACTCGACTGTTATACTTAGGTATACCGTAGCGTCTCGAGTTTCCAACATTTCGCCGTCGTCTATAGTGTTTTTGTCGGTTGTGGTTTACCTTTAGCGATTCTGAACGACGAGGTATATAGATTTTCGTTTTAGTATAAATGCAAAAACTTTTAAGAACGTCGAGCTAAAATTTATCTGTCTATCTATAATATCTCGGCGGGTGTTCTCTGCCCGCGGGAATATATATATAGTATATAATTAATCGAAATTCAATACTTAAGTACAACGCGTATAAATACCATTGTGATTGCGGAATTTTTATCAAGAAATATAAACGCTGAATGCCCACCCGCGACAACATCCACAAGCAATAAACTCACACCGTGGTGCAGTCTGAAGCCCCAAGAAGAGCTGCTTTTCAGCTCGATACAGCGAGGGGCAATGCACGTTCGTTATATTTCTCAGCTATACGGTATAGCGAATAGCGTTGCATTTCCTACTCTTTTTTTCCCCTCTAATTACAGTTTACTGACGTAATTAATCGTATATAAACCATTTCTGTAAATATTAATAACTCGTGATGATCATTGCGTAATTTCATCATTAACCCACATCATAATATTTGAATATACAAGCTACGCAGAACCGCGGTGACAGAAACAACAAAAAAATGAATAATCCTACAGGCTAGCCACATCGTTGGCTGCTACAGTTTGCAATATATAATGTGTATTCTCGATTACAAATGCAAACGCGTTTGTCGACCGCGAATAGTTTTTTTTGCGCTCTAAATTGACGAGGAATAGGTTACAGACGCGTATACGCGTATATTTAGATACATTACGTCTGGCATGGGGTTCAAATTCGACAGAATTTTATATTTGAATGCTTTACAAATAAGCGTATAGATTTTATAAAAATTCTCGTTTAACAAGGGATTCGTTCTTCGCTTCTCTCAGCGAATATTTTATGTAAAATTATATATCGGCTGGTGCAGAAGTACGGCTATCCTGTACCAAGTCTTGACACTTCTTGGAGAAGCTTCGCGCTATACAAGTATAAAACAAGAACTTTACCTCGACTCAGTATATAGGTATACGTACATAAAGAGTTTACAAGAGCCCCTTCTGTCTGGAAACTTGTTACATGTAAGCCGAATATCGCGACGGTCATTAGATTGAAGACGCTTGTATGGAACTCGCGACTTTCACGGTCTATATTTTCTGCAAAAAAAAGTTATACGAGCTACATCCATATATACTAGGTTACCTCACTTTCCAAGAAGACAAAATAAGAAACAACAACAAAAAATTGTAATATCATCTCTGCTGAAACTCACACCGCGATACGGTATTTAAACTGTATCTATGTATCCGTATCATAGGGTCTGATATATTGTCGGTAAAAAATGAACTAGATTATTACTCGTGGCTCGTATGCAGTATATGTATAGTTTATCGTGCAAGCTTTATTTCAAAAATTACTATTTTCACCGGATTTAACTACTGTTCCTATTATTAACAGCCCGTCCATTGATTTCTGGTACGACCATCAACTTCGGCGGCACAATAATACAACCCTTCCATTCTTCTCTCGCATTATACAGATATTATATTCATTATTATATTGAAGCATATTATTCGATTCGTGAAACCGATGTCGAATAGTCAATTATTAGCCTCCCCTCATTATTATATTCAGACAATATGTATATATAAAGCTCTCTGTAGAATCGGTAATATGTATGTTGTAAGATTTCTTGTTTCCATTTTAATCAAAGTGCAGATGATATACAGTGTGTCTTAATTCAATACGCTTATCTCTACATTATTGTATACATAGATTAACAGTGACAGGGTACCATTATTCATTATACTCTGTTCATATGTATGTATGTAGGTGTGCCTTATAGTATATAACACATGAAAAGACGTTTGTTATTCCGAGTTCGATTTTTGTCGCGATTCTGAATACATCTTCCGTCCTTTTAACGCTGGAGTTTGAATTGGATTTTTTTCTGGTTTTTTCCTATTCTTCTTCGCTTCTTGTTGGATAAAGAAGCTTCTTGGCGATCAAGACAAACGCCCGGACAGGATATAAGCACGGAGAAGCTGGAGAAGAGTAATGTATGAGCTCAAGTCCCGCTTCTATGCCTGCCAGACCCCCGTGCGTCTGTTCACCACGGAACAGAAACCGTCTAGGCGGAGTAATTGAAAATATGGTCATGTGCCAACCACCCGGAAACAAAGATAAATAATCCAGCTGAACCGTAGATCTCGCGAAATGAGAACCGCAAAATAGGTATATATCGCAAGAAAGGTAACAAAAGGCTGGTTACTAATCGACCGTTGCCATTTCAACAACAAATATATATTTTTACACGTCGAAGAATGCATATTGTACAAAAAATTTCGACGACCCATAGCGAAGGAAATATAAAATTCGAAGAAAGAAAAAAAAATCAAACGAACGAAATGATTATCTTCAAAAACGGGGTGATATTCTCGTCCATTACACTTCGTATATTTCTCTATAATCTCTTTGCATATGGCGTGGCTAATATAACGGCAAGATCCGCAATAAATTGAAAATCCTAAAAACGTTCCATTTTACGAGCAAGTCGAGATTAAACCCGGGCAGTAGGCGGCCTCGGGAGTTAGGGGGTTAGGTACTCGCTCACTACGGTAAAAGTAAAAGATTTGCTACGCGCTGAGTGAAACGTGTCCTTGGAGAGAACGCGGAAAAGAAAGGGGGAAGGATCGGGGTGGGAGACGAAGCTGGTACCAGAATAGAAAACGGAGGATAAAGAAGGAGAAAGGCAATGAGAGGTGGATAGTCCGAATAGCACGTGCTCGCTGTAAAGGCTTCGGGTGAAATTATGCGGACGACTTTTATACTTCGCCGCGTACCTATTAAGTACTTTTCACAAAATCTGGGATCTCTGTCGCGGTGGTCTGTATCTCTCCAAAAGGTATTCTTCTTCAGTCGAGCAGCTCCGTTCCGGATCACACGAAGTATTTAATCGTTAGTATAAAGACGTATGTATCTACGTGCAAGACTGCAGCGGCTTCATTCAACGATAGGTATATTCCAAAACTCGCGTATGATCGTTTGTTTCAGACATAGTATATCTTTATAAACCAAACTGAAGACGAGAGATAGGTTGTTACAGTTTTCTTATACATCCAATTCTCGTGGGCAAAATTTCATCAACATTTAAATCAGTTATCGTATATGGTTGTAGTAGTCAAGGATCGTTTTAATCGCACCTTTTGTCCTCCCTGTCCGATATACTTACTCTTTTAAGATTTTATAGATATAACGACGTAACCGGGAATACGGAATGGTCGTAAGATACATCTTTGGTTTCGTTGAGTCAAGTAATTTTGCTCGAGTGAAACGGTGGCTCGATGCTCGCCCACGTGTTTTTCTCACGGATGACAAAAAACGAAAAGAACAGAGAGGAAAGGAAAGGAAAAAAAGAAAAAAACCAAAAGGGCATCCCGCATGGCGGATATCTCCTTGAACCCTCCCGTATGATGAACGGGTCAAGAATGTATACAGTTCGAGGGAGAAGAGAGGATCCCCTGTTGTGTAAAATATTGTAAAAGATAATAGCTACGTTAATACGATACGCGAAGCACAACCGGGGTTTCCCACGCGGTGCACCTAATGCTCAGACCAACAACACATGTATGTAGCTGTATATTAGTTACACGCTATCTTCCAGGGGACCCCCAAAGTACATAATACACAACGAGCCAAAATTAACACGAGGGTATCAGGTGCCGCATGCTAGTTTACAGACTCGCGTGAGTCAGTTATTACCTACCGGCTAAACTACATCCCTTATGTACACACGCACACATATATCAACGTCCAACTCGGTAACGTTAGCTCACCTGTCGTCTGTTGATGGTAGTAGTTGCACTCCGCACAAATGGGATGATGGTGATGATCGACCTCCTCCAAGTCGCCCTCCTCACAAACGTCCTTGTAGCCCTCAGGTGGACTTAACGTTTCCTGATGTTGTTGTTGTTGCTTTTGTTGTTGTTTTTGTTTTTGTTGTTGCTGTTGTTGTTTTTGATTTCTCGGGGGTGTTATTCCCCCGTCGATCGACCCTCGGCCATCAACCTCGTCTCCAGAGCAGCCCCCCTGCTGCACAGTAATCCCCTCGCTGTTGGTAAACACCTGTTCATGTCCCCCGCCAGTATCGCCGTCTGCTATCCTGCCACCGCCAGCAAATTGTAAATTCAATTCGGCTCTACACTCCTTGCAGTTTCCCAATCTTATCATTTCATGTTCTTGACAACAACAGTCACACTCTTCCTCGTAGTCAGCGCAACATTCTTCCTTTATTAAAATTATGTAATCAGCTGCGAAGAATTCGTTCAATTTCTCGTTTATTACTACGCGATTTTTCTGACCCTTTGGCTTTGTCTGACCCGGCTTTTTCAACAATGACTTCAAGGACTTCAATGATTTGGCCTTGGGCATATCGGAGGCAGACTCACTCCCGTGTTCCTTCATTTTTATTCTTTTTTTTTGTTAAAATTTTTTTAGTTATTTTTTATTATTATTTGTGCAATTATTTTTCTCTATATTCTCGGTTAGTTGTTGACTAATTAACTCGATTATGGCATCCGTTGAACGGCACCTCCCGCGCAACTAACAATTGTCGTTCGCACGGACAAGAATAGTTAGGTTTCTGACGTTAACCATGCACTCCGCTGGTTATGTAACAATGTAAACATACGTATATACGTTCAAATAATAACATCTCTTCCCCGTGTCAATAATTCATAATTAAACTTTCAACAAATATTAAAACTTGTATATTTCGTAATTTATTATTATCATTATTATAGTTTAATGTTATTTACGAGGATAGATTCATATATAGTATATATACCTTTGTATTATAGTATACCTATAGATGTATATGGATATATTAGAAAATTATTAATCCCGCTTTTTGTCGTGATAAAATCAATCATCAATTAATAATTAAAATCTATAACTCGTTAACAAACAACGCGTGCGGCATATGTAGCGGCAGCTTTTTTCGTCGCATAATTTCGTGAGAAGACGATTTGTCGTTATATTAGCCGCGCAAAATCGCTAAATATATTCTCACGAACTCCCGCATTCCGCCATAACGAACAAACACCATCCTATTCCACCTTCGAAACGTCGCATATCGATCTATCTCCTATAACCGGCGTGGGCGTACTGTTAAACGACGCCGCTTTAGCGACCCGATTCACATATCCACGATCGTAAATGCACTTGATACCCAACGAAGGATCTGACATTAGCAGCTGTCAAACGAGCTCCCAAGGAACTCCCAGACCTCGCAACTCGTCGTTGCACACTGGCGTATCCAGGCCAGAGTCACTCGAGCAACGCGCTGGAGTCGACTCCGAGCGGCCGAAACCGACTGGAGCAGGGGAACCGAAGTAAACGCGTGACGACGCGATAGCTGGCGACGAACTACGGAGGCGCTTCGAACTACATACCTATACATATATTTATAATACGGGCTATGGGGCTCACTGCTCACTGGCGTAAACTCATACCTTGGCTATAATGTTCACTACCAGACCGCGCAAAGCCGTGAACGATGGAGCAGCTTCATATGTTAGAGGAGTGGAGCGGAGTGGTAGCTCACAGCTGACGCACCATATTATTGATTGCGCGACTGGCTCGAGGGTATAGTCACTTTTGCGAGATGAAACCACATTCCTGTGAATGATGTCTAGTTTAGTTTAGTTTATTTCATTTCTAGCCCTACTCCATTGCCCCCATTTAGATAGTTTCACGAGTTTTTTAAACTCATTTATGGATAGGGAATCAAAAAGGCAACGATCAAAGTTAAAATATTTATATTTTTTTTTCTCACAAGCTGTGTGCAATTACAAGCTATGTTTCACTGGGTTTACGTATAATATAACATCAGTTCCTATTACGTAATGAAGTAAAAGTCTTCACTAATTAAATACGGATTTGATTCTTTTATAATTATTTCTAAAAACATCAACTGCATATTTAGAGTACGAGTATGCACATTGAAATATACGTACCTATATACATAGTATAGATATAAATATACATACAAAACTTTGCTCAAACGTTATTGGACTACATATGTATGAGTATATGTACTGTAATAACATGGAATAAACTATATATTATTGAAAAGATCATAGATTTTGTTTGATGGCAAATGGATTGTTGAATCACTAGTAAGGTAAGACTTTGTATGGATTCAAAATTCCGTTTGGATCCATAAGTTGTTTAAGTTCGTACATCTGCTTGATGGCAGACTGATCTTTACTGAGATGTAAGTATTTCGTTTTTTTGAACCCAATTCCATGTTCTGCACTTACGCTACCTTTCAGTTTAGAAACGTATTCGAAAACGAATGGCTCTATTTGATGGGCTATTTCCTCTGTGTATTCAGGTATCGAGACTTGAACATGCAGATTTCCATCCCCTGAAAGAGAATCGAAAAAAAACGCGTTTCTTAGAACGAGATTTTAACCACATGAAGGTAAATACTTGAAATATTTTTGGAATATAATTTCACAGAGTCTCACTGATTTTGATTACTGTAAAACAAGACAACATAGCTCACCAAGGTGACCATATCCTGAGATTCTTACTATTCGAGGATCTTTCAGATGTTCACGAAGGGTATCAATTGTTTTGTAAAAATTTGGTAATGGCAATGAAATATCATACTTGAAGACATACCCATCCTTCATAACACCTTCTGTAATCCGTTCTCTGAGTTGCCAAATACCCTGAAAACCATATACCGTCTTAAGTTTAATAAACAGTTTGGCTTTGTGAGAAGATCGTCATACAGTAAATCGCTTTTATCAAGAATTGAGAACATTTGAAAACTTATTTGTTTATACTTAAAAATGTGTTTGTACTCACTTTGATTTTCGTAGGTTCAGTGGCTACTGTACCATTTTCAATAATCTCTTGAGCCATTGCTTTTTCAAGGAATGTATTAAGTTTTTCTTCGTCATGATGAGCCTCGCTACCCGCAGTTTCAATCAACATATAAAATTCATAACCATCGTTATCGATAGCTAATGGATTCCTTAATCCTAAATTCTCCGTACAAACTGCCATCGATAGTCGATCAATCATTTCACAAGAAGATAAAATTTCCGCCAATTCAGTCTTGGCTAAACGGTAAGTCTTCAACAAGTTTTCAAAACTACTCAAACCTGTATTAAAAATGATTTATTAATCGTAAATATATTTTTGTTGGATATAAAACCGGACTTGATTCAATAAACAAGGAATATCAAAGATAAAATCAAGTACAATCACCTAGGAAAGCCAAGCTCAAAGTCTTTGGCCGTGGTGGACATTGGATGGCAACTTTTGTCACAACTCCCAGCGTACCTTCAGACCCAATAAATAAGTGTTTCAGATGGTAACCAGTGTTGTCTTTTTTCAATGTATTCAAACAGTTAATAATATCACCGTTTGCTTTTACCTGTGATTAGATGAAAGCAAGAGATGATTAGTACAGGATTAATATTATCGTTTTTAAGGCTTTAATCGACTCTGTAAAATGTGAAATCTTACAGTCTCGACTTTTTCGCAGCATATACATATATCTAACATACTGCTTCAAGTCCCAATACAGTTCCATGCAGGTTTCCGTAACGTAATAATCGAAGGCCACCAGCATTTGTTGAAATGCAACCACCAATCTGACAACTGCCCTTAGCTCCCAGATCCAGTGGCATCATTAGCCCTGCCGTTTCTTCTAAGTGGTTGTCCAGAGTTTCTAGAATACAGCCAGCCTGACAAACCAATGTATCTAGCAGTGAAAATGATTTGCAGTTAGGATTATTGGTTACATTTAACAAAATAAATGGATTAAAAGAAAAAAATTCAAATAGCAATATGTAGGGTATATTTACTTGAAATTTTATCAACCTCTATGATGTTGTTCATGAGACTCGTTGAAAGAACAATTTCATCGAAGACAGCAACACTTCCACCAACAAGTCCGGTGTTGCCGCCCTGAGGACATACTGCCAGTCGGTTCGCATTGCAGAATCGAAGTATCGCTGAAACTTCTTCTGTTGTTTTTGGCTTTACAACAACTCGACTGCATCCTGAATAGAAGAAAAGATTAAATGAATTTTGAAGTTTGTTTGAAAACAATAGCAGCGAAAACTGATGAAATCTTACTTGTTTAAAATAGTTGATTATTCGTTTAGTTTTAGTATGAAAAAATTTTGTACAAGACATTGCATCGTAGATAATTTGTAAATCCCGCTTATTCTGGGAAAAAAAAAATATAATAGATTCAGGTCATTTATAAGAGATGTCGCTGAGTGACCATAACGTTCAGTGGCGCGCTCTACAGGTTTATTCGATTGACTACATGCAGCGTGTTTTAATCCTCCCTCAAAGCTTTATAATCAAACACTATAAATTGAGATGCCGAAGCTTCTAATTACTCGTGGTAATTAAACAGTGAGAGATCGCTAACCGGTCATCGAAAATAGTGGATACTCGAAACCAAAAAAAAAAAAAAGATTACAAAAAGATAAAATAAAATAAAATGATCGGAAAACCAGAGATGAAAGAGGAAAGACGAGGTATATCGTCTCCCTCGCGCTCAGCTCCTCCCCTTTTTCCTTCTTTCTCCCACCCATCGACGAAATACCATCTCCATGTAGACCCGCGCAGGTTTTAGATGCGTTTGAGTTATACTCCTACCAGCTTCCACCCACCTCTGACCGATTTAACCCAATCGACGTTGTAACTCTCGCATTCGTCGGGATCAGTGAGGAGTCTGTCCTTGCCGAGAAGATCCTCGAAGAATCGTAGATGGCTGTCGGTAACTGTAGCGTATGGTCCACGTGTTACTTTGTACCTCTCAGAGGTTGGTTGAGGCTGCAGTGAAGAAGCGGCGCCCTTTGTAGCGAAGAACTTTCTTGTATCTTTTAATTTTTCAGGCTGTAGCTGGCCTTTGAGAGTATTTGGTAACTGTCGCAAGATAGTTTCAACATTTCTCAACATTTTTCCAGCTTCTCCATGTAACAAAGGAATTAAAAAAAAATGTATTACTATTTCAAATGAATTAACTCAGAAACCGTTTATAATTCCACGAATCACAGGTAAAACCAATAACTCGTAAGTATTTCGGCCTGAATTATGGCGATGTGTTCGCGTTCGCTCGGGTTGCGAGTTGAAATTCTCCACGTCGTCGTCGTCGTCGTCGTGCCGCGATGGGAGTGTACTGGCGGGACGGTGTACAGTCACCGTCATAAGTTAAATCTCCTTCGAATATGAAGGCCTGTCGTATTTCTACGTAGGAACGTAAATTCGATTCTCAAAGTAACTATTACTGTCTAATGGCCACTACATCTGGCATTTTTACTATCCAATAGAGATTTACAATCTTAGTACAGGACAACGATGCAGTCATTTAACTCCGAGGGATTCTCTAAGCCGACTGTACTCCACGGGGTAGCGGTCAGTGGCACGGTGGGGCTCGGAGGGTGGGGGAAAGGGTTTTATTTTATACCTACACAAAAATATGCAGCCACGATACCACCAGCGGGCACGAACGGTCCACGATATTATTACTGTAGATAGAAAAAATCCGCCGCGCTCAGTTTTTCATTTGATAAAAAAATAAATAAAAAAATCATGACACCGGGTAATACCTATGTATGTATCTATCTATACCTAATTCTCCCAGCTCGAGAGATGATACTCATACTAATAATTCTATCACTATAACTGTACTAATTGACACCACGTGGTATGAAAATTTTGCCACAGCTCTGCAAATTGCCACTATACAATCTTCGCATGCAGTATAGTTGTCAATGTCTAATCTGTATATTGAAAGAAGCGTAATAATTTGAACTCTTAGGTAGAACATCAGGAACGTTCCTGGCTGACAATATACACTGCCAATCCAAAATATGCTGCTGATTTTCAATTTTAATTAGATTAAATTCATATTAATACAAGAGATAGAATAAGGGATGAAAAAAATTAAATAGCTCATATAATCGATGAACAAAAAATCTTATTTTAACCACTCATAGGTATCAGCATAATTAATAGAATTTACTGTTATAAGCAACAAGTAGGTAGCCACGATACGTGTCATGCTTCATATAAAAGAAGGGTAATTATGTATGTCCAACAAGTTGTATATAGTTGCTTATACATGTATGTATATCGTAGATCATACTGTGGGGACATAGGCTGCAGGTATAATGAAGTTGGTCAAAATCGTTAACGTGACATCCGATTGTGCACGTGCCTAAGATGAGGAAAAAAAACACTTGCCAGAGCTTGCCGGGAACGAGAAAGATAGATAAAGAGAGAGAGCGAGAGAGAGACCACAAAACGCGAGGGGTTGCACTGCTGCAGAGTCGAGGGTAGAAAGCAGAGGGTAGAGGGAAAGTGCCCAAGTCTTCCCTTCCGCATGGGTGGGGATTATGTGTGTGATGGGGGCTATATATATCACACATAATAAATTATCGTTCATCTTTAGGGATAAGATAAAATAAGAAGAAATTCTAAATTAGATCTCCCAATCCCACTTTTTGCACCTTTCGACTAGTAACCAACCTAAACTGAGAATATATATCAGGATAAATCAGAAGAAATTAGTAGACATCAGGAGTCACTGTACGATGAATATACGATGCTGCAACGACAAAGCAACAAATGGTAGAAAATCCTCATTCGTTTTCATGAGCCAAATATCAAATCAAGTACAAGTTTACATATGCATGACTATTTCCCATCCCAGAAACTAAATCCTATAATTCCCTTAATAGTCCGGAAGGGGTGTTGGCAAAAAATCAGGTAACTATCTATAATTGTAAGCACTATTTGCTAATCTATTTACGTCCACCAACGCAGATTATCTGTTATACATTACGATGATATGTATACGGACTCTTTATAAACTATTGTAGTCGATAGACTATAAAGAAAAAAATACAGTAAAAACAAACGTTGGGAATATTAAGTCTGAAATGCAATATAATATAGCTTGTATACGAGTATAATACCAAGGTGCATTCGATTGCACAATAAGGTATAAAGTTATAGATCGAAGAAAATATTTCTCAAATTGACGAATGAATTTTTACAAACGTCTTCTGTAGTTCGAAAAATTATTCTTAAATTCGTTCAACTATAATCCAAACTTCATCTCACATTTTCATTAGTGTCATTTTGTATTTGCTGGATAAGCGATGAGTTTTCATTTAGAAATAACGCGTGGGTTCCGGAAGCCATCAGTGAAATGAAGTGGACAACATAATTTTACTGAGGAAATTCCTGAGTGGGGAAAATAGTATGCCTTTAGGGTTTACTTATACACTCACAGTAACAATTTTCATTATAAATGTGAGGTGTATGTTAAATAGAAATAGGCACAGATATACAATTTCTAATCGTATGTATATGTATTAGTTATATCGCGAAACCAACATTATTATTATTATTATTTATTTTTTATTTTAATAAAAAATACCTGCACTTATATCTATATAGGGACCGAGAAACGACATATCAATTAGCAAATGGTTGCACTGGAGCAAATAGGGGAGGTTACGTGTACAGTAATTGGAGGGAGCCCTCGTTTTGCTGAGAAAATCTTATACATATCCACGATACGTATATATATTGTGCACGATTGTCACAATCGAAATATATACCTATACGATCCAAAGCTATTCAATGCTGATACATATATTTCGCGTGGGATTAAAACAATTAATCATGCAGCCAGATCGTATACGTAACAAATTATGTGTCTAAATATACCCATGCATAAGGTACGTTATGTATATGCACATATAATTATATGTATGATTTATTATATCAAACACCAAAGAATTCCATCTAAAATTTTTACAATAATGGAAAAATAATTTCTTCGGATATGGCGGTATAAATCTTCTGAATGTGAAGACATTTTCTTTCGTACACACCTGCAGCGTACACAATCTTCAGATACATGACAGATAACACGCAGGTATATTTGTATATATCTAATTGGATAAGACAAAACTCTCCATTGATAAGATTAATAGGTATTATTGCAGTGAGAATTGTATCCAACCTATAATAGGTATAGAATATCTATAAGGACATGGGGTGGACCCGCAATACACGTCGACCACATACATTATTGACCATTATTAATTTCAATCTAGTGAGACAATCCCTGTTCAGCTGCAGTGCAGGTGATAATCGACAGTTTTTCTATCGCTAATTGTTACGAAATACGAAGAAGTAGAAAAAACATATATCGCGATACTATGTAGCAATAAAAAATCTAATCAGACATGCGATTGCTAAACTGCAGGCATGCAAAGTTTCGCAAACAATTACCTGCAGGGTGTTTATTCGTAGACTTATTAGTTCTTGCGTACATTTTAATGTATAGGAGCTGCAATTATATACAATCAAACAAAATGGTCGAATTTCCCACGCGTTTCTGGTCCCACTTTTGACTCGATGCTCGGGATTTCAAATTTTTTTTACACTACCTAGTTTCGTAAGAATACGTTCTTTTGCTGCATACACGTAAATCCATCTTATTTATGGTCGAAGAAATGGTGACTGTCACACTATTGCTTATAACTGTCAACAGTAAGAGCGAAACATAATCTGAGAATATCCCCCTCGCCCTCCGTGCTGGTTTCCATCATTTTTATAAAACAGCATCAGTTTCATGATGATGCAGTAATAAATTCGAGCATCTTTGAAGATTGTAGTTTCAAATAGCATATAGTGTAAGGAAATGTTACTGTTCAGGTAAATTCTGCGAATAAACGCAGATCACTAAGTAGGTTGGCTCCGCCATGTTTTTTTTACTCATCTTCCCTTTCCTGCTAAAATGAATTAAAAGAATGGTGATAGGAATAATTTTGCATTCACGGCTGTCAACTGATCGCCTCGGTTCATACATTTACGCAAGGTAGCCTAAGGACCCGCCACAACAATTATACGTATATATCTATATACGGAGAGCTGCTGCAAGAGGGTGACTCTGGGAGCGAAGCGTGCTGCGTGCAGATAGAGAGAGATGAGCGTACGAGGTACTGGCACAAGGCCGACGGAGATAGCGAATCGGTGGGGGACACACGAACCCGCGAATGTTGCATTACAATTATTCATGCTCGGTTGTATAAGGCTGTATATCTATACATAGGCTCTTCCCCCTCTTCGCCCCTTGCCGCACTTCGAGCAGCACGTATATATACATCGAATCGGTAAATATATATATACATATATATATATATATATATATATATATATATATATATATATATATATATATATATATATATTCCTGCATACATATATGCCTACAGCACGCTCCTACCCATACTACATGCTATGCAGTCTCTGAGCGCTCGTCACGTGAGCGTGAAACGCCCACCCCGCAAGCGCGCTCTAGTCCACTATTCTTCGTGGTCTAGAATTGAGAGGCATAGAGTGAGAGAGGCTGAGGTGAAGAAGGAAGGAATGAATGAAGGAGAGGGTGAAGGCGAGAAACGGCGAGACAGAGAGAGAAAGATAGGACGAGTGAGAGCGGAGTAAAAAGAGAGGGAGGAAGAGAGATAGGTCAGGACAGAGACGGCGCGATGTCGGCGTGGCGGGTCGTCAGAGGAAGGGAAGGGGGAGAGGGGAAACACGGAATTTGGCGGGACAACAAGAGGGGGCGGCGGCGACACTGTGCAGGGAGCAGAGCTCTTATAGGTGTTCCATATTCAATTTTTATCCTTGATTATTTTGAGACAAAGAGCTACTGGAGGGAGAAAATTCTTATTGGTGTTCCGGCGTATTGTTTGGAGACCTGATTTTCACGGATCAAGGAGAACTCTGCATTGTATAATACCTCTAAGACCTAAGGGGGACTGGAACTGTGCACGTCGAAACCTTAGGTGTCCGAGGTGCTCCCCTGCAACGAATAATGTCTCCTAGTATATTTCTTAACGTGGGAGTGCAGGACTTACATGTGTCAGCCTAACACTGATTGATGTTTTCACCTTGCCTGCAGTCCATACCTTGATCAGTATATATACAATATATCCACACGTAGGTTCTATACCTTGAAATGTTCTGCTCGTGGCCATGCACTTGTGGGCTCGTACATGCAGGGGGATTTTATTTCACTCACTTGTTATTGCAGTATAACGTAACATGATACACTACTCGATAATAATGGTTGGTCTGAATTGTACCGATCGTCCGAGACCGTAAATAGAAGATCGAAGAAAGCACGTGTTGGGGCAAAGATTACGTAAAAGTTATTTTATATACGTAAATAAAATCCAAATCAATTGATAAAAATTACAATCAACTATGTATAACAATGTCAGGTGAATCAATCGTTACCTAAAATTAATCAATTTCTACAATATTTCCAGCAAGTTCATATTCCTTTTTCAAACGAAAGTCTTTCTCTTATTCGAGGGAAGATAATGAGGGAAGATCATATCTCCTGCGTTGTAAGGGTGTTGCTTTAAACAATTACATTGATGCAGCATTATTTTTTTTTCTAACGAAACGGTCAATGTGTTTTTTCAAATGACTTGGATTCTTCTGCTAATGATTTTTTTTTTTTTTTTTTTCACACATCCACCAATATTGTCATGGATGAAATGTCAGAAACAAGTACATCCATATGTTGAGTTGGCAAAGATCTAGAGAATAACAAATATCAGCTGCTTTAAAGGAAGGCAAGTATAATGATGGTCTGACACAGCGTGACGTGCTGAACTAATTTTGACCTTGGTGCATGGGCGTGCCAACGCACCTACGTTTCTAGTGGCCGATGTATACAGTATTTCGATCCCCCTGCTTACACTGGTGGATGGATACGCGGGCCCCCTTCTCTGTGCCGGCTATCGTATGTATACGTATACAAATATATAGGCAGTACATACCTACTGTATAATCGTACATACATATAGGTATATCATCGAATCGGTAAAATATGATGATAGAACAGGAGAGCAGCCCGGAGGGGGGCGAGCAGTGGGGGGTGGGGATTTTGACGTTGGGGAAGACACCAATCGTCGTCAAGGTTTCAACGGTCGCCCCTGTGTGCGTGGAGAGGTTTAATTATCTGTGTGGAGGCGAGAGGTGACCGGCCCGACATCTATTTGATATTGCTGTATGCGTGGACCGGCGGAACCCACACACCGACAAACGGGATGGCTCGCTATTAATAAATCGTCTCCCAGTGGAATACGCATGCGCAGGTATACCCTCGCCGAGCCAATTCCTCAGTGGCGGCCGGAATCATTAACCGGTTTCCTTGGCAACCCTGGTCGACCTAAACCATTGGCTGGTTACTTACCCCACCACTATGCCCAAACTACACTCCACCGGTGGCACAAAAAATCATAAATATAGTGTATCATAACATCGTGCTATAGTCTCGCTAATATTATTATTATTTTTATTATCATTATCATTATCGATGAGGTTCTTGGAAATCTCATGTAGGTTGCATATCATAGCACAAATGTTAACTGCGATGTATTTGAAAAATTTCATCAATTAAGTTCGAAAACTTTTTCAAAATTTCAAATAAAAAAAGTTTTGTCTTCATATATTTTTTTGTATTATTTTATCCCATTTCATTATGTATCGCTACGACAATATGTATTTTGTCATGATGTTGAGATGCATGCAAACGGCTAAGATGCAGCAAATACAGATGCATGGTCGAATTTATGCTCCTAGATTTAAGGTAAGGTTGAGTTCAGAGTGAAACTGTGCCGATTGGTGGAACGAACCCCTACTGCGACCTTCCACGAATCCTCTGCCATGTGGCGCATTTAACTCGGAGGTATAAACTCGGCTTATAGTCAGCTGGGCCAGGGCCGTGTATAGAGATTGGAGCCCTGTTTTATTGACTGGTTGTATTTGACAATTGCAATTCAAATTATAAAAATGAACGTAGAAACTACGATTTGTTTCATGCAAAATATCCGGGTACCAGGCACTTACGTATACCTGCCGTACAAAACTAGCATACCCATCCGTACCAAATGTGTATACTACGATGGGTATCGTGGTTTGTAGCAATGTTACGCGATGCAATTATATACAATTTGTATGCGTCATGCATACTGCAGGTTTTGGAGCTAGTATTCGAAATGACGTCACGCTCAATGTGGGTATCAGAAAAGTTTTGAAGTTTGAAGCACGTTTCACGATTCAGAAAGCAATCTTGGGAGTACGACGAGTACGGTTATTTTGAGCCCATAGCGTTATTTTGTTAAATACGTCAATTAATATGAGTTTGTCGAAAAGGTATTTGGGGATAGAACTTTACTTGTCATTTCGAGAAAGTATCCAATAAATGTAAGAGAAGAAAAAAAAATGTGCCCCGTTCGTACATCCGTTTTGACACGGCCCTGAATCGAGAGTTTATGCCATTAAGCCTACTATGGACTCTAGATGGTGTGTATATGCGCCGCGCATGTGTATCGAGCGAACGCCTCGTATCGCGCTAGCGTGTGTGCAGGCATGCGCCCATAATCCGAATCTCGCAAGCTCCGCCCTTAGTGCTGTGAACGATGCCTCTGGGATTTGTCCACGTTGGACCAATCGCCAATCAGTGTTGGAGCTGGAGGGCAAAACGATGGGGGGGAAAGGGTCGGAGCTCACGAAGGGGAAGCGAGGGGTGCTTCACTCGCAAAGTGGGAGGCAGACAGCGAGCGCGACTACCAACGCTTTCAGGTTCGACGTCAACTCCGAATATTATATTTCTAAACTGATGTTTCTTCCAGTGCATTTTAGATTTTTTCAATTTCTCGTTATTATTTAACGCGTTTATTTGTGATTCCGGTGTGTTTAAAAACGTGTTAACAAACTCTGCGCAGTCGCTGAACTAGTGAATACATGGTGAGTACGAAATTATTGAGATTTGCCTTGGTGTGTGATGGGTTGTTTCTACATAGCTCTCGACGGCAGCCGACGACCAGTGAGCTAGTCCCAATCCAATATGTCGGAGAGTAGGACGCCTTCCAACCTTTCCAACTCGATTCTAACCTACTCTCGGTTCGTTAACTGAAGATACATATGTATACGTGCTATCCGCTATCGTGATAGACCGTACCGCGTGTTATTGTTATTATTACTATTATTATTATGATTCCATTATGGCGAGATCCGTGTTGTCACTCACACCCCGCTTGACTAATTATGGAGGTTTTCGTCGGGCGACATTTTGTATTTTGTTATTCCAAGATGGACACGAAACGAGAGATAGCTATCCCACTTGTATACACCACACGCACGCACGCACGACACGCATACATAGGTGTAACCGTCGATATGTATAGCTATTGGCATATTTGTATATTACTAGATCTAGGTATAGGTATATTGCATCTGAATGTATACATATAAGTACATACATATAAACTTCTCGAAATAGAAAGCGTTGGAGGTGTAAACAAGGTTCTGAGTTCAAACAACTATGTTACTCCGAAAGCAGAGCCCACTGATGATAAATTTGAAACGCAGCTACGTGTTTAGATAGTGCAGATATACATATTATATTGGAAGACTAGACAACGTTGATAATTTTTTACACCGAGTTGAGATTCACTGACTAGCTTCATCTTTATCCCTCTCGAGTTTATGTATTTCAACAGTTTTACCGTCTCGCTCGCTCTCACGTCGTTCGTAACGAAAGGACGAAGACAACACGTACCAGTGACTCTCATTAATTTACAGAACTCCGCAGTTGTACCACTGGTGCACAGCTGTATTATGTTGTTCTTTTTCCAGATTTTTCGCTTTCCATTCGATATCATTTTTGTTCAAACTCAGTAACATGTTGCATGGAATACCGCATTAGAACAGTATCTTGTCTCGATTTTTAGACAAATTACACGACTCTTGATATAATAACATTGAATTCAACAGTACCCCAAGATTTATTGATTTTTTTCTGATGTTCACTTCATAGATAATTTCGGATATTACGCTAATAAAAGTTGGCAAATAAAAATTCTCATTTATAATTTCATGCCACCATCCCCATGGAAATAGACAAAAAATAATCAGCAAACATATGTATAATTGTACCGATGGAAAAGATGTTCATGAACACATTGATGCTAAAGTTTTCCAAAAAAATGACGAACTTCTAGTCAATAAAAACAAACAAACAACAATTTGTCTCATAAACCACACTTCAACCCACCCTTATTGTTCCAATTTACCCTAAATTTGTCGATTTTTTTTATTATCATTTCAACACCAGCCATAACCTATACCAGATGATCAAGAGATATTATTTCTGATTCAGGGATGATTTTTGTTATTTAAACTATAACTTGATACTCACCAAGTTGTATTATAAGTCCCTAATGGCGTGATGAGATCCTCGTCGCAGTACTGAACAATGATAACGTAAATAAAAATTTTAAGTAAAAAAAATTACATCATTATTCAAGGGTATAAAAAAAATCGACTATCTTGCTGATTAAATATATTATGTAATGATAAAATGACATAGGTGGAGCTACTGTCTGAGAATAAATATTCAAATGGATGGTTGAAAACAATTTCATTTATGAATTTAAAATCTCAGTAATATCGGGACACATAGGTTCTGGTCTTTCATGAACCACATATTGCCCTTTGGGCCTTTTATGCATGAATGAAATTATTGTACTACATTCAGATGCTTTCTGGAAAAGCGTTATTATTGTCATTATTTGATCAGTATTTCATGTGTTCTTGTTAAAATATTGTAAGTGCATTATTCCAAGTTGTATATATTGTAATTCGCTAACATTTTGTATTCATTTGACAATTTCAGATTCGACGATGCAACAGAAAGAATCGCAAAATGCGGATGGCAAACAGTGAAAAAATTGAAATGGCTAAGAAAAAAGCTGTGACTTGCAAGTGATCGATATAGATCGCTTATAACAATAAATTGTATAAAAAGTTTATTCGCATCATTGGCTTGGAAGTAAGCTTTATCTAAAATGACTGATGTCAAGCAAATTGAGATTCCCCAGTCCCAACAGCAGCAACAACAACCGCAGCAACAACCTCAACAACAACAAATGATGATGACATCGCAAGACATGCAACAGCAGAACGTTCAACAACAACAGCAACAAGTTCAACAGCAACAAGTCCAACAACAACAACAAGCCCAGCAACAACAACAGCAGCAGCAGCAGCAACAACAACAGCAACAACAACAGCAACAATTACAACAAGTTCAGCAACAAGTCCAGCAACAAGTCCAGCAACAAGTTCAACAACAAGTACAACAACAAGTTCAACAACAGCAACAACAACAGCCAGGGAATGGACCACACAGTGTCGTTCCTACTCAGGTCCAGGTTCAACCTCAGGCAGTAGCAGCTAGTATGCCCCAACAAGTATGTGGAAAAAGGATTTTCTTCAATTTGCAAAAAATCCATATAATATGCTCGGAGGTTCTCGGAAGTTGATTAAATTCAGATATTTAATTAAAACTGTTTGAAAAATAAGTTGCAGGGTGCAGTTACGGTGTCTATGCAACATCAGCAGCAGCAACAACAACAGCAAGGTGTGTCGATGACTTTATCCGGTCAACAAGGAGCCACCACAATCACAACAATGGCTGCTCATCCTCAAGCTGTTCAAGTAATTCAACAACCTATGCAGAGTCAGGCGTATCATTTACAACAACTTTACAATACCCAGGGGCAACCGCTACTAATGCCAAGCAATATCGCTCTTCATCCAGCGGGACTAAATCCATCCTCTATTCAGGTAAATGTGAATTAAGATTAGTACCATTCTAATCTATACTGATTTGAATAACGAATTAATAGTTGATTGTTGTTCGCGGAAAGAAATAAGGATTCAATTTTACAGGTAATAACGGCTGGAAAAGCATTCCAATCTGCGGGACAATTAACACCGCATATGTTAACTACGTCATCGAACCCTGGACAGGGAGGTGGCCATCCGGGAGCAGGAGGCACAAAGGTTCAAGGCTTTCCTGCGGGATATCTTCCGGTTCCTACATCTGCTAACCCTGGCGGAGGGCAGACTTTAGTTTTTGGTCAACTTGGGGTTCTTGGCTCACCACAACCTCCTCCAACTTTACAGCAGCAACAACAGTCAGCGAATAAACAGGACCAAGTACAAAAGGTAATAGTTTAATCAATTTATGCAACTCACAGTTTTCAAAATGTTTAAAATTATCTATATTGTACATACCAGGCACTATTAATGAAAGATTAGTATTTACTAAAAAATATTTCGATTGATCGAAGCTTGAATAGAATTGATGACAAAGGAAATTTTCTAGCTAAATGGAAGTAAATTTCTACTGAAGCGTATACCTGTTATCTGTTCTGTCATATGATTATTAGATTATGCCGAAACGATTAGTATAATTCAAAAATTATGGTAAGACTACGATTTTTAATAACATACAGATATGTGCCAACGCTTTTTTTTCTGTCTTAATTTCATAAAATTATATTACAGCTCTGTATATGAATTAATTCAATTCATTGATTGTCGATCTAGCCGACGTCAAATATAGTGGGCTATTACCGACGCAGCTCTGACTCTGACATGTTGCAGTATACTACATGTACAGCCGGAACTGCAACAGGGGCTCGAGGCGGAGGTATGCAATTTGCCCCATGGCAGTTTGCGCAACAAGTTGCATGGACAGGGCTGCAACCACCAACTCTACTCACTGCAGCACCAAATCAGATTTTCATCAGGGGACCAACACAGCAGGATATGTTTATCCAAAGCCCGCAGCCTATTCAGACTCATAATGGTGAGAGATTTAGAAATTACATAATTCTATAGGAATAATTCTACTGTTCAACTGATGATCGGTAACCAATTAAAAGCAATTCATTAATTTTCCTGTCATAGCTCTGGCAACACAACAGCAAATACAAGGGGTACAACAAATCGCTTCCGCAGGGGGTAAACCAAGAGGAATGGACTTGCAACAACAACAACAGCAACAGCAACAGCAAACTAAACAGGGAGGTGGCAGTCAACGACCGCTCAGTATTTTACCGTCTTCGCTACAAGGGGTTCCAGGACAAAACATTAGACCAGCTAGTTCTGTTTCAACCCAGACAGTTCATGGAGTACAGGCCTCGGTACACGCACAGGTAATTAGTAAACAAAAAAACTAGCAATCATAGCAATCACATAAAAATGGCTGTCACACTGTAGGATAGACCGTAAATTTAAATGCTGAATACCCAATTGCTTTATTCTCTGTCTTTTCTTTTAGCTTTGAAAAAAGTTGCAATATTTAATATAATCTCTGTGTTAAATATCGGTATTTGTTGTAGAGTGGCAAAACAGGAGGAGGAGGTGGAAAAGGTAGAGGGAAACCTATAATCCGAACCAGTCCGGGTCCAAATGCATCGGCAGCGACTACCAAAGCAGATGCTGCTAATCAAACAAAATCTAATGTACATCATGCCACAATGATTATGCAACAGCAGACCGTCCAACAGCAGCAACAGCAGCAGCAACAGCAGCAGCAACATCAACAGCAACAGCAACAATTACAACAAGTTCAACAACAAGTTCAGCAGCAAGTACAACAGGTTCAACAGCAAGTACAACAGCAAGTTCAACAGCAATTACAACAACAAGTACAACAGCAACAACAAGCAGGAAATGGGCCGCATAGTGTGGTTCCAACCCAAGTTCAGGTCCAACCTCAGACAGTGGCAGTTAGCATGCCTCAACAAGTATGTTAAGAAAGTAGTACTTTGAAATAAATCGATCGATGTGTTTATGTAGTTTTACTAGATGGACGAACGACCGGAATGAGAGCAAGGTATTTAATCATTGTTTTTGAATAGTTGCAGGGTGCAGTGACAGTTTCTATGCAACACCAGCAACCGCAACAACAGGGTGTCGCAATGAGTTTGTCAGGACAACAAGGTGCAACAACCATAACTACCATGGCTGCTCATCCCCAGGTTCAAGTGATTCAACAACCGATGCAAAACCAAGCCTATCATTTACAACAGCTGTATAATACCCAGGGGCAACCACTCATGCTACCAACAAAACAACAATTGCAGCAACAATATCAACAGCAGCAGCAGCAACAACAACAGCAACAGCAGCAGCAACAACTGCAGCAACAACAACAACAGCAGCAGCAACAACAACAACAACAGCAGCAGCAGCAGCAACAACAGCAGCAGCAGCAAGTGCAACAGCAACAACAACAGCAACAGCTTGAAAGTATGAAGGCGATTAAAAAAGAGGAGAATACTGCAACCATAAACCAAGCTGAGATTACTGCAACGCAGACTGATAATCCTGGTTAGTATTTGAAAAGTATTAAGCTTGGACTTTTTTGTACTTGGGAATCTACAATTATTTAAATATCTAATTGTCATATAATTTCATGAAAAGTTTCGAGTAATTGGTTTGTAATGTATACTTTTCTACAGAGGTGGAACGCAGTAAAAAGGATGAAAGCCCTGCGATAGTTCCCAAGCAAGAAGATAGAGGATGTAGTAATCCTCTTGCAAGTCTTGCTAATGCTATAAACTCGATTACAAATGGAGTCAACACTGAAGAAACTACTGTACCTACGCCGATAGCACCTACTGTGACCAATAAACAGGCGCCACCAAAAGCTATGGTCAAACCTCAAGTGCTCACTCATGTAATAGAAGGATTTGTGATACAAGAAGGTATTATTTTTTGTTTTTCAGAATCTGATTAGATTTTCACATCTCTCTACCTATTTACTCTCCACCGCAACGAGTTTCTATACTCTTTAGATAATAATTCAGTATACTGAAATAATCGATTTAACAATTACTAAATGGTTAATAAATTTTCATTTTCTTTCAGCTTCCGAACCATTTGCCGTAAATCGATCGTCACTAAGTGGAACAGTAGGACAAGTTGGTCATGATACAACAAATTCATTGAATCGAAATAATATGTTATCATCTGACAAAGAGTCTATCGACGAACCTCCCAGTAAGTTTTATTATTATAGAAGATTCAGAATTTTGAATAGATGTCGACAAAAAAAAAAACACGTGGGAAATAGGTATATATTTGAAACAAAAGGGCTATTATTTATGCTCTTTCTTTTCTCATAGGAAAGAAGCATGCACCTGACTACTCGAATGATGGAGATGGGAATGGAGCACTAGTTACAAAATGCGAAGCATGTGGAAATATGCTTGAAGAACATAACGGCAAATACAAAAAACCTAAACGGTTCTGTTCTGTTCTTTGTGCAAAGAGGTCAGTTTTCTTAATCTTTTTATCATTGTAAGACAACGATGTAACGAATGGTTCGCAATTTTCTTAACTATATATGAAATTTTCAGCAAAAGAAAAGAAACTGGAGATCGCGAGAACGGGGAAAAAGAGTGGACAAGTATGGACACTGATTCAAAACTAAACAACGGTGATTCGATACGAAAAAACGGAGAAGACAGGTCTTTACCTGTTGCAAATATCGCAGCAACTGGTAATGCAGATGATTTGACAACACGAATCAACCCAGTGAAGTGGACGGTAAGAAAAAAATATGTAAAACTCTTTGTGTACAAGGATTTCAAAAATTTGTAATTAAGTAAGACCTTTGCGAATTCTCTACTATGTAATATAAATAATAACAAATTTATTAACAGGTCAGTGAGGTCTGCGATTTCATCCAAGGTTTACCCGGATGCGCTGATTACGCTGAAGATTTTGCGATCCAAGAAATTGATGGTCAAGCCCTAATGTTGCTAAAAGAAGATCATTTGATGTCTGCGATGAACATCAAGTTAGGACCAGCACTAAAAATCGTTGCAAAGATTGACTCTATGAGATTGGAATCGAATTTATCTCCATCAATACCGTCATGCAACAATTCATAAGCCATCATTAAAGAAAGAGAACAAAGTGTTTATGTTAAACAGTGGTAGTGATGATCCATGGCCGTGTATGGAGTTCGTACTATACCATCTCAAAAATAATAATACCTAGCTTGAAAAGTATTTGATATACGAAGGACTTCATTGACTGTTTTAAATGATTCAAGATGATTAGAGAAGATGATTTCTTGAGCGGATAGATACTGCATCAAACAATTTTTCAATAAGTATTCAAAAAAACACTCGATCAATGGCATTTCATATTAATAATGATATTTCGTACTCGAGCTAACTATTCACTGCCGACTACCTTTATGCCAAAGTTCCTTATTTCAATTGTACAGTAATCTACAATAACTACAGAGCAATATACTCTGCAGTGATGAAGATTATCAAATAGTACAAAAGTATTGTTCAAAACGATTGTGTTCAAGAACAGAAAATCGAAACAGTCATTTCATAATGAAAGATAAAAAAAAGTCTAGCTTCAATATTAAATGGAAATTATTTTTGAGTGAACAAACTTTTAGAACTCCGTACTTGTGGCAGATGGGATCTTAAGTGACTCTGTGAAACTTTAATCATCGAAGTTGTATAGACTATAATATATTATAATACATATCTGATAATTCTACGGACTGTGATGGAATTATCGATGTATTTGGCACAGTTTTTTCATCGATCTCTTTGGGACATGTTAAAGTTTGTGTGAAATGAACAATATCTAAAACAGTCTAGTATATTATATAGACGTGTTTTTGAAACGTGACTAAAATAAAACTGCTGTATGTCCAAATGTGACATACGGAGTAAGAACTCTAACATTTTTGTGTTAGTTAATGAAAGCGTGGAAGCTCATTTTCGTAGCGTGATTAAACGCGTACGGGAGGTAATTGAATTCGGCTCTCTTAAATAGCTTGATCCGATTCCATGGCTCACAATATGTAAATATAAATACTAAATATACGATGTTTATTTAAAATACCAAATTTTATAACGTCAAATTGTAGAACTATAGTAGAATTAAATTGAGGTTTTAATAGTCGTCGTGAATTATTAATAAATAGTTTTATGATTGCTAATAAAAATAATCACAGCTCTCGACTGTCTTTTACAGCATATTTCAAACCTTATACCAATAATAATAGATTATTGCAACGTACTCAAATTCTTATTACCGAAAAAACACTATATATAGAGATTTAAAAACAAGAACCAAACAAAAAATATAAAATAAAAAAAAAAAAAAAATAACATTTTTACAGAAATAAAGTTTTCGATATTTTAATTAAAATATTTATAAAACCATTTTTTATACGTACTTACAATTTATAGTGCAATCCAATCAATCGTCCATCACGCAATCAATTAATTCATCTAACGTATTAAGGCAGAACCAACTTCCGATGTTCAGGATATCTAAAACCGAAATTTTAACCACATGCAAAGTTTCGTGGGCTAAAATACATTCGCATTTAATTCGTATAGAATGAATTTCTAATCATTTACATTAATACTGAACAAATAATCACATTCATATACATAGGTATAGCCCATGCATACTTTGCTATGGGTATGTATGGTAATAAATAAGATCAAGACGTGTTTCATAATGAAAAAGATTACTCCTGTAAGTATTGAGAGAAAAAAAAAATTCAACAAATTCAAAATATTCACTTCAATTTGTTATTCTTCCACAAAATAAACCAGTTCCATTTAAAGATCTCAAACATTATTTGCATTTTTTTGTCCATAAAGTTGAAATAATTTCATATAGTAGATCGATTGAAACAAGTCAACCAGAACTCTACTTTATTTACTAGTGTGTGATGTGATTATAAAAATTTCAAGTATCTACTATCTATGAAGTTATTCGCGTTGGCAGTTTTATAAACTATAATGATTAACTATATTATAGGATGGAATATACTACTTCGAAATATGGGTAAAAGATTTTTTCGAAACACTTCAAGGTGAGTTGAGATTGAGACTGAGTTTTAAATATTTTCGAACGTAAAAATTGTGGAGTAGTGTATGAGCGTCAGATTAATTGAATTTCGTAATTTTTTATTCAAGCATTTCAATGACGATATAATTGAACAACATACGTTAGAACCAGTTCTTGAATATTGCGCGTATTAATAAGGATTGTCAGCTTGTTGAGTAACCTGTAAGTTACATAATATAGCTACACAGATATAAACGCTTTATGAAAACTAGAATCCTGACGTAGGTATATATACGATTGATTTAATAAAGAATACGGGTTACTAGAAATAAATTACCTTTTTCATATTCTTTTTTTTTAAATAAAACAGTTTTTCAATTTATTAACCAATTGATTATCAATATTTGTTGGACTAGGTGGTAAGTGTAGTGAATGATGGTTAGGTACATAAACAACTGCAGTCGGCTACATTTTAAGTTGCGAATTTTGATCTGGTGTATCCATCCCTTCGCTGAGTAATTGTTGTTCCTTTTCCAATTGTAATTGTTTTCGTAGTGGTCTTACTACTGCAAAATAGTGATAGACTCGTATTCCGAATAGGATAGATCCACCCACGGTTACAGCCACACTTGTCAGCACAAATCCTTTGTGCAATCTATCGTACCAAAGATTTTTTGTACTTTTCTTCATTGTAACGTTACGTTTGACTATTATGACCGCTTTCTTAAAATATTTATTTTACAATAGCCAGAGAATTGTTTAGCGGCTAGCGGCTGATCACGTTGTTTAAACAATCTTGATTAACACCGCGGAGTTTACCAAGCTTACGGAATTCTGTAGAACCGTTTTCTTGACACGATTCGAGAATTCGGGCGACGTGCTTCCCCTTTTAACGGGTAGTTGGCGCAGTAGTCTAAGTGCAATAATTAGGGTTTGAAAAACTTTTCCCTACGTATATACCAGCCAGTCGACGTGAAAGTCAATTTCTAATGATCACAGAGCTTTTGTCCTTATGTAGCAGTATTGATAAATTTGCGGATGAAACTTTGTTTTTCAAATTTTCCGTCGGTTATTTTTCAATTAACTGATTCCGACCTACTTTGACGCAATAATTTTTCGATAGTTAAATTTTCTTGTCGTCTTAACGACTAGCGACGATCGTCGAATAGCGGTACGAAAATGTAACGAGAGAAAGTTTGATGCCGGAATCCGGATGACCCTTCTACAGTTATAATATATCCCTTCGGCTAATATATGTCCGTTGATTTTTTGTTTTCGTTGACACTTGAAAATGTCAGGTCGGTGTCAGTTTTCCAGAAGATTTTACTTTGCTATTTAATGACGCTAAAAGTTGGAGTTTTCACTGTTGAAGCGAAACAATGTACCAGTAACTGTTAAGTGGTTATAATCATAGTTACGACATGGCATCTCGCAGGTGAGGCACGTTAAAGCAGTTGCATTAAAAGGAAAAAGAAAAAGAATTAAAAAAAAAACCAGAAATACAACACGTAATTATGTCAATTACCAGATATACCGTCAACAATTAACTCTTAGATAATAAAATTCAAGTCAGACTTAAGCTCCCTGCAGAAACAAGTCGCAGAAATCTCGTTTATTTACACCATTAAACACTGAATTTTTTTCACTACGTTCTTAACCTAACTAACACTGCGCTAACGAACTTTCCACACATACATTTATTATTCTACAACTAATTTCCTAACACATACTTGTAATTACGGTCGAGCAACAGTTCGGGAATGCTTACATTTCAACATCACCTTCATAATAACATCTGAATTCAAATAACTATTCATAACCTAACATGGTAAGATATATTTGGATCTAAATATTCCATAACAGGCTCGATTTATAGCTATAATACTGAACACTAATCTGAAGAAAAAAAAAATCTGAATCAGCGATAACTTTTGTGCAAGTTTATATACATAACTAAAGAAAATGAAATATTTATATACAATCTTATGATGATAAAAACGTGAATAGCATCTCTAATATTAATTTATTAAATTCTTTGTGAATTACAATCGGATAATGTAGGCTTATAATCATAAGAGTTCCACATTACCGGCATCCATTAGCCTTGAGGAACACCTTTTTTGTGCAGTAGAAGGCATCTAGTTTCATTGAATATAAATTATTTTTTCCATACAAGCATCATCACTCTCTGATGCAAGGCACGATGTGATGATGCATTCATGTCCTAATTTGGCTATACTTCATTATAACCAGGAGTTAATCATTGGATATATATACATATACATATTGAAATAAGATATTACGCACATGAGTTCTTACCGTCAATCAGTTTTTAGTAAAATTTTTGGTGTCTTGTGAACTGAAATATTATTTTAATAAAGTGAATTTAAGTTTGACTTTAAAGAAAATATAATATTATCATTCTTAGATGGTTTCATCCCAACATATCAGGCTTGGAAGCAGAAAAATTGTTAATGGGACATGGATATGATTGTTCATTCTTAGCCCGCCCTAGTTCATCTAATCCCGCAAACTTTACATTGTCTGTTAGGTGAGTGATTATAAAATCTGCTATAATATGTGAATCTTATAGTTATTTATATTCTTGTAATATGTGATTAAACATTTGCACAGATTTTATCATTTCATCTTTTTAATTTATTCGTTTTACGATAAAATGTTGTCAAGCTGTTTCATTATTGGTACCGGTTGATCTGAAGAGTGGCATGATTTTTATTTATTTATTTTTTCTGTTAGACGTAACGGGGAAGTTACCCATATAAAAATTCAGAATACGGGAGATTTTTATGATCTTTATGGAGGCGAAAAGTTTGCCACTTTATCTGAGCTTGTGCAGTACTATATGGAAAATGGTGGACAATTGAGAGAGAAAAACGGAGAAGTTATTGAATTGAAATATCCTTTGAACTGTGCTGATCCAACTACTGAAAGGTATATCGTCTATATTTGGTCTCTTTATTACCTGTAACAAAGCCGTTGATTCAATCGACGAGCGTGAGACAATTGTGAAAAAAAAAAAAATTTCGAAGGTGGTTCCACGGACACTTATCAGGAAAAGAGGCGGAGCGATTGATGGTAGAACGTGGAAAGAACGGCTCATTTCTTGTCAGAGAGTCTCAAAGTAAACCTGGGGATTTTGTTTTGTCTGTTCGTACCGACGACCGTGTCACTCACGTCATGATACGTTCACAGGTTGATTTTATTCTTTACTATATAAAGTCTTCTTCAATTGTTTTTTTTTACAAATTAAGTTATTAAGTATTCGGACCGCACACAACAGCCAGTAATTTATGTTCTAGGACAACAGATTTGATGTGGGAGGTGGTGATAAATTTGACAGTCTTAGCGATCTTATAGAACACTACAAACGCAATCCGATGGTTGAAACAAGTGGTACCGTTGTTCATCTCCGGTAAGGAATTCATATTCCTCCGTTATTACGGTGGAACTTGATTATTGAACGTTCACATACATTCCAGTTCCCTGCAAGTTATAATTCATCTAGAAGCGTAAACTATTTGTCATTCACATTCAAGGCAACCGTTTAATGCAACTCGCATAAATGCAAGCGGAATTGAGAGCAGAGTTAGACAATTGCACAAAGAGAACGGGTGGTTCAATGTCTCCGGAGGTGGTACTATTGGGACTGGGAATGGGGCTGGGGGATCTGTGAAAGGCAAAGCAGGATTTTGGGAAGAATTTGAATCGTTACAGCAACTTGAATGCCGACATTTGTTTTCAAGAAAAGAAGGGCAACGTCCAGAAAACCGTGCGAAAAATCGCTACAAGAATATACTACCGTGTAAGATTATTATCAATTACTATATAATTTTATATCCATAAAATTACATTCTCTCAACATGCACAAGCTCTTTGATACAGGATTTTATTTCCAAGATAGAATAACGGCATTACTTTTTTTAGAGTTGATTAAAAGAAATTCAATTATTATAATATTGCTGCTTATATTGCTTCAGTTGATCACACGAGGGTGCGCTTGAAGGATGTTGACCCTACCGTCCCAGGGGCTGACTACATAAACGCCAACTACATACGAGTATGTCTATTAAATTGGATTCAATAAAACAATTCAAGAAATAAGCACATTGATGAAACTTAAATTGATTCAAATTTACCAGTAGAATTGATGATAGCAGTAGTTACTTATATTTGTTATATCGTATATGAAATTGAGAATTTTAATATAGACCGAAGAAGGTGATGGGGCGGGGTGTGCTGGCAGTGGTATAGGTGATGCTGGATCATCGTCGGCCAAATGTTACATTGCTACTCAAGGATGCCTTCCGAATACTATTCAAGATTTCTGGCATATGGTATACCAAGAAAATACTCGTGTTATTGTAATGACTACAAAGGAGATGGAAAGAGGAAAGGTATTATAAAACTGATTTAAAAAACGTGGAAAAAATTAATACTCTAGCTTTTCAAACATGAATTATTATTTGTCGTAGCTAACTGTTAGTCATTATACGATTGTTAATGTTTCAGAACAAGTGCGCTCGGTACTGGCCTGAAGAAAATGAACAAGCAGAGTATGGAGGAGAATGGAGAGTGCGAACATTGGGGCATATATCAACAGCAGACTATACACTTCGGGAGTTTCTATTGTGTGGAGTTAAACCGCAGCATTCTGAACCAAGAAAAATCTACCATTACCATTTTCAAGTACATACTAAGTTTCACTCAATTCATAACTTCTGAAACGTTTGATTGAATTATTCTTTGTATACAATTCGTAACATTGTTGGGTTTGGTTTATCAATGTTTTTTTCGGATTGAAAAAAAAAATTTAGAAATTGCTTATTATTTATCTGTACACAACAGTACCGCCCTGTTAAACCCTGATACTTTATAATTTCCATATCTTTATTTTACAGAGCATTGTAACAAGCATTATCTGTAATAACAATGATAATAATATTAATAATAATTAATCAAAAATTATAACAATAAATAATAGACGAAAACGATTGGCAGGCGTGGCCGGATCACGGAGTCCCTTCGGACCCTGGCTGCGTCTTGAACTTTCTCCACGACGTCAATGCCAGACAAACTGCTGCTGCTGTGGTACCTAGTGTCAATAATACTGTTACTCCGGGAATTGGACCAGTCCTGGTACATTGCAGTGCTGGTATAGGACGAACAGGCACCTTTATTGTCATCGACATGATTCTTGATCAAATTAAACGACACGGTAATTGTTACACTCGTTATATGTGTCTAGGATTATCCTTATTTGTATTTACTGTAACTGATGATCTTACAGAGAATAATAATTGTCATTATGAATAAGAATCGATAAGTATCTGCCTCTAATCTCCTCAAATACATTTTTAAATATCTGAAAAATCTGAATCTAAAATACCATTTTCTCAACTAAACTAAATACTCTTGTGGGCAAACTAATTCCGACAATTAATCTCACGGTGATTTATATATTTCAGGGCTAGAATGCGAGATAGATATTCAACGCACAATTCAGAAAGTGAGAAGTCAGCGGTCAGGAATGGTGCAGACGGAGGCCCAGTACAAGTTTGTCTATTTAGCTGTCCTGCATTACATAGAAACAGTGTCTCAGCGAGTACTAGCTCATCAGGTACATTTACATATTAAATTTCTAGTGAATGGAAAAAACGGTCGTAACTTGGCTGGGTTTGGAACTAATTTACGTAATATCCATTTGAAAATTATTTCCAGAAAGCATCACAGCTGGGTCGTGAATATACCAACATTCGATATCCAAATGAAACAAATGTAGCAAGCACTGGGTCAGGAGATGCGTCAAGTCCTACGCCAACTCTTGCTACTCTACCAACACCAACGAATTTCACACTTTCAACAATTGTTGGTGCGCTTAGGCCAAAGTAACACGGATTTTTAGTTCAATCGCCTGCGAACGAACATTTAATAGACTAGCAGAGATGAAACAATTTGCTATTTTCTGTTGAGTGATGTTAATATGCTCTTTTTTATTGGGTGACACATTAAATCGAGATAATTGGTTACAATCTTGAGTGTTTGCACAAAGAGCAAATTTATTCCTTTTGCACTCTGAGGTTGATAAAAAAGAAAAAAAAAGGAAAAAAGAAACAAAAACTTATGATAAAAAACAAAAAAAAAAAAAAAACAAAAAGAGAGAGAGAGGGAAACGAACGTTAACTTGCTTACAGAGATCAAATACGTTATTTTATTTATCGTAATTAATTGATACATCATATTGTTCTATGTTGGGCAAAGTAAACGTTCTCTGTCCATTTATATTTATAATATTAAATAAAGATCAAATCGCAATTACGTTTATTATTCTTGAAAATCTTTTACATTGCCCTTTATTATTGTACATACCATTTAAACTTCGTATCTTCCTTTCTTCTATGTATGTACATACTAGATACTTTTCGTCGGAAAATTATTGAGTTTAAAAACGTGGATTAAAAATTTTATTTAAACATAATCTCAGCTCTGATCAATCTGAATTATAATTCGCCACAACGCATAAAATTGAAATTACGTTTATTTTATTAAAAATTTAATTACAAATTAAAATAATATTTACAAATGTACAATTTACAAGTAATATCAAAATACATGTTTATATAAATTAAAATCAGTTATCTAGACTCTGAGCATCACATCAGTGACACCCCATTAGCGCGTCAATTACTGAATAATACGTACATGAACAGTCAATCGTCATAAATATCTGTACCGATAGTATCTAGAATCCAATCCATATAATATTCTACTTTAGTATAAACCCCTGGAACCTGTTCGGATCCGCAATCCCGCGGACCGAAACTTACTATTCCATAAAGAATATTTCTTGGTTTCCCGTTGTACATTCCTTGAGTTTGAAGCGGACCGCCGCTATCCCCGGAGCACGAATCGGTTCGATTGGAACCTCCTGCGCAAATTTGTTTGTACCATATTTTGATGTTTCGCATTTTGTATAATCTCGCGCATTCTTGATAAGGAACAATTGGCAAGGTGACCTTGCGTAAGGTTTGACTTCGAGGACCGGATTCTGTCGCACCCCAACCAGTCACAGTCATTTTAGGATTTAATACCGACGTTAAACTTACGGGTAAACAAATCGGCCGTACGTTTGTGGCTAGGAAATTAGCTTCTCCGTCTAACATGATCAAAGCTATATCATCCTGGTATTTATCCTTCCCATAATCTGGGTGCACCGCTACTCCCAATATCGAAAAATCTTGGTAATTTTCAGCGCAGTTTATGTCCAAGCCGTTAATATCGATGTCGCAATCTCGTTCCTTCGAAAGATCGTGTTCTCCAAGTCGTACACCAACAAGTTGTAGATTAGGGGGAAGCGCGGCGATGCAATGAGCAGCGGTCAAAACGTGTTTCTTTGTAATTAGAGAACCGCCGCAACGAAACTCTGGAAGTCCCGAACCCGTATCGTAGGCTATCAATGCCATCCACGGGAATTCAAAGACCGCCGTTTTTGTACCACCGATAATTTTAGCCTCGGGAATCGGACCGCAAAGATCGTGATCAATCAGTGCGAGACTGGGATGATTGGTGACGTCCGGTTGCATCGGAATCGGTTTCTTATCGGTTGACTGATCTGACAACGTTGACGGTCTACTAGATTGTTCATTCTCGCAGCAAACCTTAGGATCCAACTTCTCAAAACCGCAATGTGCTTCCTTTAAAGCCTGCGAAACTTTATAGGACAATTCACCCGACTGTTTCAAAAGCGCGAACAGGGGTCGGCAGCGTTTTATATTTACACACATGCCATAAGCACCGCGCGGACTTACACACTCCTCTGGCATCGTGTTACCGGAAATAATTTGATCGGATTGCGGTGATGATAGCGTTGTCGATTCTTTAGCGGGACGAAGATCATCGCTGCAGCAAACTTTGGGAATCGTTTTTTCAAATCCGCAAAGTGATTGCTTTAGTATTACCAGTGCAGCTCCGCTAATTGTCGATTGTTGACTCAATATTGCATATAAAGACGGGCATTGATTTACACTGATGCAAATTCCCTCCCCGCCACCTGCGGTTTTACATGAACCCCGCTTTGAGGAATCACCGATCATGTTAGGAAATAATGCTGGAGATCCGATTGACTGTGGATCTCGAGGTTCTTCGTTATGCGAGAGCTCACTGTTGCAGCAGACTTTTGGATCAAGTTTTTCAAAACCGCACTGGGATTTATTTAATCGTTCTAACGCGTTCGCGGACAATAATTTTTTATGTTTCAGAAGCTTCAGTAGGAATGGGCATTGCTTGATATTGACACATGCACCTTTCGTGCCTTTGTACGTTGTACAACTGTCCGGGTCTGTGGAAACCCGTTTCGCAAAAAGTGCAACCGATACGAGTATCAAAAGTAACAGATCCATTATTCACTGTAGTTCGTCAAGTTAGGCACTTATTCGGAAAGTCTAGCTTGAAATAACGTCTTGATACGGAAGACGACCTTGCACTACCAAAACTATTTACTTGTATGAAGACAATATAGCGTTATTGTGATATTTAAGTAGATCATACATAGCAGGTGAAGACTGACCGCTGGTCTCTCAATAGTCGGTTTATATACCTGTTGATAATCCCGAAAATTCTAACAAAGGCGGGCTCATTGTTCCCGAAATAACTATAACTTCTAGCTAGAAATTATATTCTAGAAAATATAGTAAATACCTTTCATTATTATATTCGTTGAAACACACACACATAGAGATCAACCAACTGGCAATCAAGTATATTTGTTGGTCAAAGCTAGACTATTGAATTTTGCAATTAGACGGACTCTGAGCACATGAAATATATAGCTTCCGGAAGTTAATCCTGGGTGCTTAATCCGACCTTCTGCATATTTTCGGATTAACGATAATAATAATTTTGTATTGTTACTATATAGTACGGTAAATAAAGTAGACTATAAAAATTGTATTTTTTTTTTTATCAAATTGTAATTAGTATTATTTTATTCTTGTGATTCATAATAAAAGCCGTAATGGAATTAAAGTTATTCATTTTCGTATTTTCTAGTACTAATTATTAGATACTACGAAAGGTAATGAGAGTTGACAAGTGAAGGACGGCTCAATGTGTTTGTACATTCTTAAATACCTATATGACTAGAAATAAATACAAATATAAATGTGTAATACCAGAATATGAGAAATTTAATGTTAATCTGTCTCATCTCTTTCAAATCGTCACCAGTTAACGTTCGAAACTCTGTCAATATTATTATTTTCCAGACGCACAATGTATTATGCTTTGTCATGTGATTAAAAAAGAAAAGAAAACTCCTTTTTGCAAACAAGAAAGTTTACGAGAATTTTTTCGATAAGTTCAAGAATAAAAATAACGTACCGCTACGTATTTTGCAAAATTATCATTGAAAAATAAGGATGTTTGTATCTTGTTTTAGTATTCATACTCAAATTAAATTCAGATAAATTCTTATTAGTCAATAATACTGTCTGTAGATTTAAACCAAAAATTATATCTATATCTGTTAAACTTCATGCTCCTCAAGTACGCAGGCTAATCAAAAGTTATGAAGTCAGTATATATCCGTCTTACAGTACTAAAGAATCGGAATCAAAATACTGGTAATCATTGTCGATATGGATTAAACTACCCAGTTTCGATTTCTTTTTTACTGTTCCTTTTTATGACTGGAAGGAATGCCCATAATGCAGTTCCCAGTATCAATATGATTCCGAATGCTAAAAATATTGGTTTGTAAGAACCAACTTGTTCATAAATAACCCCACATACTGGTGGGCCCACCAATTGGAGTACACCATTGACAAATAACGAAATACCATAGGACGATGTTAACTTTTCAGTTCCAAGCATATCGGCTAGAATTACAGTTGTTATCCCAATGTACATGCCTGAAGATAGGCCAAATAATGCACAAAAAAATGATAACATTGTGTAACTGGTTGCCATTGGTAGTAAAGCTAAGGCAATACCACTTGTTCCAAGTCCACCCACAAAATAGTAATACTTTGGTATGAAATCAATGTCAGATAATGACGCACCGCTTATCCTTCCCACCAGATCTAATGCAGAAACGATTGACAATAACAGAGCTGACATATTTTTGTCAAAGCCTTGTGAGATGGCATAAGATGGTAATAAAATCATAAAATTGGTATTACTAATCGCGGAAGTGGAGTTGGAAATAAGAATAACTAAATAAGTTGGGTCTTTCAATACGCTAAAGTCGAAGAATTTCGTTTTGTCATTTGTTCCTTCTTCCCCGTCCGATACTTCGTCGTTAGATTGTCTTGCTTGTTCTGAATCTTCCGGGGAAGTATGGTTTTTCTTAGACGTATTTGTTTTGAAAAGACTCTTGAACATTCCAGGAACATTTAATCTTGGACTCAGAGCGATAGTTCCCATTTCAGAAACTATGCTGTGCTGACGAGAAAGGCGGAAAGTTTCATTGTTCCGAATGCTGTGCCGCATTGAACTATTTCGGCTTATTTGCGGAGTATTAGGAGAAGCAGTCTTCAAATTCTTGCCAGTAGAGACATTGTCTTTTAATTCTGCATCTGAATTATCAAACGACATATTGAGGATTCCATTTGTAGCTGCATCGGTACTCTCGTTAAATTTTATTTCTTCACCTTTGTCCAATGTTTTGTCAATTTCGTTGATAAACGATGAGTTCTGAGCTCCGTCAAGTGCATGAGCCAAATCTCGCACAGGCACACCTTCAGCGGTTGATCTATATGATTCATTCGTTATTTCTAAGCTTTGTTGTTTTATAACATCACTTGGTGCTTCTTTGTTAGTAGGCATCTCATCCAATGTTAATGCCTCATTATCGACACCTTCATCCTGAGTAATAGGAACCCTTATCATATGCTGCTCGACGGGGTGATATAGCAGAGCGCATACCCATGTGTTTAATGTGATTGCACCCATTATCAGTACTGCACCTCTGAAGAAGACAAGAAATGTCAAGTTCAGAATTTTACATGCGATAAGAATTAGTACATACTGCTTCATTATTTGAAATGAATAGATTCGTTGGGATATGCCAGATTAGCTGGTTATGATTATGGTGACCAATAATTTTTTGATTTAGAAGAATATTTCTCTTACCTGTACCCAAAATGATTGAGCAGATACTGTAGAAATGGCGGAAGAACAATGGTACCAATTGCACTGCCGGAGATGCAAAGTCCATTAGCAAGTCCACGCAGTCGTTCAAAGTAGGATGTAACTATGTATACCGTTGGAGGAAATGATAAACCTGCTCCGATACCGACCATTACTCCGTAACTGAAACAAAAAGTAATGGACTGAAATTATCTGAAGTCATCGTAGAATACGAATTAAGTTGGGTCGGATCTCCATATAAATCAATATGTATCTATATGTATAGTACACATTCTCTGGCAAAAGCAAATAAAGGGATACGAAATATGACGAAATTTCAATGATTCAGGTAGAAATGTGCTATGTGTGATTTAAAATTCAGGTGTAATCAAAACTTGAATTTCAGCTTGGTAAAAAGATGAAGGTATTGAAATTCACGTTCCGAAGCGGTAAGCAATGTACTTCCTAAATGAGAAATACTATTCATCCTACAGAAATAAAATTTACTTACAACTAAACACAATTCGTTTTAAATAGCGTGTTATTGAAACTTACCTGATGTAAAGATAACTAACAGAGGTAGCAAAATAACTCAGCATCATTCCTCCAGCGGCAAATGTACCACCAATAAGCGTAACAGTTCTATAAGAATATTTCATTGATAGAATGCTTGATAAGGGGCCTGGAAAATATATACTGAGATTAATATAGCTGACATAATAAATATTAATCATGAGCAGCAAATCTTAAACCAAGAGGTCTCATCGTGATATGGTAAAATAATGGTAATAAGAAATTGTACATTATGATTCATTAGGTATTATTACGTACCTAAGAAACTGTATAAAAAATAGCAGAGGGCTGGCATCCATGAAGCTGCTGTGGGTGTTGCTTTGAAAACTTGTAAGAACTCGACAAACAGCACACCGAACGATTTAACAGTTCCAGGAATAAGAAAGTTAACGGTCAGAGCTGACCATAAAACTACCCAGCCCCATCCTCCATCAGGAGCCACCAGCTTCGTTTTTCTTGCCCTCATACTCATAGTCACTCACAGAATCTGTAAATCAATCATAAATTTTCAGATACAGGAACAAGGTTTATGTTATTACCGAAAAAATATTAGAAAATTATAGCATGTTACGAACTATATACTTGGTGAATAGCGAATAACATACAACAAATCACACCTAAATCTCCTTGTGTGCAGTGCATAGAAATGGGGGATACAACTATACACTGTTCATAATGAATTAAGGATCTGCAGTGACTTGAAACGCCTCTTAAGGAACGGGTATGAACAAACATGCCAATAACTATAAAGCAGCAGTTACATGTTCGACGAATAAGATTTTTATAGCATTTCTTGTCTTCATCCAAGAGCTGAATTTATGCGTTGAAAATTATGCAAAGTTATAATCATATGGTGCGTGTATAGAATTTATCAATTTTTCGCCTCAGTTTCCATTCACGGAAATGGTTTGTCAGACAGGCACCCATTCGTAAAATACACAAAAAACATCATACTTATGGTATAGGTATGATATGCACGTTTCACACCAGTTTCAGTTTGTGGGGATGGCCCACCAGTATTGAATTCAATTTTAAAGGGTAAGAACAAATTATTTCTATGATTTCTCTGGTAAAATTGTCTGATATACACTAATGAAATATAAACGGACGTTGAATACGTTTTCTGAGATCGGAAAAATCCCATCCTATAAGTGCTCATTGGACTTTTATATCACGGATGAATATCGGAGACGATGCATCGCATATAATTCATCAATTAAATGTATTATTCATAATTGGTGCGTATCGAAAATAAAAGGAAGAAGAGTATAATTTTGCATTTCAAGTCTCATTTTATGTTTTTGTTTTATAGAAAGTCTGATGATTCATAACTATTATGACTTAATTTACACTTCACCTGGAAGTGAAGCTTCATTAGAAAAAAAAAAATAAAAGACAAATATTGAAATGTAGAGATCAGATTTACTGTGTTTGATGATTAAGATACATTCAAGCAGAACAGAACAATCTGGAAACATCAACAGCATTGAGTAGGAAAATAAATTACAGGGACCAGAATTGGATACAAACATGAAAAATAATATCAACTCACATAACATAATGATTCACGCATTTCAAGAATTGTATCAGGCACAAAAAAAAAAAATTTCGACGTTTTCCTTGTGAAAATGTTCAATATTACTGGCAAAAGGCGTTCAACTACAGCAGAAAAAAAAAATACTTTAAGACTTGTAAGAGATAACTGCAGGCCAACATATTGAAGGACACGTCCGGGTTGCCGAATTTTCAGCGACTGCAAGTACTCATACAAGAGAATACAATATTTGCCGAGTTCTAATCATGAGATAAGTTACCCTGAAGTGAGTTTAGGTATCAAAAGCAATATGTTTACATGGCCAAGACCCAATAGTAGTTTGCCCTCTACGATTTCAACAGCTATATTCTAACTAGCATGTTTATTTATCGTTTAGTAAGTAACATATATCAGGCTACTAGGAAAAGTCCTTGTTATTGCCAATACTTCCAGCACCTTATCAGTGCTGTCAGTGCATGACGTAGTATTTAACTTTCATAAACGTAATAGAAAGCTTTCAGCCATAATTACTTGCGTTAATTTAAGTGGAGTTGATATATTTCTTATACAATTACAACTTTTAATCTTCCCTAATTAGTACATTGATACACTGTATGTTAACACTAGCCATTTGATTTTTAAAATGAATGTAGCTGATGAACTTTGTGAAATATATAATTGTTGAATAAGTAGAAAAGTGTGAATTCTAATCGTTGATTTTTTATTAAAATAAACCCTAAACCATAAAGTGCACATAACTTACTTTGTTGACAAAAATTAGCTACTCTTACGATTAGATCATAGAATTATAATTATTACTTAACAGCAAGCAAGATCATTAATTACTCAATTTCCCAGTTCTATTTTTTATGTACATGCTGAGTGAAATTTGATTGAAACTAATCATGTAATGTAACAAACTTGAGTAAAGAATTAACTTTGAAGGTATAACATTATTTATATAACGAGTTTTGAACTATTGATATATTTGGTTATTGAATTAGTAAAATTGCAGAAGCAAGCAAGGAAGTGTGCACTGACCTGGAGTTTCGATGCGGTGTCTGAGGAGGCCGGTTTGCTGTAGCACTCAATAGACAGTGGTTTAGGTAGATTTGCTAAAGGGTGGGAGATTCTTCTCCGGGCAACCACCACCAGTGAACCATTCCACTACCAAGTTCTTCACGACTTCCTAAGAGTCGATTCGTATCCCCCTTCTCTCTAGTCAGCTTCATCTGATCACTAAGAACAGTGCCCAGTCTTAAGCTGTACCAACTAATATTGGCCAACATTGTCACACACAGCATCTATCCATTGTGTTTACTCAACCGTACTCATTGCTTGTTTTTTAATGTGCAACCGGTGCAGTATACTTCAGCTTCATATTTGCCAGAGGGATATTGCAGGACAACCAGCTTCACTTACGATTTGCACACCAAATCCTGAACATAAGACCTAATAATTTTTGTTCAATCACAGCTCTTCTGTGATAATAGCATCTGCCACTTTCACTATGCTTCTTGCCTTCTTCCATACTGCTTCAAGTCTTCATATCTAATAGATTTTTGTTCGGCATTTGTAGTTTGTCGAATAGGTATCTAAGAACATGACTTTTATTTACATAGACTTAGTTCACGTCAGTGTCTCAGATTATTATATTGGTTACCATTATTAATTTTTTGACCTAATTCACACTTTACTTTGATTGAAAATATAACGTAATATATCACGTTTGAAACCAATTTTCTGCAATTAGCACAATAATATTAGAACATTTGTAAAAAAAAAAAAGTATCAGCTTACACTCGACATCAGTTCCAAAAAGTCTTACTTTTAATTATTCTATAAGTTGCAGCCTTATTGGCAAAGCAGGTCTGTTAATTGTTATCCTATGCAAGCAGATAAGTAACTAAATTTATTCAGGCATTCATCTAACACTAGTGGTCTCAGTTCTGATCTAAATTGATTTTGAAAATAAGTCCTTGCTCTCAATTGATTTTAAAAATATTACTAATGTGTTATCAAACCACCAAGTAGGGACTAATTTTTGCAAACAGTATGCTTGCTATTTATAGAATGTGTCTGCCTTAGGCTGTTTCTAAATTTACATAAAGTGTATCCAAGTTTAGCTTTTTGTAAAAAGTCTAAGACAAAAAGACTGGGCTGACTGGTATTTATTGGTCTTCCAGGCCAGGTAGTAAGCTATTTTTTTCACAGACTATTTTGTTTTGATGCATTAGCCTTGCATGGCATGCAGTTGTGGGGTAAGGCTCCCTGCCTGACCGCAGCTACAGTCTGTCCCTGTTCAACAACCACTTTGCAATGTGGCTGAGAGTTGGTTCCCATGCCATCTCTATCGCGCATTAACTATTTTTAAGAAACCAAACTGGTTGGATGAAAATAGCTTGCCTGTTTGAGCAACTAAAGACGTATGTATGTGTGTGTGTGTATGTGTGGTGCAAGGAACAGCCTCAAAGGCTGTTAGTTTTATTTTCTCTGTAAACTGTAGCGTTCTTAGTTACTACTACGCATCCTTAAGATTGTACACATTTACAGGCAATGCCTGATGAAACACTACTAAGCGTAATCAGAAGTTAAGATACGTTTGTAATTACTTATACCACTCTGCTCCATATAGTCTAAGGATTTTCATTGATAATTTTGAACAATTATGTTGTTTAATTTTTTTTGTTTTTCTGTGTAAACATTTGTCACTCGTAGATCTTATGCGATGAGCGATTGCATCATTCATACTAACTCTACACATTTCACGGCAAACAAGGATATCCAAAACTGGACGTCTTAAGACTTTTATTATTCCATGTAACTAAAATTATATGGCTTACAGTTGTACAATTTTCAAATGGACATCAAATTTTGTCTCAATAAAAACAACCCCGTGTTCATTATTGCTTAATCGTGGTCAATTCATTATCACAGTAAACCTCAATGGAATCAAGTTCCGTTAACGTAATTACCACATGTATGACATATATTTATACTCCCAGAGGAAATAAATTTCAAATCAATAAATTTCTGCTGACGCATGATACCATGAGGATGAATGAATGGTGGGTGAAGGCAGCGTAGTAGTTAATCTGTAAAGGTATTGGAGCCGAGTGACGCCAGGTACCTGGTACCTTAACTTTCAAAGATGATTTTTCCGTATATAAAAAGAAATGGACCAATAATTAATTAAACATTCAATAGAGGTCGTAAAACGTTGTAAAGGTCTTTTTACTTCCTTTTAGCATGACGCAGGTATGACATCAAATAATACAACAACACATGAGACCTGTAGAATACGAATTACTCATCACTATTCAACAAAATTTCAAACAGAAGATTGCACTCGATTCATTTCACTTAAATTATATTGAAAACTTATGAATAGTTCATGGAATACAATATTTTTTCATACCAATACTATCATACAATTTCTACTACTAACAACATGTGTTGTTATTGATCATTAATAAATCAATGACACCCAATACTCTTCGTTATTGTAAACATAACGCAGTATTTTTTATGTATCATATTTCTTGTCATCATCAATATGGTACAGGATTCATGGATTGTAAATGATATAGCTTGCATGATACTAGTATTGTATTAATTCTACTACATAGACAATAGGAATATATTCTGAATTTATTTGTTCAACAAATTACTTGAAAATCCTAAGTAATTACATCATGCTTTCAAAGAATTTTTTCATATTCTATTTTTGTACAACATAATCTAACTGAGTTCCTGACCATACCCGTTGTCTTATCTTTACTGTAATTCTGAATGCAGCACATGGAATTGGTTGTTACGGCCAAGTGAGCTCACAGCTTTTACATCTACAATTATTTATGTGACACCAATTCTAGTTTCTATGTGAATATTATTATACAGTATCAACGTTTGCAAATTAAATATTACATTCGCATGAGATTAGCATAATGAGCAACAATTGTTTAGAATTTTCAAAATCATTTCAGGCAGCTAGACTGTGGTGTCCTTGTTTGTGCTCGATTAAACGCTCGCCTGTTCTATTTTTCGCATTGCAGTCATTTTAATCAAGAAGTAATTAACCACTTACATACAATTTAGACAGTAGTTACTGCATGAGATAGAGACTAAATACTACCCCTGATATTAACAGATGATGTTGAAAATTGAAAGATTTTCCAGGACAGTCTAATAGTTTTTAAATATTAGTTCGATTTACGCTACCTGATATTTGTTTTTGCGTGAAAATTTTCGGAGTGAAAACATGATGCCCTAATGAATTCGTGAAAAACCCGAAATGCCTACCCATGCATGGATATATTATGTACAGTACTGTTCACAATTACAAGGTCGATGGAGAATTCAATAACATCATCTAAAAGATATTTTTTCCTCAAATATTCTCTTTGCAACTCATACATTTTCATGGTCAATCGACGTATTATTGTCTGAGAGTACAAGTGCCTTCCTAGCATAACAATGTGCCTTACTTGGTGCTAAAAAATCAATGCAATGAACTGATTCTATATAAAGATTAAATATTTCACTAATTATTGAATATGCCTCTTGCAAGAGCATTTTTATTCGAGTATTTTTTTGAATCACCAAGTATAGTTTTACAGTGAACAATCTTATATGCATTATATGGTTTATACCATAAAGAAAATTCAAACTTTAGCTGATGAGAGAAAGGTTTGTTATTTTCCAAAACTTAAAAAAAATACTATATCAAAAGTACCAAATGAATAAATTTTTATGCTAATCAATGTTGTTTACACTAACTTAGAGATATTATAGAAAAGTTTAGTTTTTTTTTGAACATTCAGGAAACAAGGATCAGCAGGGAAATCAAGTCGACAAACTCACGCTATATGCTGACAAAATTATTTCTATTCACAGTAAACATTACGCACTAAGACGCAGTACAAGTAGCAGTAGATTTTCTTGCTTGAAAAAAATCTACAACAGTTCAAATCATAATTAACTTCACTTACAGTTATCATATGACCCCAAAAGAAACTTGTCTTATATGTAGTCAGAAAGGTATTTTACAATCATCAATCAAGAGTACTACGTGCCTGTGTGTATCACCAATCCTAGAATACTTTCGAATATTAATTTCATTCATTCGCTACAACAGACAGTACATGTTAGTAGCATTATAATATTTATGGATCTAATTAACAAATAACAATATATACATAAATAATTGTTTAATGATAAGACTTGTTTATCTGAATTCATTGAGCTGTATATCTATCGCGTACTCGGATTTTAAAATAAATATAACAAAAATTGCTATTACATGAATTGAACTGAGCTTACAGCAGATATTCATTATTTAATGCTGTGCAGTATGCACTTGTAGCTGGGCAAGATATCAATGTTTGATATTCATTCTGGTGAAAAGTTATATTCAAATATTAGTCATAGACTGAAAATTTGTTACATTATTGAAAATTATTCATTAAATTTCCTCAAAAATTAGTATAGAATAAATAAATGTATGAATCTGGATAATAATAAAAAGCAATTTAAAAAAAAAAAAAAAAAAAAATACAAAACGAATGCAACACCTTTCGCATTACAATGTGACCTCGTTTGTATGATATTAACATGTTATCCGTACTTTCAGCATTCTCAATTGGCTAGCTAGTATTTCATTTTTTTTAAAGCCTGTTTCTATAGGGAATGTAATTCCATAAACCAACCTAGTTGTGAAATACTACGATCAGACTTATGTCGATCACGTTCAAGATCTCAAAATTTTCCAAATAAATGTCACATAGTAAATTTCGAATACAGATACAGATTTGTTTCTGATGGGAAAATAGTATTGTAACATCATTGTTTTTACAACAACTTCTTTTTTTTTTCATTATAATGTAAGTTCACTAAATGAAAACAAAAATAATCAAATTAATGAATTACATTAATATCAATGCAGTTATAATTATTAAAAATAATATATCAAATCGATAATGATTACAATATAAATTTATCAATTTATTTATAATAATACCAATAAGGATTACATCATGATTTTACACAGCTAAACCAAATTACTTCACATCTCAAATGACATACATTGGCTATACAAATTACAGGCAGACTTCAAAAATGAAAAAAGTCTTCACATTCTTTATAGTTTAAACATTTCATTAATAGAACACAGTTATATATATTTTCCTAATTTTTGCAAACATCTCTTTTACAATATGTAAAATTACATATATTTAGGAGTTTCGCATTAAATGCCAAATTCAGTTTTCACACCTTGATTTCACGCTCTAACAGAGAAATCAAAAATCATTTTATATACCATCTACCTACGGCATAGTATTCAACAGCTAATTCTGGGTCAATGACAGCGAATGCTTTGACCTACCACTTACGAAACTAACGTACTGAACTACCCTCAAACAATCTTCAATTGAAAGATATTTTATAGGACATCTGCTACATAGGTATATGAGGTATCATAAAAGTATGAAATTCAATAGTTTGTTGGACGGAGCTGCTAAAAATTATTTGTTCAATGTGGAAGTTTCTGTATAAAACTGAAAGGGCTGAAGAGGCAGTAAATTACATCATTGAATTTTCTAATCCCATAAATTTTTGTTCCAATATTAATAACTCGGATATATAAAAATAAAAAATTCATCATATATAGAGAGTCGGTATTTGGAGATGTGATAATTTGAGGTTTGTGTGTTATGGAGTTAATACAAGGTACTGCATTATAATATTTCTGTCATTTAAGATATGAGGTAAACTATTAACTATATCTAGATAATAGTCTTAAATATGGAATAAATATTATACATCCTCCACCTCATTTACCCTTCAAACACCAGATACCTACCGATGCACAAATTGTGAAGAACATAAACTGTTTCGACACACCTATTACGTTGGTAAAATTGGTTCTTACTTTCTTAATAAAAGAAAAAAAAAATACGAAAAACGAAAAAGAAATGGCAATAAATCATTTCTCAGCTGACATGTATATGGTTGTGAAAAATTGTTAAAATTGTACAAATAAATTAAAATGTTGATTAAATTTCTATCGAATAGCTTCTCGATATAAAATGTATACAGGGAAACCATATTCACTTTGCCAATTAAGATTTTCACATAAAATCTTGGTATTCAAAGGGTTGAAGTATAAGAGGCTAAATAAAAAGATTACATTACCTTAATAAAGTTTCCAACGATTTGACACTGTCATTATCATTCTTCACCTTGTTTGTATGTTAGTAAATATTGCACTCACCATAGCACTGATTTAATCTAAATGAGAAGAAGTATGAATACTATTCAAATAATTTTACAGATAGGTTTATAATCTTTACATATTTTTTTTTCTTCTATTCATCATTATTTTTTTTTTTTCTTTTCTTTATACACTATTCATTCTTTTCAAGAAAGTTATGCGTGTTAAAAATCATCAAAATTAAAATAGGTATTACGCATTATAATCTAAAATCATTGTTTGGATTTTTTTTTTTTTTTGTGTTTTTGTTTTTCTTCACTTCGTACATTTATATTCACTATATTTATTTTCACCATTTACTCCCATCCATCTCATCTAATTGTGATGAATTATGTTCACCCTATCGTATATCAGACAATTGTGTGCGCTTATACTATCAATGGACAAAGATCATTCGTATCACGTTAAATTGTGTGCGAATGAATAAAAAAAAATTTGTATATTTTATTCTAAAATTCGTTCATGTTATGTAACGTTCTTCCTTGTATTCATTCGGCATTTGAATGAAATTTAACTTAATGTTTTTTCCCTAACAATTAACATCCATTGTTAGTAAAAGCTTTTTCTGTAAAGCTAATTGCAACAAAAGCGTCTCGTTTCAGTAACAGGTTAACACGTTGAGCAGGTATCATTTGTTCAACCTTTAACAACCCACTATTTTATTATTATTAATAATTACACAAAAATGTTGTCAATTGAAAGTTGTTGCAGCAACTTTTAATGAGAAATACAAGACATATATTGGTTGACAGTCAGTTGGAAAAACTAAGAGATTTATGTGCCCTATAGAATCAACAAGAATATAAACTCATTTTTATTTTTTTTTATTATTAAAATCGAACAACTAGGTGAAATTAAGTTCTGTCGTTCATCAATATAGATTTTAATCAGTCTCGTATACATTGTTGGTAACAAATAATCGAAATACTTGCGTTATCCTTAAATAAGCAATTGCTACTGTAATATTTGAAGATTAACTAATTGGAAAAATTTTCAAGCGAACTTGTTTCTGTGACGAGAGCTTGAGCTTAGTATTAGTAAAATTGTCTAATACTAATATGATGCTTATGATACAGTTAAAAGAACAATTACCATGATCATGTTCGTATTTTAAATTTAAACGGAGAATTAGCGTGTGTATATATATCGCGTCGGTAAATGCTTTGGATATTTTCTCAAGTTTGGATGGAAGAATTTTTATTTCAATGAATACTATTAACTCGGAGGAGACCTAAGAATAGACGGATCATCTATCGAACCCTCATCGTTACACTCACTTTTTACCGCGTTGCTGTTGTTCACATTGCGTACAGAACTCACTATTATATCACTGCTATTTTCGCACTGTTCAGAGTTCATATTCAATACCCCAGGATGTTTCTTCATATGGGTTGTCAAATTTCCACTGTGATAAAACTCCTTGCCACAAACTTTGCATTGAAATGGTTTTATCCCAGAATGTATCCTTTCGTGTATAGAGAGATTCCCGCTATGCCTAAATTCCTTTGCGCAAACACTGCACTTGTATGGTTTAACACCAGAATGAGTGCGCAAGTGCGTTGATAAATTACCGCTATGACTGAACATTTTTCCGCATATTTGGCACGCGTACGGCCTTTCGCCGGAGTGTGTTCTCATATGAATAGCTAGATTACCGCTATGGGTAAAGCATTTTTCACATTGTGTACATTTGTAAGGTCTTTCGCCATTATGAGTCCGCATGTGAATGAATAAATTGCTTTTATGACCAAACTCCTTGAAACAAACTTCGCATTGGCATTTTAATTTCTTAAGACTTCCAGTTCCACCTGATGACTTAGGCGGCCGTCCTGGGCCGTTATGTTTGGCTGGCGATGTCGAAGGAATGCCTAGTAACGATTGATTTATACTTGTCTGCTGTTGATTGATTTGAGAAAGCTGACTTTGTTGAGTTTGAGTAATGTGTGATTGATTCTGTTGGGTTGTTTGAGTTTCATTGCCTGTTTCTTGGGGATGCTGAGAAACTTGGAATGGCATGGCATGCTGTTGAAGGTAGCTAGTTACTGCCAGCTGAGGCATAGTTTGCTGTAAAAAAAACACAGGAATACCAAATATAGATAATTCTTAACGATATTTCGTGTTTATAACATTCTTGGGTAATGATGCATTCATCTTTTAAACTAACAGGTGGCCTAATTCAAATATCAACTAAAAAGATAGTGACAATAGTCAGTATGATCACTGGGAGTATTTTTTAGCAATGCTACAATAAACTGCTCTGTAATGGCGAAAAATTGGGAAATAATATTCATAATCAGTGAGTAGTGTACATGAAAAACACCATACGTTGTGTTACTTTACTTGATTTATCAAGATTTTATCTAGCTAGTCATCTTGGCAATAAGCCAAAGTATGAATCTCAAAATAATAAACGGTTTGTTACAAACTTTCTCATTATAATATGCCCTCTTTTCCTAATTGCTTCAACCGGAAATTCACTGTTCCAGTACAATTTTAAAAACCTTCAGCTAGAATATTCAATAAAACTTTTAATTCTATACAGAACTTAATTCAGATGATTAGTATTACCGTGGGTCGTGCTCATCTGTGCTCACAAATTATAATATTATCTGCAAACCACAAAATAAATAAATTGAAATGAGTATAGATCAGTAAAACACTTTTGCATAAAATTGGGAATACTGTTATTTCGAAAGAAGTTAATATAAAATCATCAATTCTAGGCTTTCAATGAAATCCTATGATTCTTCCTCTAACCACTCTGAATGAGTTCCATATTCACATAAACAACAGTTGAGGTAGAGTTGATTAAAAAACGTGGAAAAGTCGCACAAGGCAATCGTAAATGAATGTTGAAATACGTTACTATCTTAAAAAATTGACACAGTTCAGATTCTAGTACATGAATTACCGACACATCCTAGCTATGAATTTTTTGTTCAAAATGCTCGAAAACAGCTTTGACATTTAAAATTACGTATTTTACATATCCGTCTATCAATTTTTCAAGTAAAATTTTATCAAAAAGTCCTATACAGCTTGTCGAACAGTGACCAAGGTATGCTTACACGCAGTTAGATAAGATAAGTTCAAGCATGTCTCAGCATGGTAACACTAGAAGCTGTTGACATCTGAAATAATTGCGAAAAAAAATTGGCCAATGCTTCTTCAGCCTTGCTATATGAGTTTCTTTTCAGTTGATCTTCTATCTATGTATCAAATTTGAGTTCCTTAAAAATAGGATAAGTAAAAAAAAATTGTCAAATTTATTGATTTTTTTTTTTTTTTTTGACAATTCCGTTTTTATCATTTGAGTGGGAATTGATCGATCGAAAACAATAAATAAGATATTTTTAATGTTTATTCAAAATATACTTACTCCCATGTGAGACAGATCTTGACGAGCCAAAGATTCACCCTTCGATGGCATGTCTATGGGGATTTGATTCTGATGTAATTGAGCACCCCAGAGTTGTGGAAGTTGACGATACATGTATTCAACGTCTTGATTTGTAAATTGGACTGGGTAATCAGAACTACCTGAGACACCATTAATACCACTCTGATTAGCCTCCTCCACCCCTGTATATTCCTGCTTTATTTGCACTGGACTAAACATCTGTTGAGAGAAATGTTGACAAAATGTTTTTTTTTTTTTCTTTTGTTTTTACATTTGTGTTTTTCTTTTTTTTTTCATTTACACAATCAAAAATCCAAACAACTATTACAAGATGTTTAGATATATTTTTTGCAATACTATAACAACATAAATTCATATATACATCAATGTATAATACATATCTTATTCACTGATAAACTAAAAAATAATTGACCGACGCATACTAAGGTAGACACCAATCGAGGTATCAAAATCTACGTCCGAACAGAAACAGGTTTTGCAATAACGTGAAACAGTGTGATAAATATTGCACAACCATGTTAGTTTATTTTAAGACTTAATAATTGATAAAATAATGGAAAATATTCTTTTTATTCCATCTGGTTGGAAGGACAGCAATGTAAAATTTTTTTTTTTTTTTACACAGTCAATGATGAACGAAAGTCTTTTTGGAGTAGGTGTTGTGCCGTGTGAAATAACTAGGGTTTGTTACTTTCAATTTTGATTTGGAGTAATAAAAAAAAGTGACAAATATGAATTTTGTTTCAATCAGTAGTAACTCAATCAAGTGATATACTTACGTTGCGACGATTTCCAATATACGGTATCTGGTTTTGCTCTTGGGCTTAGGACATCGCAAAACGAATAACTGTCGAATTTAAGAAAAGCGAATATTTAGTCGTAAAACCGATAACCTAAATTTAAGAATTTTTTTTAATAGAAATATTGTTGACTACATTGTTGACAATTTGTAGAAAGGGTTATCCATATCCACAAGTGGGTGATATATCGCGTAATAGAAGTCACGAAATAGGTGTAAAGAAATTTTTTTTTGTCATGAGGATAAAAAATTCTTATGAAATGCAACCAAAGATGGCGAACCTTAATTTTCGTAATTATATCGAACAAGGTCAAAAGGCACTAAAGCATATGTGTGTCTACCTTCGTTATAAAAAAATCTTCCTCATTGTTTATCTTCTCGGTCGTTTTCAGTTGTATCACTTTAGGTAAATTTGTTATTATTATACCATGATGATTATTTTTAAGCTTAAAAACACTCGGCAGCCTGTACGCACCGGAAAAGCGTCAACAATCATGAATGAAATGAGCGGAGAAAAGTTACTTCCTGCGCACGGTTCGCGCAGGAAAATGGAAAATCTATGACGTCCTCAAAGCTGCCAACCTTTGAATTTAATTTATTCGATATCACAGAGAAAAACTGATGCAAAATAATTATAAGCTGAATTGAATATTTCTTAAATTTTCGCTTTACTGTATTCAAACAATATTTCAGGCACATGAAACACCGTTACTACGACAAAAAAATATGGTGAAGAAACGCGTTCCATTTGGAATTCAGATTACCAGTTGGCAAATCCGTGAAATTATAATATAATGGGAAAAGTATTTATGTCTGCTAGAAATTAATTAGCCCTTGTCAAAAGCCACATAGTAACTATCATCACGTACAATTTTCAATGAAATATAGGTATGATCTTCGATCTGCGTAGGCGTAAACCAATCGTTTGGTTAGTTTAGTCGTAAACTACGCATGATTTTCACCGAGCAGACATCCCGCAGATCTGTTACAGTATTAATTCGATTCAATCTGAGCAAATATGTCAACAACTTTCCAAGCCCAAATATCCTGCTTAGGAAGTAAAAGTAAATACTTAGCAGAGCTTAAAAAACCAGTTATTCGCCCTTTGATACAACGTAAGTGATAAGCCTTGACACGTTACAGGAATCTTTATTCTTATTATTTTGAGGTTATTTATTGCTTCGTGACAGCTGACACTTTTCGAGTCTTTTTTTGTCCGAGCCTTTGCCAATTATCCTAAACAATATATTCCGTGGATCGTATCAACGAGAAAATAAATCCAAAAAAGAAAAAAACGACAATAACATATTCCGACGATTTTTTGTTACCACTTGTCAACATGTTAACCTGGATTGTATTCAATATGAGAGGAAAATAAAACCGTGGATCTGCTGTACAAAGTTTTTTTTCTTCTCTTATTACAGTGGCTGTGAAGTCTATACAGAGAGATCACATTGAGGAGGGAGTACTGGACAGAATTTGTGAAAAATATAATATTTCGCAGGAAAACGTTGACCAATGGTATAGTGCAGTTTTGAAAATTTTGCACACACATTTACGATCACCGGCAGGATCTATAAAGCCGACAGAGTTCAAGGAATGTCTTCAAGATTTGAAGTTAGTATATAGAATAAATTTTACAATAATAATTAAAAAAAATAAAATGAAATAATAAGTATGTTATCGACATTTATTTTCGGAGTAAAGTTCTTTCGAAAATACGTTAAGTTAGTCAGTATTGATAATTTAGCATAAGCATTTGTCGAACTATATTTATATATGAATGTTCGTCGTATTAAAGAATTTATCCGTTGCTTAGATTATCTCCAGATTGCATAGAAGACTTATCGACAGTTGTTTATGGACAGAGAAGAGTGGTTTTGGTGAATGAATTGATTCACATTACTAAATTTTATCCAGACTTAAAATCGTGTCGTTGGCGAGTAGATATAAACATTTCTTCAAGGTATACTATGTTAGAATTATTATGATTTATTTCATTCGATATAATTGAATGAATTTCAAAAGTAGTTAATAAATCACATAGTTAAATATTAAGAATAAATGTCTTTACAATGATTTTATCTGTTTAAGCGTATTATCAAGAGTTTTGGAACCAAGTATTATAATGGAATGGACATTGAGCTCAGGAGAGTGTAAAACGTTTGAATTATCTATGGGTAGATTTCATCAACTGAGGCACGCTGTAGCTAGTCTTTTGAAAGATATTCAAGCCCTTGAACGTCGCAATGCGTTTAAAAATTACTCAATTCCTAGTTTAGAAAGTAAGCAATTATAAGACAGAGGTATAATTTTCCGAGGGAAACAAGAATTGTAATATAATAATATTACAAGTGCCATTTACAAATGTGATAACAATTACAAAGCGATGATCATTACCGTTTACGAAAAAACATGATATCCTATGTCCACACAATTTTTTGATAAAATGATACCATAGAGCATTATGCATTATATTCTTTATATTAATATAAGATAAACAGAAAGTATGTAACGGCAAATCATTTGAATGTATTCCTGATTTATAATGAACTACTAACAAATATTAGTCACTAGTTATTACAATAAACACAGACAAATTGAGAGATAAATAATTTGCTTATTGACTTGTTGTCCCTGATGAAATCACTGCAGTACTAATTGCATAATTTTAATTTAAAATAAATTCTGATATTTTCGATATTTATCAAGATCCTGATAATTAATACTTTTAGTGCCATAGCTGCGTTTTCAAGCGATACTTGTTTCTTTCTTTGTATGGTCTAACTGTTGGAATCTCCAAGGTAAAAAGTTGCTCCATGGTTGATGGTGCCCTGTTCTGAAAGTGAAAAAAAAATTGTTTCACGAATTAAACTTTAAAATAAGCTACGCCTGGTAATCATAGAAACATAAATTGAACTTTGGTATGTATGTAACTGTTTTCTACTTTTTATTCTATTATAAACCAAATTTGTTGCTGTAATTCAATTGCTTTACAAAGTATTAAACAGAATGCATTAAAGTTGTATGCGGTGAGTAGTATATTCCGAATTATTATGTATTCGTTAATAAGTATTATTTACTCTGTAATATGTGTCCCAGAATGCAGTGAGAGCTGTTTTGTTTAAACTTGCTTGTTGACGTAAAGTGGGTATGCAATATTTGTCGTCTCCACATTTAGCAATCAGTCCCACCGATACAGCGCAATTCAACTTTTCGCTCAACTCTTTTTCAAGTGTATCTGGATCAGTTTCTATAGGATAGAAGCGCCGCAAATGACTGGCGATCAATGAAGAACTAATGTAAACTCTTCTTGTCTGTAATTCTTTAACAGCGACACGAATCATCTGCGGGGTAATAGGAACTGTTGCTCTCCCAACTAAGAGTATTAAACGAAAACTATATTTTAGTTGATCACTTACCTATAATTATGAAATATACTATTTACACAGCGAACTCATCAACACCGAGACATACTTTTTACGTAATATAATAAAATTCTATTTGTCTGATGAAAGAAGACATTTATTTACATACCCGATACTACGCGCCTCTTTTGCAGACTACTCTTTCGCTTCTTTGCATTACCACGTTGTTTTCTAGCACACTTTTCTTGTAGAGTTCCATGGCAGCGTGGAAAGTTTATTGACTGCAATAGATGACTTGCGTAGTCAGCAGTCGATCCTGAATTACTACGATTGTATATATCTAGCGATAGAAATGGTACACTAAACATACACAATGTAGAATAGCTAGATCATTAAAGTGAAAATGGTATACTGCTTAGAAAAATCTAAGAAGGGATATAGCCAAGAGCGAAAAGATTGCAATGTTGGACTCACGAAGCTTTTGAGACGGTTGACCAAATTCCTTGGCAGTAATCTGTTTTCGTTTGGCAGATTCAGAAAGTCTTTTATTAGTACTTTGTGTATTCTTGGACATGATTGGAATGAATGATTGACAAGAACCAGGTGTATTATATGATCACAGAGCCTACAGAAAAATAAGGTTTTGACCGGCAAAATGAAGAAATGAATGGTAAAATCTAACAAAACAAAAGCTAAATATTTTAATCTTTCAAATGAGCTTTTGCGGTCGTTATGGAGTCATGGCCAACATGATTATACATAGGTATGTAGTGCAGTTACATAGAGGACAATAAATTTGTAGAATAAACCATTTGAAGAGTAGCAATAAAATTCAAAAATGAAGCCAAAGTTGTCGGAGACTTTACCGTTCTTGGAGTACTCGACTAATAGTTAATTTCAAGTAGTTTATCATACCTGTATTAGTTATTAGGAAGTTTGATATCTATTTAAAAGATATTTGTTTAATATGTTATTTTAGAGCAATACTTTGATTTATCATCGGCACGAGTGTTCTATATGAGAATTAAGACCTCGTTGTTCAAATAGATAATTATCAAACAGGAGTAATATTTTGTTTGGAACATATTGGATAATAAGGTATAGCATTTGAATAACTGTAATGTATGTACAAGTTTATTTATAACGTATAAATTTTTTTACATTTAATGGATTTACTACACCTCAATGCAATAGTGAATATCTATTTATGTATATACATATTATGTATGTAATGTGCAAGTTGTATATACGTATACGTAAAAATACGAGATGAGAGCATAGTTCCGTAATGGATAAATGAATGTGAATAAATATTTGCCATGTTCATTGTTATGGTAGATTGTGTTTATTGCGAATGAGTTTGTTTTGTGCATTACAAATTTAATGTATACAGTTACACTGTTACAATTTGAGAAATTTTTTTTTTTTTGAAATCGCAACGGCATGCAAAGTCGCTGTCAGTCAAATATTATTTTTATAACAATTACATATTCATATATTAGTATGTGACCAGCATGTGATATATTGTATATTATGAATAAACTCATCTTATTTACATTTTATTTCTTTCTAACACCAAAGTTCACAGAAGTCATGGTAAAGGACATCAGTGATTTGATTAAATTGTATCAATTTGAAATGTTTTTTTTTTTTTTTCATTTTTATATTACAGGACTACTTCAGTTTAATTCCATTCCAGATATTCATCGAATGATACAACAGCATTCATTCAATATATTTGATTCACTGCTTTGTTCCAAAATATTCTCTTCAATCTTAACAGTTTCAACTTCAGATATATTCTAGTTGATAACTAACATATAATAGTTAAGTAGCAAATATTCAAGGTAATGAAACGTGCTGCTGTTGATTTTGGAATCATTCATAAATACACTTATATCTATAATTCACCGTATTAGCAAACCACCGCGACATACGTAGCGTGTAAGGCACTTATTGGTAATTACAGAATAGCAAATAACTGCTATTACGAACTCACATTACAAGAGCAGGAATTCTCAATGCTTGACCAATGACCAATAACTGCTGTACACAACTATATTTTATGGCGACCAGTACTTTAGCTCATAAGCTGACTACAAGATTCTGAGATATCCACGGTTTCAATTAATTTTTGAATCTTCATTTCACAATGGAATACATTGATTTTTTTAGTATGGTATGAAAATAGCAATTGACACGCTTCATTATTTATGTCATAATCTGTAAGATTGAATTGAGTTTGAAATATTATAGAATATTTATTCGGTATCATGAAAATTATTTATAATATTGAATAATTCTTCGCTGCATGTAACCAAGAGTCTAGAAAAAGATTTGGAATACTGGAGTCCATGCGATGGTATGGATTAAAGAATAGCGTAACATAATTCGAATGATCTATTTGAGACTATAATGCCTAGGTACATTCCTAGGTCCGGTTCATGCCGTATATGAACAGTATAATTGTGAATGTTTCACATTGATGAGGGATGTAGATTATACATAGGTATAAGTAAAGTTGCAAAGAATGATATAATTTTAAAAATGACATTAAACGAAATATTTTATTACTTTCAATAATATATTAATTATATACATATATACATGGATCAGGAGAGATGACTGTCCTTTTTAAAAAATCACGTACGTAGAGAAAAGCGCAGAATTTCAATTCCCAATGATTCGACGAGGTCATGAAACTGGTCAGACTTTATCAAACTGACACATAAAAAAACGTAGCAGTGCAATAGAAGTTTTTACACAATGAAAATATACAGTTGAAAAAGTTATCAGTCATTTTCAGATCCACTTCATAATTATTTTAATTACCCATCAATTATGATGAGAATTGGTTGTCGATCGAGTCTAGTTTTTTTTTTTAACAAGGCAAAGAAATTCTATTACCATTTTACATGTGCTTGATATTTAAGGTGCCTACAGTTATCTCGCTTCACCCAGTGTATACATGGATGTATATTTATATATTTATAATTATTTTTTCCTTTTTTTTCATTGGTTTTGTTGTTTTTTTTTTTTTTTTTTTTTGTAAACATTTAAGGGGCAAAACATTGTGCACTATTTTTATCAAATGTTATACAATAATAATAATAAGATATTTAACATCAAAAATCGACAGAGGCGTTTTAACACATAACAGAAAATACACTTTTTCGCTATATATACAAGAGTTATGTGTTTCTCTGCCGACCCACTCATCTGATGATACACTTGCACCATTCAGAAACATGTTTCATAAATTACGTTTTTTTTTTTTTAAATAGTTTATGAACATACACTCTCTCACACTTTATTCGAATATGAAGCTTCAGAAATAGCTTCACATGTAATCATAAAAGTTCAGTCAAAAAATGCACAGCACATACTTTCATTTCATTTCGCTATGAATATAAAATCACGATTTTAATGAAATTTCAGGAGATCTTCTTATTTGAGTGTAAAACAAAATAAAGGCAAGCTTTAATTATTCTAGGAAACAATTGAACCATTTTTTTACTTTCGAAAGATTATTTCGATAAGGATTCAGATAAATTCTCTAGTTTTTCTGAGACTGATTACTTTTGTATAGTACGTGTAGAAAATACGAAAGGATTAAAGATTCATGAAGTTGATTGAAACATATATGCTCAAAATCACATAGATACTATATAATTTTGATGATTTATCAGAAGAATATTTAGATATGCGAGAAAGAAATCATGATATGTATTTTCATGCTGCCCAAAAATTGTTTCTATTTAGCAGTTTTAAATTTATCATGACTATGTGAATCTCAATTCTTTAATATGAACATAGATAGAGTAGTCAAATTTTATACCTGCACAGGGTGTATTTCTTTTTCTGTTCACCTGGCAGTATTGTTCGCAGCCATGATTGACTACTTTGAAAGTATAAATCTTATTTCCGTAATCTCACAAGAAGAACATCCTGAATATGAAAGATTGTCCTACGATAAATTTTACGCTTCGACTTATGCCACAATGAACGATTTGACTGAATTTTTTCGTTACTGAGATCTTCTACCCTTCTAAAGGGTATGTTGAAATACTTTTATTCACATTGATTCCTTTAACGAATTCAAATAATTATTTTGTACTTTTGACAGTATTTTTTTTTAAGATTATACTTGGCTGGCTGGCTGATGTATCACAGATGTAACAACGTGGTGGTACTTACGTTTATCACTTTATCAACTACATTCTAGGAAAATTCTCTTACATTATTACGTCAGATGTTGCTCGGTTTTTTTTTGTTTCGAATAATTTTTTTGTTTTTTTTGTTACAAGTTCGATGCAAGAGTCAGCTAACCGGGAAAGGCAATTTTCATTCTCACTACTAGTGGAACAATGAATTTGGAAAGTAAACAGTATGGTATGATAACGACAATGGATGATATGTCATTTTGATGACTGTCAATTTGCACATATTAAAAAAAAAAAAAATGTTCCTTTCCCTGCACCCCCACAACAATTCATACCAACAATTTTCAGTGTTATTTTAATTTTTTTAATTTTTTGCAATAATTTATATAAATATTTAAATATTTTTTTATATAATTGAATTTAATCCAATGATCGTGATTACAAAGCACTGTTACAGCTGTATAAAATTTTTTTATTAAAAAAAAAAAAAAACCACCACCAATATTGAATGAAAAGGAATTATTCTCATCCGATTAGAGTTAACAACGTCCTGAGGCAACAATAAAACGAAGATTATGGTATTGATTCAAGTTGAGATAAACAAAAAAAAAAGAAACAAATACGTCTGAAGGATAATTTATTTGAGAAATATTTTGGATAGTCATAGTAAGAGATACCGCCATGACCGAGCGGCCGTAGAACATGCTACGATTGAATAACAAATAGAATAAAATTAATAAATTTCACAATTCAAAATGAAACTAATTTTATATTTTAATTATGAAAACACCCGTACTTACATATGTAAAGCACAGAAACTGTGATTAAGGCGAGACTTAAGCTACTTTCAAAAATATCATTCAAATGATAGGATATATATTTACCACTGCCAATTACAGGCACGTAGAACATACTACGATGAATGGTGTGAGTTGATTCAAAATATATTCCTATTACTAAAAATTGATCAAGGCCCCTTTCAGTAGGTGTTATGGGCCCGTATTCAGTAGTCGCCTCTAACTAAAGGTCACTTTTAGCCATAAGGTTTAACACAGAGATAAAGGCGCCTCTAAAGTCGATTTGACCTCTGCGTTAAAGCTTATGGCTAAAAGTGACCTTTAGTTAGAGGCGACTGCTGAATACGGGCCATGGTCTTTATTTGAGTGATTAAGAACTATGTAGTTAGCCGAAACCGTTACTGTTGTTGGTAAGAAAGTCGTAGAGGTTGCATGTAACTAAAAATTGGTATGCGGACATCAATCCTGCCTGTTTTGTTGTAACATTAAGTATACTGTAACGCGTGTTTGTAATGTTTCTCAGAGAATATTTAGACGATGCCAGCATTACCCTGAGAGATATATATATATATATATATATATATATATATATATATATATATATATATATATATATATATATATATATATATATATATATATATATATATATATATATATATATATATATATATATATATATATATATATATATATATATATATATATATATATATTTATTAATTTACTTTAATGTATTTATTATCATATTGTATGTGATTCATTTTCACAATCACTGAGATTTAAGCTGATTTTGGAATTTTAATTATTTTTTTCTATTTTTTGAAGACAAAATAAACGCGTGAAGATATTTTGGCAAATGACTATATATTTTCTGAAAATGATAATTTAAATATATTTCAATTGATTAGGAGAATAGAAAGTGAGGCAATTACAAACGGAGATTGGACACAGTGACTTTTGACTAGCACAAACTGGCTATATTCTGACGCTCATCCATCCACCCTTAAACTCTGGCATTTTCTCATAATATTCCACGACATGCGCCGCATTAAATTCAATAAATTACCAAACAAATATAAAAAATATACCCTACAATCAATAATTTTTGCCTCATTTATCATAACAAATTAATAAATAAATATATAATTTTCACATTTTTCTTTAAATCGTCAAACGTCACATGTAATTGGAATCTCGAGAGTAACTACAGAGCTTTTCGATGAGATTAGGATGGCGCACCTGGCTAAATTTCATATACCTCTCCACACTACTTCCACACTAGCAGCCTTATACCAGGCTAGTAGCCTACTACTGTCACCCTCGATACAGGCTATTCCGAAAAGCCAATGACACCCTTTCGCCAACTACGGAACCACTTGTAAATGTCAATGAATGATAGAAATGATTCCAGAATCAACGATTTTATAGGTATACCAGACATTTTGCTAAGTTATTTAGCAATAGTTTGCCTTGCTTCTTTTCTGGTTATACGAAAGTATCACAAATTTTTTATTTAGAATAAATCATGAAGATAATTGATTCTAGCACACAGCTGCGCTGGGATTGATTCAAATAATATTGATATACATAGGTAATAGATAAGGCTGCGCGAGGATACAATTCTGGAATCAAAACACAAACAATCTAAATTGACCAATTACCTCTTCAAACTTATGCTATGTCAAGCCACCTTAATAAGTTTACCTACATAGTACATTTTACATTTTTACTTGTTTTAAAATTAAAATTTTTTTTTCCTTTATGTTTTTTGTTTTTTTTTTCATACTTTCTTTCTTTTATGTTTTTTTCTTTTTTTGTTTGTATTTTTTACTGTATATATATATATATATATATATTTTTTTTTAGCTTTTAATGCTTAGATATAATATACTTAGATGTTGAGAAGAATTCTTATTCACTATGCACTGCAGAGTTTACAACCACATCAAATTCAACATCTTTATCAAGTAGTGATTTTATCTGTATTCTGAATGTAACAACTATTGTTTTAGTTATGAAACTGTATGACAAGAAAAATGGGCAGCAAACGTAAGTATCAAATTATTATTCAAATCAGTTACAAACTATCTGCCAAGGTTGGTAACTGACGAAATTTATCCCGTATTGAAGAGTACTGTAGTAAATTCGCAGACTGAGCATACAATTGAATTGATAAAATAGTAACTAATGGACATAACTCACTGCCTTAACTTCTTAGCACAAGGTTTTTTTTTTTTTTTTGATAAATGATATTAAAAACTTTGTTTTCTGGATACGAAATGAAAACCCAAACTGAAGTATGGTGTGGCAGGAGCTGAAGTATAACTGGCATTTGAAGTGTTGTAATTCTAAGTTCTTCAATTCATACCATTAATTGATCAACATTGAATTGGCCAATCAATAGGGTGCAATAGTGAGTCCGTATTTTCCATATCCCAGTCAATGACAATTTCATCTTCGCTGTTCCAGCTGGATGATGAACTTATGCTGCCACACCTTGAAAAAAAAAAAAAAACCGTAAATAAGATAAAGATATTGGCTAGAAAAATGTATTTTATTTTCAATATGCAAGAAGACATGTTGTAAGACAAAGAGTTGTCAGTATTATTGATATTATTTATAGTAATTTTCATATTCAATGACATTTATCTAAAGAAAAAGAACTCTACATATTGACCTCTCTCTGTAATACAACTGGACAATGATTACAAAATATAACATACAACATCCCACAAGAAAAATCACACATACGCAACCCTTCCTGGGTAAACCCACTCCTCTCTTTGTCAGGGTCAATATTTTCATATTTTAGCAAGCTACAACATACGTCACCCTTATCAAGTAATTTCCACGCCCGGAAAAAAAACACCTGTGGGAAAATCTACAATACGTGTGGATAGGTAGTATCTCAATGATCACATCTACGGTATTAGTTTCAAAATAAATCGAGAAATACCTACTTCTAGTCACAAGGCAAAAAATAAATAAAAATACGCTTCATATGCTGTCTAATTTCAGTGCTAGCCATAGATCAGTACCTATGTGTTTGGCGAGCAGTTCACTGTTGTGACAATACAAATGTCTATGTTAATAAGTATGTTCAGTGGTGCATTCTATCGTAGGAGTGTTGTAACGAAGTAATAAAGTAAAATTGGTTTACAAAATAATGCGCACAAAATAATAATGGGAATTATTGGATGAAAAAAAAAAAATATGACATTTAAAAGTAAAAAAAATTATGTGATGAATTTCGGGAAGATGGCCCGAGCTGCAATTTATAAATACCTTGGATGCACTTTGAGAATATGGCATCTTATCGCCTCTTGTTGCCATGACGACGTGCAAATTTCCGATTTTTTCTAAAGAAAATCAAAAAGAAAATACCAAAGGTAAGTAATATGTTGAATTAAAAGATGTTTGGTTCTACCAACTACAAACTATACCCTAAAGTATTCGATATATGTATAAAGATTGCTGGACAAATCAGTGGAATTAAAAAATGTACGCTGCTTCCACTTTACCCAGAAAGGTAGATTCGAGACATTCATATAATTTAATATTCCAAATAATATGAACACAATTCATTCACACTTTTCTTTCCTTACTACCAAAAATACAATCATCTATAAAACATTCTGGCATAGGTACAGACCAGCATAATAAATAATTTACAATGAACTTTTCTATAATTCTGAATCATTCTACCATTTATTTCGAACAGTGTCAATAGATGATTGTATCTGGATTGTTTTTAATTGAAAGAGCTTATTAATTATTATTAGTATGCATAAATATAACGTGAGTAGTCCCAAGGACAGAGCTGCATTCTTTTCAGAAACACTTTATTCTATAATATAGAATTTACTGAAGACAAAATGGGCTACGGAGAATCCTTGAGATTGCACAATGCAATAAAAGTTGTTTCAAAAGTATAAGAAAGTCTCAAAGTTGAAAACAAATTGGTATATATGTATGTACCTAGAAAATTTCAAACAATAATTTATATGTGTATACCTAATCCTGCTAGGCGACGGAATCGGAGCATGTTCAGCAATAGCTGGTAAAACTGATGTGAATTTATCTGTTGGTCGCAAAAGACGCGCAGTTCTTGAAGACAATCTCCACACCAGTCTCTGTCTATGAGGTGTCTGCTCTTGGGCGTTGTATTTGCTCAAAATAGCACCTACCGCTTCATGGGTTCGATAGAAGCTTTCGTCCGGAATCTAAAAATCATTTATAGCAGTGTTATAGCAGTAATAAAAATTGCTAAATAGATAAATTGACCAAACTTTTGATTTTTGGCTGAAGTGATCAGAAGCTCTATATCAAATACTTCTCCTTATTCTTACCTTGCAGATTTTCTGAAGTTCAGCAGCAAAATCAACTAGTCTGAGCATCTGGTGAGCCGGAGTAGCAGCCATTGTTAGGCTCGACGTGGACGGACCAGATATCCCTGGAAGAGACATAGTGGCATCGGCGTTGTTGTCTAAGCGATTTACAGCTGCATCCAAATACGTGCATAGTAAAACCAATGCGACTTCAGATGGTCTTGAGCTGGCGCAATTTCCATCGCAAGCAACCATCTCCAGCCTCAAGAGAAGTTCAGACTCCTATAAAATTTCATCACATTAATTTAATTCTATCTAAGTTAGAATGAACAATTAAAATCTAGTCAAAGTATTGAATTCTGAATAGAATAATAGAAATATTTGTCTATGTACATACTTTGACAATGCTTGCATACAACTCTGCAAGTCCCAGCTGTGCCGCAGCTGCATGAAACATGACGTTGAATAGTCGAAGAAAGGTGAGTGCTGTAACAAGTTGCGTGCCTGGGGCCCATCCAAGCTTGTTACGGATGACTTCGGACATGCGTTTCAGATCACCACCAGTGCATTTGCATTGAGAGATGGAAACAAGATGATCGGCATCCAGGGATTGTGCCATTTGAACAGCAGCAATATGAAATGACGATACGCTGATGCAGGCCATATGCTTAGGCCTTGCCTTCATTTTGGTTAAGAAACGATCCATTAAATTGATCGCAATGAAGAAGACGTCCGAAGGTAAGTCGTACCATACCTTCAGACAACGTAACACATGTGCCGATCCATCTCGAGCACCGCTGGTTATCTCGTCGTTCTTTTATGAAAATGAATAAATAAAAAAGTAAATAAAAAAATTTTCTTAATATTTGACCGCGTAATAAAGTGATGGGTTCAAAAATTGTTTTCACAATTAATTCTGGGAATAAGATAAGTGGATTAAATTTAAATAATTTTTGAACTCACCTGGGTGGTAATGGGTAGTTGAAGATTGGGTTGATATTTGGTCTCGAGCACCAGGGCTTCTTGCAGCTGTTCTACAAGAGGGTGGATTGCATCCGGTACAGGCGAGCCCGATGTGTCCATTCCTGCTACGTGTGACCGACGACAAACTACTTTGATAGAAGTAGGCACCGAGCAACACTGCCAAACAGTAGTCTGACCAAAAAAAGTAGTCACACCACAAGAATGGCCCAACAGCTGGCTGGCCTAGTATCTAAAACATAATACCAAAACCTTGACGTCAGTATGCTGATTATCACCTTCAATATATATCAATGGAAATTTCTGGACTAACTTGAATGGTACCACCAAAACAATACTACTAATATCTTTCACCTTATGTAAACACTGAACAGGCATTTGCTTGACCTTTCAAACTTCAAAATCTAAATAAATACTAATCAGACGATATTTTCCAGTATAATGATACCTATTTCTTGCTCATGGTGTTTATTACGTTATATATCCCCTCGAGCGTTAAGCTTTATTATTACTATTGTCTACGCCGATTTTTATAAACTTTTTCATTGTAGCTTGTATTAATTTTGAAGAGATTTAAGGAGAAGTAATATTAGAGCATAAATGAGCATTCTGATTTTCTAATCCTGACCAAGGCGTGGTATTGATTATGTAATTAATCAATGCACAGAAAATTTATTTCGATCTGTAATAAATTAAATAAGTGAATACCACATGGTCCGAATTTTTCGTAAAAGTAAAGAAAGAAATTTTTCATAATATTAAACTGAAGCATATTGTATAATTTAATGCTAGAGTGCACGAATTAAAATATTTCGTAGAACAGCTGGCTGAACAGCTGCTGTTACGTTCTGCAATTGCTGCAGTTTGCCTGACAGTTCTCGATATCGTACTTCTGCATATTATTCCGGACCAGCGTAAGTCGAGATTGAACTTCTTATCGAATAACCTTGTTACACGGTGAACGGAACACCTTGGATCGAATGTGCATTATATTATTGTTACAGCTACTGACCATAGCCTAGATTTATCTCGAACTCCCTCTCACTTCTTCTACTAGATGCAAACATTACTAATTAATGTTAGATCACCAGCTAAAAGTTGTAGCAATTAATCCGTCGATATTTATGATTCGATTCAGCTGAATGAACTCACGATAGTTTGTGTATTTTTTCAGGTGTTGAAAATCATATCATTCAGTTATAAAATCCCATTGGAGAAGAAAAAAAAATGCTCATAATTACACGCTGTAGAAACTCCGGATCATACTAACTTGACCATTTTTTACACAAATACCAAGGCGTTTTGTCAATCAGATTTTTGAACAATAATAATGCATGGTTTCAATCGAAAGGCCTGATCTTGAGCAAGTATATCATCCAGAAACGCTCAAGAAAGAAGATATTGATACATGAGAACGTCGTCAAGATGATGATTGATAGACAGGGTAATATATGCAAATATTGTTTCTATGAAAAGATATTACGTAAATTACGAATATACCGCGATTGTAATACGGTATCGATTTTTAATTTCATAATCTATGTTGTTTTACATTTTTATTGTACTTTTCAGCCGATGGATTTATTCCGTTTTGCAATCCAATGTTGTTATGTTAAACGAGACGTAAGATAAAGTTATTGTTATAGATACAAATATGAGTAGATACGTCAGTTAAGAACAATAAAAACAATAATAACAAAATCTTTAATCAGACTCTCAAGATTATCATTCGATTGTCGTATTTCATAACTCATATAAAAGCTGTGTCGCGTCGAACGTAGATACGTTTTAGTGTTTATCTATTCTGAATAAAGCCATTTCTAAGCTCACTTTATCATTCGGAATAAAGCCCCCAGGATTTTGTAGACGAAGTCGCCTTTAAGTCTGGTTCAATTTCTCAGATGTCATATCGTTTCATCAAAAATATAACTGATATCGCGGTTACCATTCATGAACTGTAAAATTATTGTTCATTTTTTCCCACTACTCATGATAAATTGAAAATTCAAAATCGACGCGGTTCAGCGATTGCTACAATTTATTGTTCAAAAAACCTATAAATATATATTTGTTTGCATTTTCAAGTGCACTAACACGTCGATGATAAAATTGCGTGATTTAGCAAAGTGGTGTCTCTCGATAGTGACAAATGTAACTAATTTCGTAATTGGTAGAAAGCCATATAGACAATTTTGGACGTGATCTAGGTTTGCAATAGAATGCGAAGGTTCTGTTTGCCAACAAGCAAAAATAGACGAATGTGCCGCTAGAACGATGTCCTCGATTGCGTAACTAGAAAATATCTTTTCGCCCATTCTACCGCAACTGGTTTTTTTTTTTTCTTTAATCATCTTCGCTTTCCAAAATAACATTGCGCAGATATAATGAGCCAAATGTTATGCAAACGCCATAATACTGAATACAAAGGTGATAATTGTTACTGAAATTTTTTTTTTTACTCATTTCCGAAATTAAGATCCTTCATGCAACTGCAGAAGTTGTCGAATACCTGAATAATAAAATATTCATACGCGAGGAATAGAATTAAGTGAAATTTATCATCAAGATGCAGTTTAAACATACGTCAGTCACTAATTGGTCTTTGTTAATTTCAACAAACACCAGGATGCTAAACAGACCCTATTAACATCCGAATAATAAGTCTGTTGACAAAGATGAGTAGATAACATGATTTGAATGCAGAGGGTTTGCGTATGTATACATATAGGGATAGTATGTTTGAATATAATACTTAATTGTAAGTCATGATACGAGTTAATTATGGATATAATTGTAGTTCATAAAAATGAATGTATGTACAAGTTCTAATATAGCTGTGATAAATGGTTTTTAAAATGAGCTTTCGTATAGATACAAGGCTTTACATTCGATTTTTTACTTATGCAACAAATCATAGTTCCGTTTTCACAATATCTTGGTAAAATAAAAGAAAAAATAAATAATTCGAAACATCTGATGAATGTTATCACAGATTAACCTTTAGTAACGAATCAACTCGTTTAGCTCAAGATCGGTTCAATGTTACGAAATTTATATCACAATTCCGCAATAAAAGTTTGCGCGTTCTTTTCCAAACTTATAATAGTTTACAAGTAATTGAGAAAAATTTCATCGTATTTAATATACAGGGTGTTTATGTTAACTCTGGACATACTTCTAGGGTGTGTAGGGGCTGCCTAGTCAAGCATTTTGAGGTAAGACACCCATGGTCGGAAACTCATTCCAAAGGCTGTGGAGGGCTTTGAAGGATTTGGTACCGCGCGCTTATTCGTAGTGTACTGAATCAGATGTGATCACTTTCCAACCAACGTTTCATTCATCCAAAGACAACAGTCCAAAGTTCTCGTGTAAAATCAACAAAACGATAAACTTGACAATAAAAAAATAAAAAAATAATTTCCGGTTCTTGTAATATTATAAGAACTGGAAATTATTTTTTTATTTTTTTATTGTCAAGTTTATCGTTTTGTTGATTTTACACGAGAACTTTGGACTGTTGTCTTTGGATGAATGAAACGTTGGTTGGAAAGTGATCACATCTGATTCAGTACACTACGAATAAGCGCGTGGTACCAAATCCTTCAAAGCCCTCCACAGCCTTTGGAATGAGTTTCCGACCATGGGTGTCTTACCTCAAAATGCTTGTCTAGGCAGCCCCTACACACCCTAGAAGTATGTCCAGAGTTAACATAAACACCCTGTATAGTATATAAGTTAAAGTATCGTAATATATATATCAACACCACTGCGCGCCACAGAGATTGTAGAACGTCTATGGAATCCAAATCTGTATATTTATTACTTCTTTTATCGGTTGACCCAGTCAAGTCACGGAAGTGAAAAGTGTGCGTGTGCCTAAATTCAAATATAGACGTCCACACATCGGAAGAACATGAAGATTATAAATGTAAAGTATAGTTTGTAATAACGATTCGCGTGTCGCGTCGCCCCGCTTGTTTCGGAGCGACTTACATAAGACGTTGCGAAAGAGAAAAAAAAAGAGATGAAAATAAAACTAAACGTGTTAGTTGTATCAATCGGATATTTCCTGCGTGTTCATCAGTCGTTGTTTAACACCGTCGTCTAACGCCGCGAGACTAAATGTAAATATTGTCATTTGAATTAGTTGCTTGATTTTGGATGTTTGTTAACTTTATAAAGCAAGATGACGATGCAATAAGGTGGTCAGATATACAACCCATCTTGAGAAGCATGCTTTTTTAAAGAGTTTCGAATGAACGAAAATTGAAAGCGAAAATTTTTCACCTAATATTTAGCACAAGGTTCCCATATACAAGGTAAAAATTAACACAGTGCAGCCACTCAGCTGCTTATATAGACGGTAAAAAATGTTTACAAACGCAATTTCAAGGAGAAAACATCGCGTTGCGGTAGTTGCAAAAATGGCTCTCTATACGTGACATAAAGCGGCAATAATTATTGATTATAATATCAACAAATAAATATACTAATTAGCAGATATACCAACAACGTATAATTGAGATTATTAAAAAAAAAACTGAAGATAAGGCAAACTTTTTGTAGAAACACGTGCGATGAAATATGTATACATTATAGTCTGTGGACTGTGGACACCGGACGTAAAAAACTGATGTCGATAATTGATTATAATGGCATATGAACGGCAGATATATACGTGGTATGATTGAATTGTACGTTAGGTAGGGGTTGAATTTCGGTTCGATATATAGCTGTAATAGATTAATAGATGAACTCTGCAATTATTGTTAAAATTAATAGTTAATAATTATGAACAATAACAAGGTGACTTTCTAGTTTTGCAAATGCGTGTGTAAAGATCTTACAACAGTATTAATTTGATGTTAGCCAACTATATATAAGAGTTGAATTAATAATTTAGCGTTTTCTTAACGTTGCGTAATCCACAACACGCAAATTGGACGAGACGAGACGAGAAGAGACGAGACGAGACGAAACGAAACGAAACCTACAGCTGATTTAAAACTTTGCAAATTACGTGTTGGCGGTTATAGTTTTTCTCAAACTCTACACCGGTTAAAATTTATCGGAATAAGATATACGGTACATTAATAGCAATAACTGGTTACTGATATTTCTATTGCCCACAAAAATCGTGTTGGGAATACATGGTTCGAAATTTTTATATATGCAAATTTTTAAACTTTTTCAAAAATAGTCGCGAAATTAACGAAATAAAATATATAGAACCGAACGGATCTTACGTCACAACTATAGGTGTGTGTGTGTATAGTCACTTTTGAACAGCGCGTAAGAATGCCGCGGTATATCCTTGCATGGTCTCGCGTAAAGTAATTTTCGTCATCATATGTTCGTATGTATACATAGGTATAATATATAGGTATATAGGTATACCAGGAGTTATGCCGTCTGAATTTCTGCGTTTGCGGTGAAATGCGATACGGTAAAAAAAAAAAAAAAAAAAAAAAAGAAAAAAGAAGAAGCAGAAATTATATGGAGAGAAAATTGGAGAACGATGCTGGAAAGTGTTACGACTGACAGTCTTACTTACTCAAATGGGACGTGTGTGTCTAGCATATAAAGCAGTAAAAAAAAAAAAAAAGTCGTCTCGTCTATACCCGCGTAGTAAGACCAACTTTATTTAACACTTTTCTAAGTTCTGATACTCAAACCAAAAGTGGTTATCAAAGTTTTATTAATAACCATTCACATTCTTGTTGCGATAATATTCTACATATAAATATAACATTGTCAAATGCCTGTGAGACAATGAACAAAGCTTTGTCAATTTAATATAACGAAATGTTAGACATGCACCGTTATTGCTATAAGTATGTAACTACACGGTCAGCAATCGTCAGCAGATTGTAACTGTGGATGTAAAAATAAAAAATAAAAATTTCACACCTGTGTTTGATGAATATCTAATTTATATACGATTCATACGAAGAATTTCTATAATAAATAGTTTCCGTAACGTACTACAAATCACCAAATTTTTTCTTTGTACTCCCAGACATATTTCAACACGTAATACATAATAATTAGTCGTATTCATTACTATTAATTATTAAGAAAAATCTGGTCTCACCATAATATATGTATCATGGTATAACAGACAAATATAAAATACAATACGTAGTGTAAATTTACTATCAAGGGGTATCCACGGTCTGAGGTGTTAGAAATTTGAAATTTACTGGTATAGAATGAGTCATAAGTATAGCCAGTAATTGAGAAGCTCATCAAAATATTGCTGGACCGGTGGATTCAATGCAAAGCAAAAGGAACCGTTGCCCCGTTTCATTAGTGTCGTTTACAGATCGACGCAATGACGTCAATCGTTAGCGTCTTCTGTTTCACGTTTATACTATTATAGGTAAGTATACATACGATACAATATACATATACGTATTATTAAGGCCACGAATTATTCTAGCGTAAATATAATACGTATACATAGGTATCCATACATACATATATGTGTATGTATTTACGCTAGAATGACGATTTTTAAATAAACAATATCACATGACGTTGATATCATATTGCTTCAATTTTTCCATCGTACTATATTATATCCTGATTATACTAGATTTAATTTACTTGCATCGAAGCTTGTGATCATTATTATTCATCTATACCATTGAGATAACTATTTGTTATTTTTCAAATCATCTAAAACAAGAATAAAGTGCGGGTATGAAATGTTAATTTTGAATAAGTGATTTTAAATGAACGTTTGAATTTTTTTTAAATGCCAGGCACGTTGGGTGCGGGATTCTATCAGTCTTGACCCACATTGCAAATCAACAAAGCTCCTCTCTGGCAGATGGCGTGTGGAATTAAGCAGCCTTACAATTCGCAAAGAATATTCTTAAACCTGACCTAACCATACCGAGATTTGTGCCCTTTAGTTTTGTGTGCCACGTTATCGACTGAGACTAGCCTACAACGACTCTATACACGAGCTGAACTTGACCTATAAAAAGCTTACAGCGCTTGAAATCAATTTCTTTGATATAAATGATGAGATATTTGCTAAGAAATTTTTAGCCTCGATATAGGTATATATCTATGTATATTTTTCAGTAATAACGTGATCCATACAGATGCATAGATAAAGACTATATACTTTGTTGGCATAAGTATGCATGTATAAAATTAAGCGATGATGAATCTATATAGTAACGAATATGTCAGTGATCCCAGTTCGCTCGGATTAAATTTAGACAATAGAAAATATATGTATATGTAGTATGTGTGTAGATTATTGTTTGGCAGAAATTTAACATATCACATACTATTTAGAGCCCATAGTTGTTGACACTATAACTATGTATGTACTTTGGCATAATAACAGATATTACGCAAAAGTTTATGTTATGATGCGTATAGCATACATACAGGTATATAAGAGTATAGTCATAATGTCTGTGTTTATATCGCGGAGTTAAGTTAGGTATAACTAATCGCGCGTCATCGTCGTGTCTAGGTTCGCTAGTTTCGTTCATAAAATAAGCTACATGTAACATTTCATATGAGCAATTACTGTTTACTCAATTTAACACAATCAAAAAAAGAAAAAGATGATAAAAATGTTGAATAACCTTCACGCATACCTACTCTGCATTTACAGCAATACTGTTTATATAAATTTCACTTTTACCATGCTTAAATTTCGCTGGTTATTGACCTGTTTATCTCTCTCTCTCTCTCTCTCACTCTCTCTCTCTCTCTCTCTCTCTCTCTCTCTCTCTCTCTCTAGAGAGAGAGAGAGAGAGAGAGTTCTTCCAGTGCTGGCATCTTCAAGAGGGCGCTATTTGATCATCTGCTCTCTTTTACTCTTCCACCTTGATTTATTCTTACATTTTACATATGCTTTTACTGTTCTGTGTGCACTGCGTACCTGGCGTAGGTTTTCTGCAGTTTCCCTCATGCCTTTCACCAAATGGAGGTACTTGCTTCAAGTCGGCTGCAGCCGCAACTTTTTGTATGCACATGTTGCTTCTTAATTTCGTAACTATCTAGCCTCTGAATCATTTTATTTGTTATCTGCTTTACTTTACTATATTTTTGTTTAATCATCATTGTTTATTTTATACTCAGCTAATTTTGTAATACTGACTGATACCTCTGTTCATTTATAATTATTTTTCTCATTGTATCTTTACTATGTTACTGCGCTTGAGGGGATACCATCCCAGAGCGCCTAATAAATGTCTCTCTCTCTCTCTCTCTCTCTCTCTCTCTCTCTCTCTCTCTCTCTCTCTCTCTCTCTCTCTCTCTCTCTCTCTCTCTCTCTCTCTCTCTCTCTCTCTCTCTCTCTCTCTCTCTCTCTCTCTCTCTCTCTCTCTCTCTCTCTCTCTCTCTCTCTCTCTCTCTCCCTCTCCCTCTCCCTCTCCCTCTCTCTCTCTCTCTCTCTCTCTCTCTCTCTCTCTCTCTCCCTCTCCCTCTCCCTCCCCCTCTCCCTCTCCCTCTCCCTCCCTCTCCCCCTCCCCCTCCCCCCTCTCTCTCGCATTTTCTCTCTCTTTATTTACTCAATATTATGCAAAGATATTTTTGAAAACAAGTAATTTCGAAACGTATGATAATAATTTCGACGAAGCGATCGCGATCGGAGCAAAATAGTTTAATACTTGTAATTTAGACTTGTTCAAAACGCAATGCAAACGCCCAAAAAGAAAGTATAGACTGAACGTATACCTATATAAACGGCATTATAGGTACGATATATCTATTCGTTGAATTGTTCCGGGTAAGTGAGGGGAAGAGGGGGGTAGAAGGGGATGGATAACGATGTAGATAAATGGATAATGATACTTATGGTATAAGCAGCGAAGGTCGTTGACCCTGCTTATATGTCTACCGCGATTGCGTGATCGTATGTCTATTTTTTTAAGAGGTAAAAAAATTTATCATTTTTTCAAACGTGATTATCACTACTGTTGTTTAACCGCAGCTGTTGTACAATAGCAATTGAAATAGAATTTTTTGTCAAGTTTGATGACAAATTAGATCATTTAAAACAGTTGTATGAATGAAAAAAAAAAAATTATAAATGAAGGAGATTGACAAATTCTATACGCCGATTAATAGTCACGATGTCAGACTAACGGACTCGCAAAAATAATCGATATACGGAAGTCTGCAGAAGGATTCTGGAATTAATATACATAATATCGGGGGCTACTACAGTTTTGTAGAATCCGAAAAATTATCATCTGAGCTTTTTAGTCGGTCCGAATCGGAAATATCAATTTCTTTTTAGTCACATATAGGTGTTTTCATCTTGGAAAATTAACTCGATCAATTATGATCCACGAGTCTATTTGTAAACACTGACAAAATAAGCACGTGATTATCGATGTATTATACACATGATTCTCATGCAGTATGTACACGAGATCGATCAGATTCTGAAATCTATCGTTTATGCTTTGAATCTATGATTTTATTGAAGATAAGATTGGTTTTCGTCGAATAACTAATCTCTAAGTATATCGGCGATGGTCATGAAATTCATGACTAACAATTTAATTTCTGAGTCAAATCTATATGTATGGTATTATGCACATAACGCTCATTGAACTCGTTACTTTTCAAACGTATAACGACCTTGCCGCTGGCTTGTGGTCGTATTATCGCAGTAGAGAGAGCATAAAACAAACGGTCGTTTAATTAGATCGACAATTGGTAATCTCATTCCTCACGAATGATCAATTTGTTTTTATTTATTTATCCTTTTATCGTACACAAAATACGTCAATTGGATATCAATTTTTTCTTTCGACATAGTTATCTCAATCCAAAACAACACTATTGTTTTTTTTTTTTGGAACAACAGTATAGACAGTTTGTCTGATCAAATTTATAAGATAAAATAAATTTTCTATACAGTTAAAGATAAAAATCCAGAGGAGAAATCGACAGCTAGATCTTGAAATGGCTGTTTGAAAAGCACGACTTGAATAGCTGTTTGTTATTAGATCTTGCGGAGACTTCGAAGGCAGATTGGGCGTGTCGATAAAGCCATTAGATTGAAGTACACCGGAATAATTCGAAATTAACGAACGTATTCAGCTACATATTATAATAATATGGATGATGATGGTGATGATCGGAGGATTAAGGTGTGAAGAAAAAAAAACTAGAAAAAAATAACCGATTGAAATGCAGCTGTATATAATACATATGTGTATATGAAACGTCAAACACAGCTGACTGCGTTTGGTGAAACTTGTTGAGGAGAAACACGCAGGAGAAGGGGGCAGAAGAGACGGGCCAGTCACGATTCACGACGTTACGGGGTGAACGTCACGCTGCAAAACACACGATCCCTCATTACGAAAACAAACCGATGACTTAAATATTGCCTAATCAAGATTAATCGAGATATATGTAGTCGTATGTATGAAATACCAAGGCCGAGTTCAGAGCATGCGCGAAACATTCGTGATCATGGCACTCGGTTTTGTAACCCCCTCACAGCTATTACCCAAACCACAAAAATAACGAGTAGATATTTGTCAAATACGTTAAAAGTTACGGATTCGGAAAGAATGTAATGTCAAAGGTTAGACTCGTAGTGATTAATCTTGTTCTCAGAATGAACTGTTTTTTCGGACGTGAAATCACCTGATATTCAAACAAATCACCGGAAATAGACTTTCCGGAGTACATAAACAAGGCGGGATTTTTTTTATTAAATTTTTTCGTCAATTTTTCACCCATGCCCTACTTTTTTCCGCAATAAAAGTGATTGTGGTCTGCAAGGATCTTAATGTTAAATAAATATATCATCACCATATTCGGTTGTTGCATCAAACTTTAGAACGTCAATTTATATCAAGAGACTCGGTAGAGTCTCGCGCCAAGTACATTAAAAAGAATTTTTAGGCGCGCGGCGTGAGGCTATATTATACGATAATTGTAGTTTTGGTGAGACCTTGTGCAGAATAGAGCTGCGAAGAGTTCGAAAAGTTTTTGGTATAATTACTCATGCGATAATATGACGTAATGGGAATAATTCCGCTATCTATGTAACGGAGTTTGAGCATCCGGACGATTATCCATTTTTCGCGAATTTGAATGTCTAAACTTTGAAACACTATTATTCGATCGCGTTTGACCATTGCGTGGAACGGATTGGGATGAATGCTTTTTTATTTTTCAGAGCGTGTTAACAGTTTGTATAAAAGAGAATCCGCCAAAACGAATCATTCGACAATTGCTTGGTTAAAAAAAAAAAAAAAAAAAAAATGCTACCGCATAAAGAAGCTACAGCGTTAGAACCGAGAAAAAAATTAGTTTGTTAATTTTATATCACGATGATTTTTACGTTCCGACGAAACTGGTTTTACCTTTTACGAAACGTTCGACCACCAGGATTTACGCCTACGTTAAACTTCTGAAAGAGAAGCGGTCGGTTCTTTAGTATTTCGAGTTCAGAAGGTGAAACGCTCAACCCACGTGAATCAAGGTTGTAACTCTTTTGTCCCGGAGAAATTGATTCGTTGTTTGAATGGAGGGATAACAAAACCAGAATTGATTTTCTTACGATGTTGAAGTTGCACGTAAGATTCTTAACCACAAAAGAAGTTGGTTGTGGTAACATTATTCATTTACCTTACATATAATGTAGGAAGCGGAAGAACGAATAAAAGATAAGAGACCAGTGACGCGGGGGGTTTTCCTCATAAATTTTTTCAAAAATCCCAAGTTTCGTGAGAAATTTTCATTCTCTGAATATGCATACAATTCCATTCATGACATTTTTTAGACCATTCATAATTTATTTATTCATTCAAAAGTCTTAACTGCACACGGTATAGATTTCAATATAAATCGAACCGGTTCAGTTGATCAAATCATGGCAAGTATAATTTTTTTTTTTTTTTTCTATAAACCAAAGTTGATGAAATTGAATTGATTGAAAACATCAAACGAACTTTTCAACATATAGCTGTTACAAGTCTGAAATATATACTTATTGTTAGAGTACGCAGGGTCAACGTCCTGCAGCAGCTCGCCGAGATGGTGCTGACTTATTGTTTACTACTCGAGAGTAAAAAATAGGCATCTGGCATTAGAAAAAATAAACGATCTACAGAACCAGCTGGGAAAGCGAGGTTCTAAAACATTATAATCTACCAGCCCGGGATGAGAGAAAATACACGATAATATCAAACTGTATAAAAGATGTTGAAAACTCACCCAATTGAATAGACGATTGAATAAATTTCTTTCAAAAAATACAAAGTTAGAAATATACCGAAATAGTTTGAATATTTAAAAAAAAGGATACCAAAGACATGAAACTAACAAAGAGAACAAGGTCGGTTGTCCTCGTTCGTAGGTGCCCATGGCCTCCTTCCGAATGTATAAAATATCGTTGTTGTTAATATTATTACGTGCGTCTATAAATTCCGCGACTTTGTTCAATTGACGATAAATATAGTCCTCGAACTGAATGAAAAACATCCCATAGTTTTGAATATAGTGATTGGAATTATCATCAGGGAGAAACCGATTAATTTTTTCGAAATAACACCGAGATACCTATTTAAATACATGGTATATATATATTGCGTGGTATGAGGAAAGAAAGCTCGACGAAAAATCTCGCGTTTTATAATCATGTTCAAATATCGCTTTCTACTGCGCATCTTCGCTTGGCAATATATTTTATGGGTCACTGCCGATTGCCGAACTTAACGACCAGAAGAATTTCATCAGCGTGAATAATTTGGCTAGGTGCTATCGACTGCATTTTCTTTCTTGTTCTTTCGTTTTGTTTGTTTCTTGTGTACTACTCCTTTTTTTCGTAGGC